>ML677348.1:36897222-37030439 GCA_007922305.1 Dermatemys mawii
GCTGCTTCCCGCAGCCCCCATTGGACCGGGACGGCGAGCCGGGGCCAGTGGGAGCCGCGGTCGGCGAAACGCCAGGTAAACAAAGCAGCGGGGCATGCTAAGAATGCTTACCCTGCGGTCCCGTGTGCCAACGTTGCCGACCCCTGATCTAAACTGTGAGCTAGGGCATGACTCCCCTTTTTGTGTACATATATTCAAGCTAGCATGGGTAGCAGAAGTGAAGGAATGGCTTAGCCCTGCTGAGTATAAACCTGCCTGAAAACAATGGGCATGAACTCAGCATGGCTAATCTGTGCCTCCATTGCTGCTCTCTGTGCTACACGGCAATTGGGAAAAACCCCAGATCCTTTTCAGCAGTACTTCCCCATTTTGTATCTATGCTTTTGATTCTTCCTTCTTAAGCATAGTACTTTGCATTTGTCTTTATTGAATTTCATTTTGCTGATTTCAGACCAGTTCTCCATTTTTGTCAAGGCTGTTTTGAATTCTAATCCTGGCCTTCAAAGTGCTAGAAACCCCCATCCACCAGTTTGGTGTCATCTGCAAATTTTATAAGTATATGCTCCACTCCATTATGTAAGTCCTAAATGAAAATATTGAATATTACAGGATCCAGGACAGATCCCTGCAGGATCCCTGTAGATATGTCCTCCCAGTTGACAGCAACTACTGAAAACTACTTTTTGAGTAGGGTCTTTCAGCTGTTTTTGCACCCAGTTTACAGTAATTTCATATAGACCACATTTCCGTAGTTTGCTTATGAGAATGACATGCGGGACTCTGTCGAAAGCCTTATTAAAATCAAGATATACGACGTCTACAGCTTCCCTCATATCCACTAGGCCAGTAACCCAAAGAAGGAAATAAGATTGGTTTGGCATGATTTGCTCTTGACAAATCCATGCCGGCTATTCCGTATAACCCTATTATCCACTAGATCAGAGTTCGGCAACGTTGGCATGTGGGACCGCAGGGTAAGCACCCTTAGTGGGCAGGCCCTGCCACTTTGTTTACCTGCCGTTTCACCGACCACTGCTCTCACTGGCCACGGTTTGCCGTCCCGGTCCAATGGGGGCTGTGGGAGGCGGCGCAGTGCTGGCCGCCGCTTCCCACAGCCCCCATTGGACGGGATGGTGAACTGCGGCCAGTGGGAGCTGCGGTCAGCGAAACAAGTAAACAAAGCGGCGGAGCCCACTAAGGGTGCTTACCCTGTGGTCCCATGTGCCAACATTGCCAATCCCTGCACTAGATACTTACAAACGAAATTGTTTAATAATTTGTTCCAATATCTTTCAAGGTATCAAAGCTAGGCAGGCTGATCTATAATTCCTCGTGTACCCTTTTGTTCCTCCTTTCAAAGACAGGTGCTATATTTACCCTTTTCTAGTCTTCTGGGACTTCAGCTATCCTCTCTGAGCTCTCAAAGATAATCAGTGACAGTTCCAACACTGCTTCAGCCAGTTCCTTAAAACACCCTATGGTGAATTTCATCAGGCTCTGCAGACTTGAATATATCTAACTTATCTAAATATTCTTTAATCTGTTCTTTTCCCATTCTGTCTTATGGTTCTTTTTCCCTTATTGTTAATATTAGTTGTGTTAAGCATCTGGTCACAATTTACCTTTTTAGTGAAGATGTAAGCAAAATAGCTGTTAAATACCTCAGCCTTCTTGATGTCCTCCATTTTCAGCTCTCCTTCCCGCTCCCACTAAGTAGTAGATATACACCCTTCTTCATCCATCTCTGGCTCCTAATGTATTTCTAGAACCTCTTCTTTTTGCCTTTTATATCCCTGGATAGTTGTTACTTGTTTTGTGCTTTAACTTTTCTGATTTTGTCCCTACATGCTTGCTATTCTGTTGTACTACTTATTCATTTGTCCACCTTTCAATTTTCAGGTCATTAGAGTGCTTCTGGTGTAGGACCTATATTGGTCTCCTACTATTCTTCCTATTTTTCCTTCACATCAGGATAGTTTGCTGTTGCACCTTTAATACCATCTTTCAGAAACTGCTAGCTCTCCTGAACTCCTTTATCCCCTAGACTTCCCACAGGACCTTACCTACCAGTTCTCTGAGTTTGTTTCAGTCTACTTTTTGATGTCCTGTTTCTTCTTAGTCTTCTGCTCTCACTCCTTCCTTTCCTAAGAATCATGAAATCTATTGCTGTACATATTCATTTCATTTCTTATTTATTCATAATGATTTCTAATTCATGATTTCCTGGCATGCTAGTTGAGTCACTGTAGCAACATATATGAAAATAAATCATAGCTATACTACTACTCCCAAGGACACGAAGGTAGGGCAAAGAACAGATGCATCTGAGATGTGAGCTTATGTGAGAATTTCAGTGAAAATTAGGTGGTTAGCTACTTTACTCCTGACCTTATTATCTGATCTTACTCCGGCTGCTAGGGGGGTTATGAAATAGCGCTCTTGTAAAAGAAAGGTCAAGGTCCCCTGCCCTCTGTGTTCTGCTCATGGCATTGTGCTTACACATTCAATACTTTGCACCTGTGAAAGTCTAAGACTCAGTCCAGATGCCTCAAGGATTGGTAAAATGTTCAATAGTGCAGCCACTTAAATCCATCACTCAGTCCTTCCTGATGTGGGATTGACACCTTAGATCCTTACTGGTCATCCCAAAACTCCTCCTAGTACTAGTTATTTAAGACAACTAACTTTTCATCTGAGGCTGTATATGCTAACGTGACAACACTTTGCCACAATGTCTGGCTACATCAGGAACATTATTTTAGGCCATTGTCTCCACAGACACTGAAGTTCACAAGAATGACCTTTTCTTCCTTCCTGCTCAAAGGACTTATCATCAATATGCTACATATTTGATTGGCCTAGATACCAATGTATAATGTAATTGTTGGTGGCCCTCTGTCATACTTTGTGCTGTCAATCAGATTTTGATAACAGGCCAAACAGTCACTTATACCAGTCTGAATATGAATCTGCACTTCTTCCCAATAGAGTCTATGTTGCCTCAAAAGATACCTCTTAATCACCACAGGCCCCCCACAATGCCACAGTCTGTGAGTGTATATACTGCAGAGAGTACATCTATTACTGTTACAAACTAATGGCCATATCCATTTGGCCTGTAAATGAACAAGGGATTAAATGTTTTTCTTGTTTTACTTTGCATACATTTCATCCTTTATTCATTTTAAAGCAAAGTATCTACTGAAGAAGACCATACAAATTGATTTTTTGAAATTCTCTCTCCAACACTCTTATCTAATCAATAAAGTTTCAGTTTTTTCTCTCTCTTCATCTCTCCCATTGAAAGGAAGTTCTTATCGTTAGAGAATACTTCATAAAGCTGATATATTAATAAACCTAAGAAGTCAATATAAATCCTGCTGAATTGTATTCATTATCAAGTAATGCTAGAAAATCCTGACATGTTTATGTTTGATCACAATCAAACCTTTGTTTTTTGTGTGGTAATTTTTATTTAGCTCTACATACTTTCAGTCTGATAACCATGTCTATCAAGTATTTCTTTACTCAGATTGTATTACTTAGATTGTAAACTCTGGGGGAAAAGGACCAGCTGTTTGCTCTGTGTTTGTACAGTGGCTAGCACAACCAGATTCTGGACCAAGACTAGGACTTCTAGATGCTACCACAATACAAATAAATAATAATACTTCAACTCTCCCCCCGACTGTCTCTAGATATTTATACATCCAGCTTTTGTAATCTGGAAAGATGAATGTGTATATACGTTTTAAATTGCAGTTTACTATCTGAAATATTCCTAAGAGTCTGACCTGTGTACCCTCTACAATTTGTGAGTCGCATGCTACTTCAAACTAACTGCTAAAGACCATTCATAGGTGTAGCGGAGCAGCAACTCACCCTGCGGCACCTCCCACTGGTCATCCAGGGAATTAGCTTGTCCCCGCATCCGGAGTGCCCTCTGCAGGCCATAGTCCCGCTTGCTGCTGGCCCTGTGTCCCTTCCTGGACCCTGGTGCTCTCTTCCCTGGGGTGCTGCACCCTTGAAATAACCCCACAGTCTAGCTCTCGGTCCCCCCTCTCTGGGGGAAACCTCACCCACTATCCCACCTTGCCTCAGTTCAGGCAACTGCCAGTCACCACTTGCCCCCATTCTGTGGGGCAGACTGCAGTATCATTGCCATTCATCACTAGCAAGGAAGGTTTGGCCTGCTGCTTCTGCCTCTAGAGCCATAGGCTGTCCCCTGCAACTCCAGTACCACTTTGTTGGGCCATCTCCTAGGCCCTGCAGCCTGGGGGTTTCCAGGCCAGAGCTCCTCCAGCTCCTCTTGCCTTGCCCCAGCCCTACACCACTCTAGGTACCTACTCAAGCTCCCAGCAGCTAGGCCTATCTACCTCTGCAGACAGAGGAGACTCTCTCTTTCTGGTCCACCAAACTCTGGGCCCTTATATCAGGGCCAGCTGGGCCCTGATTGACCCAGCCACAGCTGCGGCTGCTATACCTAATCAGCCTGGGCCCTCTTAAGCAGTCACAGCCCTAGCAACAGCTCTCTGCAGGGCTGTTTTAGCCCCTTTTTACCTAGAGTGGGGCAGCCACCCCACTACAATAGGGTATTAAAAAGATAAAAAACCCAACAGCTTTGAATAATGCTTGACTTATGACCAGTGGCATGGGTCCAGCAGAGTTGAAAACAGGGGAGTTTGAGTGGGAGTTTGGTGGAGGGTGTACATTGTGTTTTTGTTTCCTTCTTGATAGGCACTGAGAAGGGATGGCTGAGATAGCTACACAGTAGTATGGAAGAGATAATGAAGATGATTGGATGCAGAAGCTGTGGAATGTACATTATTCTGGAGAGAATATCTAAAAGATGCTTCATTTTTATGAAGTGCTGCTTGATAGATCTGATGGAAGGGAAGGCTGAAGTTTGGAGATGCGGCTAGAAACTATGGCTCAGTTTCAAAGATGATTTGAGCAGATGATGAAGGAGAGGCGAGAAGAGATCAAAGGGAAATCTCAAAACTTGCAGATGCATAGAACAGAGAACTGTGTGGACTGAAGGATGAAAAATGTGGCCAGCTGAAGCATGTGACTATGAGGACAAAGCAGAGGAAAAGATCAGCTAGCGAAGGAGAAATCAAGCTGAGGAACAGGTTTCCTGAGTTGGAAATGGAGGGGGAGAGGCAGACAGTAACAGAAAATTGGAGAGCAGGGGAGAAGAGTGGCTAGTCCTACAACAAGAGGGGAAGAGACAATGGAGACCATATTTGGAGCAACAGAAGGACAGAGGTTGACTCCCAGAAGACTGCAAGAGAGAACAGAAGAAGATGTGAAGACTTGCAGCCAGAAAGAACAGAATTGCACCAACACCAGGGAAAGGCAAGTCTACATGATTGGGAATGCCCTACTATGAAGAATAAACAGACCTGTCATTAGAGATGATCTGGAGAACAGAAGGGTGTTCTATCTGCTGGGAGCTAAGATACAGGATACAGGAGGCTTAAGAGGATCCTAATGTGAGCAGGAAAGAATCCACTCATTGTCCTTCACATGGGAACAAATGATACTGCTAGATTTTCAGTGGGATGCATCAAGAAAGACTATGCCAGGCTGGGGAAGACACTTAAAGAAATGGAGGCTTATTTGGAGTCTTCTCTGGATATAGCTAGAGAGCTCTAAAAATTTTAATGAAATAAATCTACTGGGAATTGTGTGGTTAGGGGAGACTTTAATTTCTCACACATCGATTGGAGGACAAATGCTACTAATAAAGGCAGGGCCCAGATAATCAACAGATTTCTTCACAAAATAGTCTCTGAACCAAGAAGAGGTTATCATATTTTAGATTTAGTATTGGTAAGTAGTGAGGACCTCACAGAAGAGTAGAGGACAACCTTAGTTTGAGTGAGCATGAATTTATTCAGTTTAAACTAAATAGAAGGATATATAAAAATAGGTCTGCAACTAGTGTCCTTGATTTCAAAAGAGCTAACTTTAAAAAATTAAGGGAAATAGGGAAGTGGACTAGACTGAAGCAGTCAAAGATCTGAATGTTGAGGAGGATTGAAATTACAGCAAGTCAAAGAAAGAGAAACTATCTGTAGCCTGAATCCCAAGCAAGGGGAAAAATCATTGGGAAGGGGTGCAAACTAAACTGGATGAACAAGTGCCTCAAACAGGTCATTGAAAGAAAGCAGAAAGTCTACAAGGAATGGAAGTGGGATGAATCAGCACAGAAACCTACCACTCAGATGTCAGAAAGTGGAGGGAAAAAGTGAGAATTGCCAAAAGGAGAGCTGGTCTTTGAAAAGAAAATTAAAACCACTGGTAAAAAAGCTTTTTAGCCATAAAATAAAAAGAAAACAAGGATCAAAGAAGTGGGACCGCTAAACACTGAGGTTGGGGTGGAGGTTAAAGAGAATATACGTATGGAACTAAACAGACTTAAAACTTTTTGAAAAAGAACTTTTCCAATGAATCACAACAGGTACTTTAATACTTGTACTCCTCTTGAAGCTAAACCATCATATCCCATTTCATAGATCAACACATTTCCTCTTCATTCCACCATAAAGTTTACTTACTTATTGTCTGGAATTTTACAAACTATACCAGTCATTCAATACAGCATGTGCTACTGCCACCAATGTATTTTTTCAAGAGCAGATATACATATAGACTACAGCTTTTCTAAAGGACCCATATTTCTTCACTAATTATAGCATATAATCCTATATTTTTAAACACACACACACACACGATGGGGGAATTGAAGAGAAAAAGAATGTACTGGATCTTAAAAGGTGAGAAAGTATATCATTCTGTAACATTTTTGGTCCTTAACACATAGATAGTGCAAAAGCACATAGTTACAGTTACCAAAGCAAATGGGTGTCTCGGTAGGTCATTACAAAGGTGCATCAAAACAAAACCCCCAGCTGTGCGATACCATAGTAACTACAGTAAAAATGAAGGAAAACATTCAAAGTCAGAGCAGTCATGTGAAGAAATCAGTCATACATTTCAAGGTCAGAAGGGACCATTATGATCATCTGGTGTGACCTCCTGAATAACACAGGCTACAAATTTCATGTGATGACAACTGCATCCAGCTCAAGAGCCCATGTATGAAATAGTACACATCATTTAGAAAGTCATCCAATCTTGATTTAAAGACTCTTGTTAAACAGCTTCCCCCAAGTGAGGATCAAACTCCCCACTAATTTTTTTTTTAATGGATCCTGTCAAACTACTCTAACTATTTCTCCCACAGCAGTGTTTTCTAACTCCGCTATTTGCTAAGAGGATTTTATTTGTGTACACTATAAAGGTTCAGGCAGGTTTAGCATAGGTTGCTACTTAAAATGGGTGAAATTCTTCCAGGTGTGGAAGGTCTACTTAGTGTACTTTGAATCTCTTAAGCCTTGGAGAAGAACTGCGTTTGGGGGCTTCCACACCTTCTGCAGACTGGGTCTCCATGCAGTATCCTAACAGGATAGAGTGAAAGGGGCCATTGGGTGCAGAACAGATTGAAGCTCTAAGGCCATAAAATCCACAGGTAGCAGGCACAGAGGGGTGTGGTAGCCATTCCAATTCCTCAAACTGAAGCAGCAGCTGGAGAGTGGCTATAACTTGCTTAATGTTGCAGAGGGTGAGGGCTCTATCAGCTGCCCAGACAAAGCTCAATTACTCTGGCTTTGTGTGGAGAGAACAGACTTTCACCCATTTGACTTTTTGCTTCATGGTAGAATCACCACTCCTAAAACAGCACGAGGAAAAGAGAGACATCAGGAGTGCAGTGAGGACTAGCACCTACAACTGTTTGCACTACACTGAGAATGGGCTAATGTACCCTTAAATAACTTTAAGGGTACTATGCTGCAATTGTGTTTATTAAAGTAGTTGTCTTATGATCTGAGGATCAAATCTTGGTCTCAGTGAAATCAGTGACAAAATTCCCATTGACTTTGATGCCATCACCAATTGGATCTAGGAGAACTTCATATTTTAATATCTGGCCTGCCTGGAGCTCAGTTCTTCTCATAGTGTTTGCACACTTCAAACATTTCTCATACTACCACTTAGAAGTTCTGATTTCCAGTTCTAACATTTCCCTTAACATTAGAGCAGCAGATTAAGTGTTTTATATGCCACTACTTTTACCACTGCTGCAGGAACCTGAGTATCCTGTCTCCCAGGACTTTGTTATACTTTTGAAAATAAGTTAAATTAAGTATCTCAGTTCTAGAGTACACAGTTCTCCTCCTCAAAAAAATCTCTCCCTCATTTGAGCCTCATACCGTGGCTGCTCAAACATAGGGTGGTACTTGTTACACAAAGGAAATGAAAGAAATCTTGAATACTGATTTTTTTTTTGTAAAAAGATTAATTAAATGTCATATAGAATGTCATGTGGCCCAGTGAAGTCTCACTCCTGACATAATGGAGGCACAGCATATGAAGAAGGCCATCCAATAATATAGGTGTCAGACTGCTTCTGACACTGCATTCGTTACAATCAGTGTCAAAAGGCTGGGTTCTTGCTCTTGTTACAATCTTTCCTACAAAAATGAGACGTCAGAATTTCAATGTCTCTTGTGCTCAGTAAATTATAGTTGTTTTCAGTACATCGTTGACCTTTTTAGTGTTCTGTAGCTTGAGTGACAGACCATTCCCATTCCTTCATGTTAAAAGGCTGCCTAACCTGTTTTGGAAAAGCAGGAAGATTATTGGTACCAAAGATCACAGAATACCAGTAAGGACAAAGAGGCCCAACATAGTATTCTACTCTTTATCCAACATATGAAGATTAAATTCTACTATTTCATTTTTGTGAAATAGATTCAAGTCAGAACAGAAAATGGCCCAACATTAATCTACTTCAGCAACAAACTGCTATAACTTCAACCTCTGCTGTTCAAAAGGGGAAAAGATATTGATTCTGCATGCTCTGATATTCTTTATGCACTTTCGGTTGGGTTCTTTTTTGATATGTCATGGCCTAGCTCTTCCCTACCAACAAGTACTGCACTTAAGATCCATTTAAAAATATAGTACAGCGGTTGGCAAACCTTTCAGAAATGGTGTGCCGAGTCTTCATTTATTCACTCTAATTTAAGGTTTTGTGTGCCAGGAACACATTTTAACATTTTCAAAGCTCTCTTTCTATAAGTCTACAATATACAACTAAACTATTGTTGTATGAAAAGTAAATAAGGTTTTAAAATGTTTAAAAAGCTTAATTTAAAATTAAATTAAAATGCAGAGCCCGAGCAGTGTGAGTGCCACTGAAAATCACCTCGCATGCCGCCTTTGGCACACAGGCCATAGATTGCCTATCCCTGATATAGTAGTATTACTTATCAGATACAAACCAAGGGCAGCAAACACATTTAATTACAAAGCCTCATATTATCTCAGATTCATCATTATACAATAAAACAAAAATGGGTGTTAGGAATGCTACTTAAACAAAACGCACAATTTAATGACATGTTAAGGCTGCATATTCAGTCACCACAGAAAGTCAGGAAAGGGTGGTCTTGAGTTCCAAGCCAGTATTTTAACCACAAGCAATCTGGGTCAGTTCCTGTATCTGCTACGGACTTTCCTATATGGTGTTGGGTAAATCACTTAATCTCTCTGTGCCTCACTTCTTTAATTCTAAAACAGGGATACTACTACTTCCTCTCTCCTAGTCTTTGTCTACCTAGATTATAATCTTCTTGTGTAGTGATTGAGGGCAGGTCTACACTAGAAATACTGCATTGGCACTGCTGTGCACTGTAGCGTGTCTACTGAAGACGCTGCATGTCAACGGGACAGCACTCTGCCACTGGCAGAATTATTCCATCTCTGGGGAGGCAGAAGCTATGTCAGCAGGAAAGTGTCTCCCACCGACACACTGGTGTGGACAGTCTTTAGGCAGCTGTAACGTGCGATACAGGGGCTGATGGTGTCTTCTTCACACCCCTGAGAGACGTCAATTAGATTGACTTAAGCAGTAGTGTAGACCTGCCCTGACTCTTACTGTGTTATTTTTACACTACCTAGCTCTATGAGGCTCCAGTCTCATGTGGGACACCTAGGCATTAAAATAACACAAAAGTTTAGGCCCCAAAAGCAATGCTAAATCTCACCTCTAAGTCCTGCACGTTCTCACAAGATGTGTACCACAGGACATGCAGAATATACCAGGCCAAGTTACAGCTGGAAATGGAACTTGAAAATATGGCCAACTTATACACACTTACTAGCACTTTCCAGCTATTTGACCTGGACGTTAGTGAATGTTACATGTTGGCTACAATAAGGTTTAAAGACAGATTCTCATCCTTGCATTAGATGCATGTTTTCAGGTTTGCCATAGATTAATTTTTAAAAAAATTTGAATTCCTTAATTGTGAGAGATGGTGAATTCATAGAGTGGAGACTGATGTCCTCGCTTTGTCCACTGAATAGGAACAGCATGGGCAGTGCTTCTGAAAGTTTCCTCAGATTGCTCTGCCAATGCTCATCCAGATGTTAGAGGGCGTTTCAACCCACTGGGTGAAATCCTCACCCCACCACAGGTAACTGCAAAACTCCCACAAACGTCAATGGGGCCAGGATTTCACCTTTGTTCTTTGGGCGGAGACTGCCAGAAAAGTTACATTCAGTGCCAAATGAGAGATTTTTCTGTGTGAAGTGAATGCCCACCTGGCCGGTGGGACCTGGGCTGAGACCAGCAAGCTCATTTCATATATGCGACTGAAGAAGCAGTGTAGCATATGTAGGCTGTGTAGGTCTGTGCTAGGCCCCATATCCTGCTTAATGAAAAGCACACAATTGCAGATCCACTTCTCAGAGGCACAGAATCCAGTGTATTTCCTTCTGAAATCTCAGTATGGAAACTCCTACTTATCCTATTACAGGGTCAGGGCTATAGTCTTGTTGCATGTTTTATATAAGTGCATACCCTTCCTTTATGACATAATCAAAGAGCTTCCGCAAAATGTTAGTTTTTCCTTTGTATAATAAAAAATAAAATAAACAACAACAACAATAATCCTTGAGAGAACAAATTTGCAGTCAGGGTCAGCTTGAATACTACTGGCAGACTTAGCAGCACTAGAAGCCCCCAAACCTGGAAAAAGGAAACCACTATTGACCAAGCCTATAGGAAAGCCAAGCCTCTAATTTATATTCTGGCAAATATCCCTGCAAAAGGTGGTACTGTGATTTATATGCCATTCATCGTTGTTTTCAAGATACCCACTGAGCTGAAGAAGCGCCATTACAATACATCAAGCACGTCAAATCCCATCTAAATCAATTGGGGCTGCAAATACATCATTTGCTTGACATATAGTAATTGATATGTCATATTACATTTAACATTTCAAGGACAATAGTGCCCATTTAAATGGAGACATGTTAAATAAATAGTTTCTCCTGAGCGATGTGAAACCAAGGAGGAATGCAACAATAAGCCTTTCAATGGCTATCGGAAAGGAATAAAACTTTGCAAAAGAAAAAAACTTCTGCACCCAAATATTAAAAACAACAGAAGAGTCAGCTCAACAAAGCAACAGATCTGCTAACCTGAAAAGAAGTGTGGTGTGAAATCCCTTCTCCACTGATGGCAATAACCAAACTCCCACTGGTGTCAATAGGGTCAGGATTTCACCCTCAGAGTAAAACATTTATGTAGCAAATCACAGTATACTTTCTAAGCAGAAAGCATGATTTTAATTTGATATATGCAAAAGAAAGAGAAGTATTAAGAGGAGAATAGCACAAGATTATCTGTGAGAAGTCTTTTTGTATGTATTGTAACTTTTTAGGAATAAAATGACAATAACTTTGGCCTGGTAAGGACTCTCCTAGAGAAGAGCTGCCTGTTTCGAAGGAAAAGTGGGGAAATGATGTCTCTGTGAACCATCCTCTCTCCCCTTGGACCACCCCTGCAGAACTGAGTGGGGTTAGGGATAACATGGGACAGCAACATTAAGGAATCTCAGAAATATGATGGGCAGACAGATACACACAGCGCTTAGAAGGCAGAATATGGGTGGGACTGAGCACACCAGGGGTCATATCATTTTCCACACACACAAATCCAGTAACAAATAGAGTCCTACAGGGCAGCTTCAGGGGGACCCAGCCAATAACAACAAGGGTCCTGCAAAAGCCATGATGATAGGAGGAAGGAGAAGCCAGTGTAGCCGCAGAGGAGAAGTAGCCTATGCAGGCTGCTCGTGCCTTTACTGAACTTCAAGGAGGGGCTCTGATGCTTCAACCCCTGCAAAGGCAGCTCACCAGAATACACAGCCACACCCTAATGACAGCTGTGTTCTCCTGGCCCCTCCCACAGGAGGAAGGATCTGACACTTCCTTATTTTATGTGCATTTTAAATATGTTAACAGATTTTTCCTTGTGCATTGTTGTGTGGGGGAGAGAGCAGGCTGGCAGAGTCTGTAAATGTAGGATCTGAAAGGAAACTCTGATTAAAACCATTTTCTTTGTATGTTTCTAATTTCTACATCCATGCATGCTCTTAAATTATCCCTCCTCTGCCATCCATGGTGCTTGTACATTTCAAATATTTATATGCTGTTACACGCCCCTTAATTGTTGCTTTACCAGGCTATACATATTTAACTCTGAATCCTTCCTTGTAGTCAGTTCCTCCAACCACCTATACTGTTTGCTACTCTTCTCAGAACTTTGCAAATTTGTACCTATCTTATTGGCACTGAAGTGCCTTGAACTAAATCTAATATTCCAACATTTGGTTACATGAGAGGCATGACCAGCCTTTCAAGATTGTAATCTAAGCATAAGTTATAGCATTCAGATCTAATGGTGATAAAAACCTAAGATATATAGGATAGACTGCATTTATCTCAAAGAAATGAATTAGAAATTTGAAAAGTTATTGGCATAATACATTTCTTTGATATAAAAAACTTTTTCACCTGTGCTTCATTTTGAAAGCCCCTCTGTTAAATTATTAACGATCAAGAGCTTCAGCTGACAAAACATTTACACATATTACCGAAGATTAAGAACATGAAAGCACCATGAATTTTTTGAAAATTTGGTTAACCGCGTTTTATACTTTAGTACTTCAAAATTACTAGAGTTCAAATGAATGAAACTACCTGATTTCCAGAGCTACGCTGCTATATCTGAAGGCAAACATGAAGGTAAACAGAAATGCAGTGTTTGTTTCTAAGGCCTGGTCTGCACTGTGAATAGCATAGCTGAAGTCGGCATATCTTAGGTCGACTTACCTGGCCGTCCACATGGCGGTGAGTTGACCACTGCCACTTCCCCGTTGACTCTGCTTCTGCCTCTCGCAGAAGTGGAGTACACGAGTCAACAGGGAGCGCGCTCGGGGACTGATTTATTGCTCCTACACTAGACGCGATAAATCAATCCCCGATAGATCAATCACTATCCACCGATCCGGCGGGTAGTGTAGACATACCCTCTCTTGTTAAACCAGAGGGAAAAATAAGGACATGAAAGTAGTAATCATATTAGACCAGCATACAGAGAATATTAATCCTTCAAAATCTCAAAAAATTGTAGGTGACCCCTGTAACTGGAATAACTACAAAGAGAAATAATATGATTGAGCCTTCAAGAGCCACAGTCTATCCTTAGAACCATGCAAAATTAAGCAAGGTTGAAAAAAAGATATGGTGTGAGGGTTTTATTTTAAACCTCAGAGATAAATAGAAAGATCAAGAAAATCAAAGGAAATGAAGGAAAAAAGAACTCAGGTAAAGGCGTGAATTTAGGTGCTTACGACCTAGGTCTGGACTACAAGAACGAGAGGGGAGCGTAGGTGAAAAACAGGGGAAAGAACAACATTCCTAACAAATGTGAAGTTATTTTTAAGATTCCAGCAGAATAATGCAAACAACAAAGAACAAAAAGAAAGAATAAAACTATAAAGAACACCTTTGACAGCATTCTTTTAAAAATATGGCTTAATGGATTTTGTCAAAGTGTATAAAATTTTTTCATCCTGGACTTCCAAGAAAATAGAACAGTGTCCTTCAGTTTTTTGAGAAGAAAGAGACATAGCAGAACAACAGAAAGGGGTGAAGAACACCACACAACATTAAGCAGAGAGGCCTGTGTATGCATGCACAAACATATGCACCTATGTGCATATGATGGAATTCACAAACTTTAATTTTTTGTATTCATTTATTTCAGCATTTGACAAAGATGTTTTGGCAGCTCAAAATTAAACAGCATTTTGGTTGTTTTGTTTTTAAAAAAGTATATTGGAAATGCTGCCAGATATGTGAATGAAAAGATGTGAAACCTGCCACTACAAGTAATGATTTTCATATTCAAAATGATAATATTGCCAAATCACTAACGTTGCTGCAGGGAAGAGCCTAAAATAGCAGCTATATAAGATGTATATATCTATATAACAGTAAGTGAATTATTATTTCCAGATTTTGAAGGTAAATGTTCACAGTGAACATTAACAGGAGCAACACCCACACAGCGAGGCAACACCCACATAGTGAGTCTGAGACTACCTATACATATCCTATATTTGTCTGAATTCAAGTTGATAGACTTTGTCCAACTTTGAGAAAAAAAGCAGAGGGCACTCCTCCAGGCCCTCATCCTTCAAGCACTTATACATAGTCATAAATGAGAATGAATATTTTCACTGAAATCAATGTGACTACTTGCAGGATATAGCTATACACAGGTTCTAGTGTTTTCAAAATTGGAGGCCAAGTTTGTTAACATGCCAGAAACTTGGTGAAAGATGCATGTCTAACCACAAAATATTTAATTAGTCTGTTAATTTATTTTTGAGATGTACAAAATAAATACACTTGGAAAGTATATCAAAGGACATTGTTGAGTTCAGAAGGCATATTTAACATCATCATCTCCTTCCATGACTGGAACTGAGAATTTTAAAATATTATTTATTTTTACTCAGTTTGTTTCCTTTTCTCCATTTTTCTCAGGTACAAGCAATAAAGCAGGGATCGGCAACACTGGCACGTGGGACCGCAGGGTAAGCACCTTAGCGGGCCCTGCCACTTTGTTTACCTGGTGTTTCGCCGACCGTTCCCACTGGCAGAGGTTCGCCGTCCCAGTCAAATGGGGTCTGTGGGAAGCGGCGGCCAGCACCGCATTATTTTTGATTATACAGCTTCTAAACAACTATATTTTCAGGTTGTCTTTTGTGCTGAAAAATGTTTGTGTTTCAATAAATTATTATTTTTAAAAGGATATCGACAGTACAAATTTGGTCTCTGGTAATATTATGTTAGAAAGAAGATTTTATAAGACCAATTCAGTAAGTTGTTTCTCTGAATTCCAGTAGAAGCTGTTTTAAAAAATGTATACACATTGCAATGTTTCATCTGCAACACTGCAGAGAATGTCTATTTTTCATTCAATACCTATCATGAATAGCCAGTTTTGTTAAAATTTTTATTATTATCTAAATATGACTATTTATTTGTACATCATTTTATTTGTATTTCAATTTCATATTTACTTCTGTACGATTGGAATTCTAGCTTCTGTTTGCTACTTATCTATGCCAATATGACCTTCACCAACTGTTCTCATTGGAATTAAAAACACCATGAAAGCATTTCTGTTAGGCTAAGATTCCGTCTGATACTGTTTTCACAACACATTAATTTGGAGACAAATACCCCACTTTAAAATATAAGTGATATCAATTCTTGACTCTAGATGGCAGCATCTGCCTTTAGTTCTTTTCTGAATATTAACCTGCCTTTCCTGGTCTTTGTTCTTTAACCCGCCAGATAATTCCATACTTCCTTCTTTCTCCCCAAAATAAAGACTTCACCTACCCTGTACAGTTTGGTGAAGATTACTGCAAGGCATTTTCGCTTGAAGAAATCAGACCTTTCCTGTAGTTAAGCTACAGGGTTCTTCAAAGAGTACAAAATAATTGAGGTCTAAAGTAAACACTAAGAGAGGTGATTTTTTTTCCTATTCCATATCAGTCAATTACAAGTATTAGAGAAATGGTTCTTTTCCTCTAAAGATTCTCCCTCCCAAATGAAAAAAGAGGAGCAAAGACCATAGGAGAAAAGCATAACAGAACAAAAGGAACAGAAAGGAACCATTTCATAATGGAGGGACCAAATTTCATAACGGTTTTGTTGCTAAAAACAATACCTTTCTTTAAAGACTATGGATTTAAAGCACTTCAGTTTTTAAATTCTCTCTTGAGGCATAGTTCACTGATAAGATATTGTTTAGATTTATTAAATTATACAAAGCTACTTTATATATATTCAAGAATCAGAGGGGTAGCCGTGTTAGTCTGGAATTGCAGAAGTGACAAAGAGTCCTGTGGCACCTTGAAGACTAACCAAATTATTAGAGCATAAGTTTTCGTGGGGTAATACCCACTTCGTCGGATGCAAGCCTTGCATCCGACGAAGTGGGTATTAGGCCACGAAAGCTTATGCTCTAATAATTTAGTTAGTCTTCAAGGTGCCGCAGGACTCTGTCACTTTTATATGTATTGTTAAACTTAACACAGAAAGGAAATTTAAAGTTCCAAATAAAATATTTTAGCCTGGCTTCCAGACCTATTTTTCAAAATTTTTACATTTAAGTTATTAATCTCTCACCATTGTTTGGCTCAGGCCTTGTGTTCTGATATTTCTGTTTCTTTCCTTTCCCCTTTGTATTCTCCCTACAAGCATCTCTTTACATTGCTCTATGATGCCTTCCTTACAACTGAAATCTCCTCCCTGATCATGTTTACCATACATTCTCTCTTACCTCCTCCAAATTCACTATTTAAGAACTTAAGAACAGCTATACTGGGTCAGCCGAAAGGTTCATCTAGCCCAGTATCCGGTCTTCCGACAGTGGTCAATGCCAGGTGCCCCAGAGGGAAGGAACAGAACCAAGCGATCCATCTCCTGTCACCCATTTCCTGCTTCTGGCAAACAGTGGCTAGAGATACCATCCCACTCCATCCTTGCTAATAGCCATTGATGGACCTATCCTCCATGAATTTATCCAGCTCTTTTTTAAACTCTGTGATAGTCTTGGTCTTCACAACATCCTCTGGCAATGAGTTCCACAGGCTGACTGAGTGTTTTGTGAAGAAATACTTCCTTTTATTTGTTTTAAACCTGCGGCCTATTAATTTCCTTTGGTGACCCCTAGTTCTTGTGTTATGAGAAGGAGTAAATAATACTCCATAATTTACTTTCTTCACACCACTCATGATTTTATAGATCTCTATTTTATCCTCTCTTAGTCATCTCTGTTCCAAGCTGAAACATCCCAATCTTATTAATCTCTCCTCATACAGAGGCTGTTTCATTCCCTTAATCATTTTTGTTGCCCTTTTACTGAACCTTTTCCAATTCCAATATATCATTTTTTGAGATGGGACAGCCACATCTGCATGCAGTATTCAAGATTTATGGATTTATGGATTTATACAGAGGAAATATGATATTTTCTCTCTTATTATCTGTCCTGGGGTGAGCAAACTTTTTGGCCTGAGGGCAGCAGCAGAGTCAACCACTCACCTCATTTGGAACCAGAGGTACACAATCAGGCAGCAGCAGAGACTCTTGCTCTCAAAAAAGTATATAGTACAGTCTGTGTTATTCAAGAAAGGGGCCTGGAGACCAACATACTTCCCCGTAGCTATGGTTTCTTTGGTGTGCTTGGTGGTAGACCAGTGGCTGCCAACTCAATCCACATGTGTATAAAACAGAAGTCTATACAGTACACTATGTAAAGTGCTCTCAATAATATTGTAGTGGCTGAAACAATCACAGGTGAATCCTGTCAGATATCCTGATGGCTCAGATTCATAGATTCCAAGGCCAGAAGAGAGCACTGTGATCATCTAGTCTGACCTCCTGTAAAACACAGGCTCCAGAACTTCCAAAAATTATTCCTAGGGCATCTCTTTTACAAAAACATCCAATCTCGATTTAAAATTGTCAGTGATGGATGACCCTTGGTAAATTGTTCCAATGGTTAATTATCTTCACTGTTAAAAAAATATGCCTTGTTTCCAGTCTGATTTTGTTCTGCTTAAACTTCTAGACATTGGATCAGATTATACCTTATTTTGCTAAATTGAAGATCCCACTATTATATGTTTGTTCCCCGTAGAGATACTTAAAGATTTTAATTAAGTCACCTTTTAACCTTCTCTACGTTTGGCTAAACAGACTGAGCTCTTTGAGTCTATCGCTATAAGGCATGTTTTCTAATCCTTTAATCATTCTTATAGCTATTCTCTGAACCTGCTCTGATTTATCAACATTCTTCTTGAATTTTGGCACCAGAACTGGATACAGAATTCCAGCAGCAGTTGCACCAGTGCCAAATACAGAGGTAAAGTTACCTCTAGTCCTACACAAGATATTTTGTTTAAGCATCCTAGATCTCACTAGCTCTTTTGGCCACCTCACACTGGGAGCTCAGTTTCAGTTATTTATCCACCACAACACCCAAATCTCTTTCAGACTCACTGCTTCCCAGGATAGGGTCCCTCGCCTGTAAGTATGGATGAAACACTCTTTGTTTCTATATGTATAATTTATATTTAGCTATATTCAGATGCATATTGTTTGCTTGTGCCTAGTTTACCAAGCGATCTAGGTCACTCTAAATCAGTAACCTGTCCGTTTCAATATTTACCACTCTCCAAAGTTTTGTGTCATCTGAAAACTATATCAGTGATGATTTTATGCTTTCTTACAAGTCATTAATAAAAATGCTAAATAGCATAGGGCCAAGAAGTGCTCCCTGCACGACCTCACTGGAAACACATCTGCTCAATGACAATTCCCTAAATTTTGAGGCCTGTTAGCCAGGTTTTAATCCATTTAATGTGCGTCATGATAATTTTATATCATTCTAGGTTTTTAGTCAAAATGTCATGTGGTGCCAAGACCATCTCTTGAGATCAGCTGAACTTTGGGTATGTCTACACTGCAATCAGGAGGTGAGATGGCAGCAGGTGTAGGCACATCCAAACTAGCTTTCTTTGAGCTAGCTTGCTAAAACATCAATGCAGCTGCATCAGCACAGATGAGATTGTACTTGGGCACCTAGCCATGCCACCTCTGTGTCAATATGTCTATACTGCCATTTTTAGCTTGACCAAAGCTACCTTGGGTATGCCTACATGTGCTGCAATCACACCTCCTGATTGTTATGTAAACATACCCTCAAAACTAAATTCTGTACTGGATCCATATTGGATTGTTGGACCTGTGTCTGCATAAAACCTTACTGAGGTTACTGGAGTTATTGTTCATGCTACTAGAGGATGCAAAAAACCAGTATCTGAAATAGTAAGCTTTTTTGCCCTTCTTTCCTTCATCTCCTCAAAGATTACCACCTGAATTTATCAATAATAGGCTTTACTATGAGGCTCAGTGCAGTGTCCGAGCAGAGTACAGATTAATTAATTTATCCTCACAATAGCCCTGGAAGGTAGGTATTATTATTACCATTTTACAGACAAGGAACGACGCATAGAGTAAACAGACTAATTTTTACAAGTGCTCTTATTTGAAATGGACATTGTGAGTATCCAACACTTCTAAACACCAGGCCATAAGTGACTTGTCCAAGGTAAGACAGGATGTCTTTGGCATAGCCAGGAACAGAACCTAAAGTCCAGGACCAGTGTGCCCCAATTACGAAACCTATGCTGCTCAGTTTCCTCTCTTCCCAACGTCCCAGTAAAAAACCGCTCAACTGTTTTTCTCACAACTTAGAAATATCTCCACCTCACATTAGACCTTGCATACTAATTTTCAAGCCACTTTTCTCCATTGTGTTATCCTTCTCTCACCCTCTGCACTTGAATGGCCTTATTTCCTGTATAACATTCAACCTTCTTCTTCACAGCCCTTCTCAGAGTCTATGGTTCCTCAGACCCTTGCCAATAATAACCCACACTGTTACTGGGTCACCCCAAATGCAGGAAGATCTAAATAAAAAAAAATAGATTCATACTGTGTAATGTAAGCAACCCTATAACTGTAATTGGTAAATCACATCTAAGGTAGGCCCGGATCCTGCAAAGGCTTATGTAAGTGTTTAACGTGAAGCACAAGTAGCCCTACTGAGCTAAACGGGGCTACATACGTTCTTAATTTTAAGCATGTTCTTAAGTGTTTGTAGGATCAGAGCCTGGGACTGTAAACTCCTCAGACCAGGTACCATGTTTTAAGCTCTCTGTTCAGCGTATTATATACACATACACATATATATATATATATATATATATATACACACACACACACACATATGGCCCCATACTCAAATGTGAGCCTGCAAATGAGAGTTAAAATGGAAAAAAACAAAGAAACTTATTCTATATAAGAGATAAAAAGAAGCAGGCTCAGGAGATAAATGACAGAAAATAACAATTTGATATCTTCTATTGTTGTACATAGTGGAGTTTTAGCCATATTCATCACATGATATCAGAGAAACAAAATGGGTGAGGTTGTATGTTCTACTAGACCAAGTTCCACTGGTAAGAGAGACAAGCTCTTGAGTCACACAGAGATGAGTTCTAAGATATTACCTCACCCACCTTGTCTTGCTAGAGAAAAACCTAGCTTCCACTTTTACAGATTGTTTGATTATTCAACTCTCCTCTGCTGTTTTTGTTATCTAATATATACTCATGTTTATAAAACTGCAGTCTGAGTAAGGGACCAAACAGGATGTCTAGAGACAACAAAGAGCATGTTGATACATCCTGGATATCAGACTTGTAATGATGGACCAATTTGGTTCAAAGCAGTAGTTTGGCAGAAACAACATACTTATAGACTATTAATAGAGAAAATTTTCACAGAAGCTGTGACCTTTATGCCTCAGCCTGGGCTTATATCCCTGTCTCTTACATTTATGCAAATCATTGCAGCAAGACATCTTATTCACAATTGTAAGGTTTGAACTGCTACTGTAGAGCTATTGCCTATTACAAATACTGATGCAGCACAGAGGTCTACCATTGAAACATGACAGGAAAAAAGGTAGCCTTTATGGCCACCTAAACCACAATGACCCCTGAACCTCACCACAAATCTGCAGTCAACCTTAACAACCACTGATTTTAGCTGGAGGCCTCAGCTAGATTTGAAGAAGTCAGCACTCTAGTTGTAACAGTTAAATGTGACCTCACAGGTACGAAATACAGTGGAACCCTGCAATACTGTGCCCCGCGATAGCGCGAATCCACTTATAACGCTGGCTGCGTGTGGCTCCCGACGACGGCAGTGGGCAGCGCTTTGATGTAGCGCAACCCCGCAATACCATGACATCGCGTTTACTGCGGTCGATATTTTTGGACCCCGATTGTCGTGGTATTGCGGGGTTCCACTGTAATTAATAGCAGAGAGAGAGAGAGACAAAACAAATCAGAAGACATGGAGTAGCAGAAGACGCAACAAATAGGGGTGCTTCTACATGGTTATCTCCTCCACATCAAAATTCACAATGTGTCCAAATGGGTTTATAGTTTCACTGACTCTAATTAGGCATTTCAAGTACAGAATTTGCAAATGCTTGATGGAAAACATGTTTAAAAACACATCCAAGAGGACAGTTCCCTTGTTATTTTAGCTTTCATTTGCCAAGCCGTATGTTAACAAAACTGTTAATTGTTAAGGTCACAGAGACTAGAAGAGCCAACCTGAGATATGTCTATCTGAAGGTCTTCTGTGAAAATAAGTGATTAGAGCCTGTAACTCAAAGAATCAAAACTGAAAGTCTGCACTTCTATATTTACATTTTTAACCAGTATAGATCAACTGTTTTTGTAATTATTATTAATAATTTCTTTAGCACAGACAACACACTGCTGTAATTTACACCAAAATATACAGTCACTGCATCAGACATCAAGCACTATAAAACACAGCTACATAGGACAAATTTCTGCTCTCATTTACAGAGGTGTACATCTGATGTCAAGATTTACACCAGTGTAAATGAGATCAGAATTTATTCCAGAGAAGACAAGACACAGAGTTTGGTGCTGGCACACCAGCTCATGCCAAGGTCCTCATGTCTCAATGGAACACTGACAGATACATGGTTGGAATCAGTGTGGCTCACCTGTGTGTTAGAATTATTAAAGCAGATATTAGAATTATAAGAAAGTGTTTAGACTTTTTTTATTGCTTATGAGTTGCTGCATGCATTAACCTCCCTTATAACTTCCGTAGCCCACATTGAAAGGTAATATTTCCACAGTTGTATTGGGTGCCTCTGTAAATCACCAGACAGGAGAGAGACATTAATTATGAAGGGCTGATCTTCAACAGAAAGTGTCACATTCTTCCCAAAATGAAAGATCCATCAATACCAGATGGACTATTGTGGGATGTTGCAATAGAAACTTCCCTGTGTGCCAGCAACAAGAGGATAAAAGACTTTTGCTGTCCTGCTCTCCTCGTGAAGATAAGTCTTGGACGTGGACTCCTTCCATCAGCTGAGTTTGCAGCTCAGTGCACATTGCAGGAGGGAGACAAAAACCCCAAACCAAAGGAATTTAGTATCTCTATGCTGCTTGGATTCTGGGGGCAAGGATTTTCTGGGCATAATCAAGAGATTCCCAGCAGATTAGCCTAAATTAGCCCTAAAAGACATACAGAACTTGCATTACTATAGAAACTTCTATTACCTTTTGAAACTTAAGACGGTAATTCACTTGTGTATATATGTTTACCTGCTTTGACCTAGTAATAACTCTCTTATTTCCTTTCTCTATGTAGTAAATCTTCATATAGTTTTTTGCAAGCATTTCATAGAGTCTAAATATTAAAGATATCTTATAAGACTAATACCTATTTTGAGCAAAACTAAAAAGGTGAACTGGTCTGGTGTCCAGCTATGAGTTTGTCAGTTATTAGAAAATGCCTGCAGCCTGGGCAAGAGCTGGCATCTGGCCTGCTAGCATCAAGATAGGTTAGTATTAATGGGCTCCTTGCCCACAAAGAAAAAAGTTACAGACCCTCTTGGAAAATTATTAAATGACCATCCTTGACAGTTGACCCTTGAAGATATGACCTTGATGATTCCATATTTGTTTGTGAATTTAGATCATTTGTTGTTTCAGTTAAATATATACATTTACATGTACAAATATATGCATGCCACAAAGTAAACCAACTGGTATAGGTGTGCAGTCTACTACTACAGTATAGCTATAAAGACTTCCAAATTGGTGTGCTGTATTTCAGACATTTAAAAATATATTGAATGTTGGAAGAAAGGACAGCTTTAAAATGCAAAATTCATAGAATCACAGACATTCAGAATGGAAACATCCTTTTGTGTTCTTTAGGCCATCTCCCTAACAATGTACGGCTGTTCTGTGAAATATATTCCCCAATGTCTTGTTGAGTCCTATCTTAAATGGCTAGATAGTGGGGTTAGCGCCACTTCCTGTTGGAGACCAGTCTCTAGCCACATAAATCTCACTGGTAGGACGTTATTCCTGAAAAACTCACCACTTCACATTGTGTTGTCTAGTAATAACTCCTTGTAATCATCATTCCCCCCAGTGGTGGAAGTTACAAGGAGCCTATGTTATTCTAACTTCCATCACTGGCTTAAGATCTAACTGCTTATGCTGATGGAGGATCAGGTGTAGTGCTCATCTCCACCACACCTTCTCTCATTGCTGCTCCACGCACACCATGCCACTTTGACCCTTTTACACTAAGGTTGGGACACCACTATCATACAACCATCTCCACCAAAATCCCTGGCCAGTCACTTATGTGACATGAAAAAGAATTCATATAGTAGCTTTACAAACAAGCAGAATTACAGAATTATTGGCACTGTAATATAATGTTGAAAATATAAGCTAATACATATACTTAGATGACCAGTAATGTCATAGCTTGTGTAAGGCAGTAGCAAAATACTATAATGATTGTGAAATTAAATTATTTTTAAATTTACATTTAACATCCCCATACACAATCCCATATCTAGTGCTATTTGTAAAAGGTAGGGAAATACCCAAAGCTGTCTAGGATGGAAATAAAACCAAACCAGGGAGCATGATCCGAACATGTATTTCTGAACTGCCATATACAACTTCAATATTCAGTAGTCTGGCAGAGAATTAAAGCCAGGTTTCACTTCCCTCAAGTTACTTCTGGTTCAAGTAAGGTTTCTTCCTAATACGGTCATAGCAGCCAATCAATTTTCTTTGCATTGCCTTATGTACCTTTCAAACACTATCTATTGTCACATTTTTCGTGGAGAAACAAGTGAAAAGCTAAATGGCACTGAATTAAGCAATGTAGGCTTGATTGTTACTGACCTCTGAAGATTCTGAGCATAAGTGAAATGTACAATCCTGGAAAAAGCATGTGTGTATTAAAAGCCACATTACTTCTATGCATAGTCACAAATAATCAATTTACCTTTCTCTTTTCCCTGCCTCAGTGGGTCTACTTTATGGCTCAGTTACTGACATTTAGCAATCATCTTTATTTTGTGTCTGTGTACCAAAAGCAAGCAAATGCAAAGCTTGACAGATTATTAATATTATCATTTTTATGGTACCTGAAAGGGGAATTGATGCTCTATAGAACAATTAGAAAGACAAATTCTGTGCTCCAATGAGCTTGTCTAGTGTGAGACAAGACAACTAGGAGAGATTAATAAAAAACAGCAAGGAGGTGACAGAGAGGAAGGACACAGGTTATGGCAATATAATTAGGCAATTACTCAGTTTAGGCATGTATACTTATTGAGGCTTTAATTAAAGTTATCTATTGTTATTATTATTACCCCGCTTTTTCCAATGAGGCTCAGTGAGTATGGACATTCAGTAAGAAAGCTTTCAGGAGCATAGTTTACTTGTACTCTGACGGGTATCTTATTTCACTTACTTTTTGCAGTCTACAGACAGAAGATATATTTGAAGGACTTGCAGATTCCAAAGTAAATATGACTATGAAGGATTTACAGTTCAGCAAATAAGAGCCACAGAATTTGAAGCTTTCATTGATTTCACAATGATGGAATGATAAAATCTGTGACTATGAGCCAAGATATACCACACTAAACAGCCTACCTCACTATACTGAATGTAAAGCAACATGGACAGGTAACACAGTGCTTCCCTGTTAAGATCACCTTTTATAACATTCTGATGGAGAATTCGCTGTCAGCTGAGCTAGGAGGAGGTGTGATAGACTTGTTTCCCTTACCGATCCCTTTTTATTTTACCGACTCATTATTCAGAAACTGAATAGCCTTCTCTTGTTAGTGTAGGCAACATGGGGCTGGTCTACACTAGGGGGACGGGTCGACCTAAGATATGCAACTTTAGCTATGTGAGTAACGTAGCTGAAGTTGGCGCATCTTAGGCCGACTTACCTACCGTCCTCATGGCGACAGCTGTCAGCAGAGGGCTCTCCCATCGACTCCAGCTTGCACCTCTCGTCGAGCTGGAGTTCCGGAGTCGACGGGAGCGCCTTTGGCGATAGATTTATGGCGTCTTGATGAGATGCGATAAATCGATCACCAACAGCCGATCCCATGGTCTAGTGGACAGGGCTTGTCCTTCCTCTGCATGGCTGTTATGGGGAGAGATCACACCCACCTCCACAAGCAGCGCAGAAGCTCTCGGGGCACCCAGGCTTGGGGCTGCCGCCCTCTTTCTGTGGCTCCCGCCCAGGTTTGGGGCACCCTAGCGCCAGGGCTTCCACACACTGCTGCTGTCGCCTGTTGCTGCTCCCCCACCCATGTAGCTCCTGTTGGGGCTCAGGGCTGCACCTCACCTTCTATGGCTCCTGACTGCCACTGCTCACAGCCCCTGCAACTCCTGCCCAGCTCAGGGCTGCCCCCCCGCCCCCGCTCCCCAACTCCTGCCCTGGCTCAGGACACCCGAGATGCAGGGCTGCCGCTGCCCTCCCTTGCAGTTCCTGCTCCGGTTCTGGGCGCTCTCGGAATACTGCTCTCTCGCTCCTGTGGCTCCTGACCGGGCTCTGGGTTGCTGCTCCCGTACCCCATGGCTCCAGCTGAGACTTGGAGCTTCTGTCTCCTGTGATTCCTGCCAACGGCTCAATGGACCTGGACTGGGAGCTGCCACCCCCTCCACACCCAAGACTCCAAGCTCCCCGTCCCAAGGTTCCAATGGGATCTCAGGGTACCTAGCCTCAGGGCTGCTGCGCCCCACGACTCCTGCCTGGATTGCTCAGGCTTGGGGCTTCCGCCGCCCCTTCTGGTTCCTGCCTGGGCTCAGGGAGCCTGAGCTCAGGACTTCAGCCCCCACAGCTCCTGTCAGTACTGGGGCACCTGTTTTTCAAATTGTCCAGAGTCCTTGGGAACAGGACCCATAGGCCTATATATTAATCTACCACTGGCCCTGACAAGCAGCTAGGAGCTCCGTTCTGGGGCGCTCAGAGCAGCACTGTGGAGATTGGATGTACGTTCAGCTCTGGGAACCTGTGCCAGCTGCAGGAAACTCCACACCTGCTGCCTTCAGAGCTGGGCTCTGAAGACAGCACAGTCATGAGTATGGCAATCCTACAACCTCCATAGAACAGCTCTGGGGACTCCTCCCTCTTTCCACCATCCCCTTTTGAATCAGGAATCCTACTATTGCAACACCTTGGCCATGAAATTGACCGAAGTGAACCATGAATTTGATAGGGCCCTAATTGTGAAGCCTTTTCTAGGCTTTATGTTGCACTGGTTATTAACAAAGTACCCAGTAAAGAGCCAGCAGTTCAGCAGAAAATACTTCTAACAATACAAGAATCCTGGCCATCCTCTGCTCTTTGGGAGAGGGACCCTTTGCATTTGCGTATTATACAGAGCCAAGTACATTGGTGACTCTTTAAATAAACAACAACAAAGCCAGGGTACCTCTCAGTGGTGATGCACTACTTTGCTGGTGGAACTTAGATGTGTGCTAGCAAGCTACTAATGCACAACCTGTTGTGGAGTATTACTCTAATTAGTGATCACCTTTTAACTTTCGGTTTCTCCAGTTGCCTGACAAACTGCAGAACTACATACCTTTCACAGACAGATGGAGTTTCAAACTCCTGGCTTAGTTAATGGGACTACAGCCTGCCAAGCTGCACAATCATTACTAAATATGTTAATGTCTCACATTTCCCTTTTACTGTCATTACTATGTGCCTTCTTGGTTTGCGCATAGCAAGAGAATGTTCAGCCGTTACAAATGCTTGGTTTGTGCATATCTGTTGCAACATTTCATTTCCACCACATGAGTTGATGTAGGCTTCCCAGTCAATTTCTTCAGACAGCCAACTCTTGCTGAGGTGTGTTGCAGGACTACACTACTATCACAGAGTTCAGTTTTCAACAAAAGGTTAAATGGAAAAAAATCTACCTTCCAGTCACTTTATAGTTTTCAAACTGGCAGCCTAGAGCCCCCAAGTCCAACCTGTACCTCATTGTGGTACAGGAGTGTAACATCTGAAGTAGGGGATTGTTTGTGAGACCTATGCCATCAGCGATGAAGGCTGGTCCAAAATATCACTTTGGGCATTATGAAAGGTGAACAGGTCCAAGAACCCTGAAAACGATGGCTAACATAGGCCGCATCTAGTTACCTGAGGTGAAGGAACTCGCTGAGAAAGACTCAACAGCTTGGGTCACATAGTGTGAACCCAGTACTGGTAGACCAGGAAAAGGTTTGAATTATTGTGCCTCCATCTCAATACCTGGGGTGAGGTATTCTTTGGGACAAACGTTCGCTCTTGGTTTTCATCAACATGAATAACTCAGCACCAGGATTGAAACCACGGCTCTACTTTCAGCTGCTGATGCCATCTTCCCTTAGTGCACTTGTGATGGACTTGCGCCAAAGCCCCCCGGGGACACGTCCTGTAATGTCAGCAGGTGCATCTGCAGTATACCGTGACAACGTATTCAATCACAGCTGGGACTGCCACCAATTCATCAAAATTGCAACCTGGAATATTGCAATTCTTTACAGGCATGGTCATCAGGTCATTATCTCATGCAAAATGGACCCTCTTGGCATATCAATTGCAGGCCTAACAGAAGCAAGGCTGATAGATCATGGACACCACAAGGTGAGAGATTCATTACTTCTGTATTTTGGCAGTTCTAATTACTTGCATGGGGTAGAATTACTACTGTGAGGCAAGCCCAAGTCCTCCTTGATAACTTGGATGCCCACGTCTTCTCGACTACTATTTGTACATCTTAAATGCTGGCATGGTCACTTCACTGTCATAGTAACCCATACATGAACAGAGGAATCTGTTGATTTAGTCAGAGATCACTTCTATGATCAATTGGAATCTCCAGTATGTACTGCCCCTCCACATGATAATCTTATGATCCTAGGCAACCTAAAAGCAGTTAGTGGCACCCTCTGAATTGGGCTTGAACAGGTTATTGGCCATTAAGGTTCAGGTATATCCAACAATAACTCCTGCTACTAGTTCACATTCTGTGCCTCCCAGAGTCTCTCCATTCTTGGGTCACGGTTCAAGTGGCGATGCATATACTTGGATCTCTCATGGTGGTATCACTCAGGAGAAGTGTGGAATGTGCTGTGAACACGGATCACCACCACTGTGGTGCTGCTGCTGCTGCTTCAATGAGCAAATACACCCGCTCCGATGATGAAGAAGTTTGACATCAATGCTCTTCTCCACGTCCTGGGTTTAGCCAACAGGTTTTGGCAATAGACTCTCAGTCCTAGCTGACCTGCCAGACAACATCAAGGTCACCTGTTCTATTTCATCTTTCACCAATTTGTCAACTAGATAATCAGTTACAGGGAGCTCAGCACATCAACTATGGCCATCAGAGGAGCCTTCCAAAGAATTAAATTGAAAGCCACAACCCTCCAGCACGGCGATAAGTGCATCCGCAAGCAGCTGAAGTGAAAGTTTAACATCCTGGCACTTCATGATCGCGAGTAGCAGATGATGTTGAACTCAGTGTAGCCAGGAGATACTTAAAGACAGCATTCAGCATGATCTGCAGTCTCAGTGATCAAGAGGTAGTTGCTATGAATGCCATCTTGAACGGCAGATCATGTTTTGTGGTCAAAGACAAAATTGCAAAATGTAGGATCAAGTCTACCCACAACTCCAATCTCTTTGAATAATGAAACTGTTGAACTTCCAGCTTTTGATACTTGCTTTTATACTCACCAGTACTTGCACCAGTACCTCTCACACGGAGGTTCTCCACCAGATTGCCATCACAGCATCTGCCAAGAGTTGTTTACAATGGCTATGGAATCATCATCATCTTGGCATGAGAAGCAAGTTCAGGATCTATTCAAGCTGTACCCTGTCCATACTGCTGTACAGTTGTGAAACATGGATACTTTGCCTCTTGGACTGGGCAAACCTGGAGACTTTTCACACAAAATGCTAATGTTATATATTGGCCATAAAGTGGAATAACTTCAATTCGCACGTGTCTATAGACTCTTGGGGCCATTGTCTGCAGGTGGTACCTTATGCTTTTCAGACATGTTGCAAGAATGCCACAACACTTTCTCGCGAATGCTGTTCTCTGGGTAGTTTGTAACACCCGGGATAAAATTCTACTGACTGAAGGTCGGAGGCAGCCCAGAGGCAGATCCCCTATCACACTGGTGCATTAAGTCTGTTCCGAAGTTGGACTCTCAGACCTTTGCAACTGTGAATGCTCGCTATAGCCAACCGTTTGGCTAAGTGCTGAAGATGAGAAGAAGAGCACAGAGTCTGTTATCCATGAGAGGTAATGTAGCTTCCATTTTTATAAAGCACAAATGGAGTTTGGTATAGCATCAGTTTTGTAAAGGATTAAGGCTATAAAGTACCTATACCAAGGACATCGGGCTGCACTGTAAATGTAACCCATGCAGTTAGGATTTCTCAGAATACAACCTAACACACTAATGTGATATGCTGACAGGTAGTAAGGAGCTAATCTAAATCCTGGAGGTAATCATTTGGAATTGTCTTCCTTAAGCCATTGTGGTATTTTAAATTTGCCTCACCCACTGAAACTATTTTGAGGATTCCTGGAAGGTTCGTGCTGCTTCTGCAACTCTCTGCCCAGGCTGCACCTCTTGCTGCAATAGCTAGTTATGACAGTATTTTGCCTTGCTGCTGCAGTATCTGTCCCTTGTTCCAGAACTCAAGATGATCCTAGTTCAAGGGAGCCACGCTATTTTCAGTCTGGCTGAGTACACCACTCTTTATGTCACAAATAAGCCCCTTGTTTTAAAGAAAAAAGTGAATTGCTATATTGCTGTAAACTGATCTTTATGTGTAAGAGACTTAGTGTGCTAGGTCAGCAATTAACTTAAATCCCTATTTTTCCACAATGTTTAGATTGGATATTATTTTATAGGAGACAATATAATTCTGTTCTGGCTCCTTAAAAGGACCAACCACAGTCCCTCTTTAAGACCAAAGTGCACCTTTGCACTTGTGCAGCCTGTATTCTTCTAGGACCCTTTATTAACATTCTTTCCCTTATATGCTCTTCAATGGCTGCCACAGCTGAGCTGTTCTGCACAGATTTTCTGCTCAGTATGGGGGGAGGCTGTGTTAATTACAAAGAAAGATGGAGACCGGCCAGACAGCCCCTCTAGTGAACTGTCTCATACATGCACAGCCTACTTCCTGCTGTTTTGCAGCTACAAAGATCACCTGTTGGTGTTGGCATTCACCCAAGCTGGGGCCTAGAGGAAATGACACAATCAGCTAGAAATGAGAGCCAGCTCATATTCCAGCTACCCAAATGAGGGAAATACAAAAACAGATTATTGCAATGTGACCTAACTGCTTCATATAGGAGCCAAAAGGGGAAAATGTAGAAAACAATCATTTAAAAGAAAGCTCTGCTTATCCTGGGTCTCTGATTGCTGCTATTTTCTCTCCACATCCACAAGAGAAAAACATTTCTCCATATTAATAGCTGCCCCTGGGGAGAACTCGATCTCTCCCTTCTGCCCATGCTTGGGATATTGGATGCTCCCAACCTTAAATAAAAGACTATAAAACAAAGATCCATATATTTTACTTAAATAATCAGCCAACTCCAACAGAGACCTCTCGGTACTGCCTGGTCACACATGCTTATTTTAAAAAAGCCTACAATTTTGAGTCTGGACTCCCCAAATTTAAAGGAAACCTGCAAATTCTGAGTCCCTCACCCTAAAAAAACAATATGCAAACCTCTCTCTCACTGAAATTCACACCTGGGCAGGAGGTGCACCATTTAAGTTTCATTTCATGCTTCTAGTCAGAAAGGCAGATTAATAGTAATTAAATCAAAAAGATAACTGATATAGGCTGTCTTTTTAAATATAGGAATGCTGTTTTTAAATGATAAAATACTTCTATTCATGATTCTGGTCATATACTATAGTTCCAAAAGATATAGACTTCAAATGAGGCATTGGAGGCTATTTACAATCTGTATATACCCAAAGCTGCAATATTAGTGACATTCAAAACATTTGGTAGAATATCTCTAACCCCAAGTTCAAACATGTTTTGACATAATAAACAAACATTCTCTAGTGTGGCTTAACTGCCTTTAAAAGAGTTCCAAAGAAATTCTTTTTTTTTCCCCCAGTAACTCTTTTAAAAAAATAAAAGCAAGTGAATATTAATTTTTGAAAAGGGAGGTTTTTCTTTTCTAAGCAATGGAATGAGCCCCAGAGCCTATTTCTTGCTGAGAAAAAACTTCATGAATAATCAGTGCTGTAGCAGGGTGCTGGTGCAGAAGGCATCTAATTAGCCCTGCTCAGCCAGCCCCAATCAGGGGAAATGGATTGGGGTTGGGGAAAGCCTAATGCCTGGCCTAAGGATTGGCTGCACCTGCTGGCCTGAGGACTGTAAAGGCTGGGAGGAGGCCGGAAGACTGGGGGAATGGTGAAGGAAAGGTTTGTCTGCTGGCCTGGCTCTGTTGGCTAACTTAGCTAGTAAGCCTTGTACATAGCTGGACACTGGTGGTGGGACAACGCTGTAATCCAGACCTGCACAACTCAGAAAGCGGTGAGGGCCATATTACTGCAAAAAAACCCAGCTGTGTGCTGAAAAGCCCTGCCCTCATCCACTCCCCCTACAAAATCCCCAACCTCTCCACTCTTTATCCCCTAACTGCCCCTCCCAGAACCCCATTCCCTATCTAAGCCTCCCTGCTGCTTGTCCCTTGACTGCCCCCTCCTGAGATCCTGCCCCCCTACTGGTCCCCTAGGACCCTATCCTCTAGCTGTCCCTTGACTGTCCTGACCCTAATCCACACCCCTGCCCCCTGACAGCCCCCAGAACCCCTGGCCCATCAAATCCCCACTGCTCTCTGTCCTCTGACTACCCCCAACCCCTCTCCACACCTCTACTCCTGACAGGCCTCCCCAGAACTCCCGACCAATCCAACACCCTGACCTTGTCCCCTGACTGCCCCTTCCAGAGACCTCTCACCCCTAACCAGCCCCCAAGACCCTACCCAACTTCCCTGCTCCCTGTCCACTGACTGCTCCAACCCCATCCACCGCCCACCCCCTGACAGACCCTGGGACTCCCATGCTCCATCCAACCCACCTGCTCCCTGACTGCCCCCTCCAGAGACCCCCCTGCCCCTAACCACCACTCAGGGACCCCACCCCACCCTGCTCCCTGACTGCCCCGACCCCTATCCACCCCCTGACAGACCCTGGGACTCTCACGCTCCATCCAACCTACCGCTGCTGCATGGTGGCACTACTCCAGCAGAGGGGGGAGCGCGATGCGGCCCCCTGATTAATCTTAATCACGTGGTGGTGTTACTCTGGGGGAGGAGGGAGCTTGTTTGGCTCAGTGCACAGCCAAACACACTGCCCCGCAGGAACGGGACACAGCCCCCCCCCACCCCGAGCGCTATCACGTGGTGACGTTATTCCACAGGAGGAGGGAGCGTGTTTGGCTCAGTGCAGAGCCAAATATGCTGCCCTCCAGGAGCGTGACGCATCCCCACCCTAACCCCCCATCCTTAGCCCCACTCCCCCTTAACCAGCTCACCTTTCCCCTGCTGCTGGCTTGCTGCTCCTGGCTCCACTTCCCCCCACCTACCTCACCACTTGGCTTGCCCCACCCCTACTCACACCCTGTGGGCCACACAGTGAGCCTGGGTGGGACATATGTTGTGCATATGGCCTGCCCGGGCTCTGCTATTAATAAAGACACAGGTGCTGCACATTTAAAGCCTCTCTGGGCTTTATTGGGATGGTCGGGGGGCCCAAGGAAGTGGGGCAGCAGGAAGACCCTGTCACAAATGAATATTCCAGTTCCCCAATAAGCACTAATTCTTCAAACCCTCAGAGTATCAGGCAGCTCTTGTGACTTTGGCCTTTCAACTGTGACACTTCTTGTTCTACCCGCCTCTATTTTCACACGTAGCTTCTGGCAGGTAGGCAGGTAACTAGAAACCAAAACCTAGTAGTGAGAGTAAACATGGTCTAATTTGCACATTATGAATTATTCAGGAGTTCCTGGTTCCTGCACCTGCACAGAGGCAAGAAATGTGCAAGGAAGGAGCATTACTCTTCTCTTGGGCTTATACAAGCTCAGTTACTGCTCAGCCACTTTATTCTGTAACTAAGGGTTTCGGGTCTTGTATTAACCAATGGAAAAAAAATTCTCACAGTATCAAAAAACGGCAATCATTCAACCTCTTCTGAGGTAAACAAACTATATCAGAACATAGCATTCAACTTACACATGCCAATCCAGATCAGACCACAGACAAAAACTGAATAGACGCCATGAAGAATGTGTCTACCAGCTACTCTATTTAGATATTTACTCAGCTGTACAAGACAGCACTTTCATACTTTCCCTAGCTCAGAGCTGCAAGTATTTTATTTGGTAGCTAGTCCTTTCAGATTTTTCCCTCCGAAGTCTGCAGACATAGCTCAGATAAATTATCCACCTTGGCAGTCTGGCTAAGATCAGGGATCCTATCAGTTTAATGTTAGATGTGTCCTCTTTTAAGAGTCTATATCCTGAATTTTGAAGAGGATGGATTTAATGAGCAAATAGCTGTTTTCCATCTTCACCTACTGTAAGCTTTGTCAAAGAGTAATTGACTGTGATAAACCAGGTGCCAGCTTTTGCCCTGGCTGCAGGCATCAGATGAGCACTGAAAAATTCATAGCTGGAAACCAGCTCACCTGTATGTGAGTATTGCTCAAGATAGGTGTTAGACTTGTAAAGGGTGTGTTTAGACCAGGGGTCTCCAAAATTTTTTGACCACGCACCCCTAATAGAAAAAAAAATTTGAGCAGGCACCCCCGTGGGGGAAGCCCCGCCCCAGCCCTGCCCCCATCCACTCCCTCCCACTTCCCCCCGACTGCTCCCTCAAAACCTCCCCCCCTTGTCCTCTAACTGCCCCTCCCCGGGGCCGGTCTAACTGTGCCCGGCTCTTCCAGCGGGGCTGCAGCCCCAGTGCCTGGCTCCCAGGGTTGGGTCTCAGCCGCGGCGCCCAGCTCCCGGGGCCGGGCCGGGTCTCCGCCTTGCTGCAGCTCCCAGGGCTGGGCCGGGTCTCCGCTGTAGCGCGGCGCCCGTCCAGGTCTTCCCCACGGCGCGACTCCTGGGACTGGGCCGGGTCTCCGCCGCAACGCGGTGCCCGGCCAGGTCTTCCTCACAGTGAGGATCCAGGGGACAGGTCTCTGCTGCACTGCGGCTCCGCCTCGCTGCAGCGCCTGGCTCCCGGGGCTGGGCCGGGTCTCCGCTGCAGCACAGCGCCCAGCGGGGTCTTCCTCGCGGTGCGGCTCCCAGGGCCAGGCTGGGGCAGGCTGCGTCTCCGCTGCAGCATGGCTCCCGTGGCCACGGTGTGCGGCGGGGCTTGGCTGCGGCACGCGGCTGGGGCTCAGCCACGGCACGGCGCCCGGCTCCCAGGGCCAGAGCTGGTCTCCATCGTGGCGCTCTGCTCCTGGGACCGGGGTGCCACGCACCCCCGTGGGTGGTCTCGCGCACCCCCTGGGGTGTGCGCACCCCAGTTTGCAGACCACTGGTTTAGACTATACAATGCTTGTGTTCATTGATCTCACTTGTAATGTCTGTATTCCATGCGATAAAGATAAGTTTTGCTTTATAACTGTAAAAATCCCTATTCTGAACTTGTGAACCCAGGCAGGAGAAGTGGTTCCCCTGCACAGCAGGAAGGACTATCAAAACTAAAGGGGCCATTGTGAAATATCACAATACAAAGACTGGGTTAATGGTCCTTTCACACCTGTGCTATGTTCAAGAAAGCTCATCCCATCAGCTTGAATTCTGGAAATAAAGATAGCTGCCATGAAAATTCTTCATCTCTTTGCTCTTTGGACTCTCACAGGACTGGAGTTAGGAAACAAAAGCAGAGATCCCTGAGTTCAACCTGGGTTAGCCCTAAAAGACATTAAGTGCTGACAGATTACTGCATCTCTGTCACCTTTTGGAATTGCAGACTAACTCATTTGTGTACATGTAGCAACTGCTTTTAATCTGTAAATAATTCTCTAATTTCCTTTTCTAGTTAATACATTCTTAGTTTACTATAGGACTGGCTACAAGGATTGTCTTAGGTATGAGATCTGAGGTACAAATTGACTTGGGTAAGTGACTGGTCTCTTGGGACTGGGAGCAACCTCAATCTTTTGTGATCTTTGGTGTAAGTGACCATTTATCACTTAGCACATCTTGTCTAGATGGCAAGATAGACTGGCTTGCCTAAGGAGGATGGTCTGTGACTCCACGGTAAGACCGCTATAGTGCTTCAGGAGTTCACATTTGCTACTGGGTTGGTGAAATGTAATTATAGAGCCTAACAGAAGTTTGGGGTGTCTGTCCTGTTTTTGATACTCTGCCCTGAGATTGGTACTCATGGTCATGAACCACTCCAAGAAGAGTGACAGTGACATCTAACAATAAATCCAAATATGACCCAGAATCATTCTACTCTGGAAAGTAAATATAAAGATTAGCAGAGAGCTGACACACAATCAAATTAGTATTATGAACATTTGAAGACAAATGTGAAATATTTTTTGAATAAAGGATATGAAATACACACATGTAAAAGTATTAAGTCAAAGCTAAGCAAAACCTTCTATACTGCATCTCCTGTTCTTACTCCCATTGCGTATTTGTGGGTTTTGTTCTTTAATGCACCATCACCAACAGAGTCCTCAATTAAAAGATCTGCTCATTAATCACAGGCAGCTAAGCATCCTGCTTTGATTGGTTCAGTAAAAGAGATCTGCAGCAACTGATAACACAATCTTTTTAATCCTCTGTTTCAATGGAACAAGAATAACAGAAGCGTTAAGTATTCAGGAAGGTACAGTCAATCCTTTTCAAACCTTCACTCTTCTTCTTTCAGTGCTTAAATAAGTTAATTCAGACTTCTTTCAATGCAGAATGCATGATTGGTCCTACATTGCCACTATCTCATTTCTAGCCAATAACAGGTTCTCTGGGTCTTTTAAACATTATTTTAATCAGGCATGTAAACACGTATTCTTTGATGTTCTTTCATTCAGTATCTTTAATCCCCAGCATGAAATCAATAGACTTAAAACATTTAATCATGTAAAAATGCAACCTACAAATCCACAAATGACTTTTGTTCATCACGTGCATGGACAAATACCCTGTAAGTTAGAGGCTATGCCTTCTCTTGCTGCCTTGGGGAATCAGGCTAGTCTCTCACAGAAATAAATAGATTCTCTCTCTGTAGATATTTGTCGATTAGAAAGAATAGTCATTAACGAGGTGAAATGTGATTGTTTGCTAAGTTATCATTTCCCCTGTCCTGGGGTCACATTGGTCTGATGAATCAGTCCCCTACTTATACTATTGTAGAGATTTTTAAAAACTTTGTTTTGTTGTGGTAACTAGGTCAGAGCGTCTACTGCATGTGCAGTAAAGGAAAATATCTTCCTCCCTACAGTGATTTAACTCTTAGCACATCACTAATTATACACATAAAAACAACATATATAGACAAGAACCACTATGTTTATTTTGTTTTATTAAAAGAGAATTTGCCCCCCTGACATTCCCTCTAATATGTGAAGTCCAGGGGAAAAGGTGAGCTTTGCTGGGAAAATTTTGCCAACATCTCAGTGTGTACTGCAACACAAAGAAGCCTAGAGGATTTCTTACATGCAAGATCTTCCAAACCCATCAGGATACAGAGAGCAACTAAAATCTCACCAACAAGGCAGAAACGTATGGCTGGAGTATAAATATGAAGAGCCATTGATTCCTACCTTTGTGTGTGTGTGTGTGTGTGTGTGTTTTTTTTAAAGGGATAGAAGAAGTAAACAGGGAAGAAGGATAAAAGTAAGAGAAGTTGAATTTGGTCATACTAATCACAATTAAAAGATTAACATGAATAAGGTTTTTTAAAAAGTGCAGTATGAGACAGGCAGTGATATGAATATCCTATGTCTCCAATGTAGTAAAACCCATTCTCCTACTGTAAATGACTGAAGGAATGAAAACTTTAGAACAAGTATGACTTAATCTGTACTTTACTGGGGGTATTTTGAGCCTTAGTGAGTATTCTTGATGGTTCTTTTGCAATTTATTCCTACTGACAATAAGGTTTATGTGCTGAGCAGCATTCAGGGAAAGGCATAGTTTAGGGAATTACTTCAAATGCCTTGGCTGTCCCTAGCTGCACTCATTTTTCATTTCCTCATTTGGGCTAAAAAAAAAAAAAAAAAGAGAGAGAGAGAAATAAGTCTAAAAACTATGTAATGAGGGCATTCAAAACTGGGCAAAAAAAAGAGCAAGCATTTTCTTGTGGAGGCAGTTCAAATTATTATCAGTAGCACTGTTGTTTTTTAACAGCATGATTCAGGCTAACTGAAAAAAATGTATCACTTTCCTACTTGACAGAGGCTGGGGGTGACTCTTGATTCAAAATGACAATTCAGATTCAGACACAGGGTCAGGTTTTTTAAAAAATGGTGCTCTGCCCTGAAGCTGAACAGCAAGAGCAATCTGAGTCCTTGCACTTCTAACTATCTAACAGCATGAGTTAGGGGGGCAACAGTATACCTCAAAATGCTAAATTTAATTAAAATCTGCTAGCTGATCACAACCACGGCTTTCAGTTAGCCTTGTAAATAGCTGAAACAAAAAAGAAAAGTGCAAGTTTTTGTCTTTGAATAGTCTCCGAGTCAAAGCAAATCAAGGTGAAAATAGTGTCCAGCAGGATAATTCAGACCAAGAAAATCATCCAGCTCCATAGCAGTTTGACCCTAGCTTGGCCCCAGAAGCAGCTCTACAGCTGTCAGCTAGAGATCTTGCCAAGAAGCTAGCAGAGGTGCAAGCCAAAAAGCCAGCAACAAACCCAAATGCCAGTACAGGAAAGCTATATTCCAGAATTTGGCATCTGGGTCCTGCAGCTGCCAAACACTTCCCATCTGACCAAAGCTGTGCAGTGTGCTCCTAACAGAAGAGCCAGAGTGAACTGTACAGGAGCAAAAGTAGTACTGTCTGTAGGACACAGAGGATGAAGAGGCATCCTGTACCTACCAGCCTCTGAAGTATAAAAATAATGCTGCTGTATTGCCAATATAATAACCTGGACCGTAGGACATATTTTTCAAGGATAAAATGGGAATTGGTAAATATTTTGCTGGAAAAGAAGCAGGAGCAACAATGTGGGTATTCACATCAATGGGAGTTTTGTGAGAGACTTCCTTAGGTACAGAATTTTTGTGTTACTAAATCTGAATAAATCCATCTTTTACACTGAAAGGCCGAATAAGTTTGCCCATGTTTGACTATGGAACCAGGGGATTGATTTGAGCAGAATGTATGGCCTTCAGTAGATTTCCTGAGCATGATAAGCCAGAAAAGCTTCAAGGGGCACACAAAATTCTTCTTCTTATGCTCCCTGAGCTATTCTGCATGCCTCTCCCTACACAGAGTTCTTCTGCAAAACCACTATAGCTCAGTAACCATCCCACCTGTGCCCCTCATAGGAACGAACCTCAGTTTATCCTGATGTTTCAAAACTAAAAAGACACACAGTACACAGAAGAGAAAAATCCTGACTTCATTGAAATCAGTGGTAAAGATTCTCTTGGTTTGTACAGGGCCAGAATTTTCCTGGAATATTTAGAAATCAGGTTCTCTTTAATTTAGTCGTCATGAGTTAAGTTCAGAGTTCTGGGCTTCTTCAGTGACAACTGACAATGGTACCACTAATTCTTAAGGCAGTGGTTCTCAAACTTGAACAACTTGTGAACCCTGTTCACTAAAATGTCAAGTCTCACGAACTCCCTCCTAAAAATTAATATTTCTAGGGATTTTCTCCTTTACCTGAGTATAAATTATAAAAGCAGTGATCTTGGAAATATAAAATTTGTTTTTATGACATGCTTATTACATACTATTTATTATTATTTATCATTACAGTATGTTTATTACATTATGAAAATGGCAATAAGATCTCACTTTTGTAACTTGTATCACTTTGAACAAGCCTGTTATAAGACAAGGCTCCCATGTGTAGTAAGACGAGGCCCTGAAACATAAGGCCCAGAGGCCCAGTATGGGGCCTGAAGCCTGAACCAAAGTAATAGTCAAGATATTGCTAAGCAAAGCTGGGCTGTGAGCCAGAGGCAGGCCCTGCTTGCAGAAATTGGCAAGAAAGGGGCTGCTAGAAGCACGTATTAATTCATAAGCACTAATAAGAGGAACGTGTGCCAGGATGGCACCAGGACAACCCGGTACTAGTACATTCCACAGGGATAACAAGGAACAGACAGACTCCTTCTAAAGACAGGGTCAAAAGGACAACATGATGGATAGATTTGTTTGTGGGAATCAACATGTACCAGGGGACAAGCAGTACCCGTATGAGTAAGGAGGCTGCACCTCAATGCATCAAGAGGGATGAGTAATCTGCTCTGCATTTGTGTGTAAGAATAAGTCCTGAATGCACATCTTTGTCCAGCCTAAGGGACAGTGGAGTGTCCTGCCACTGACTAAGCTATGTCCATCGTCAGGGGGCACATGTTTGTAGTATGTCCTGTAGAGTCTATAGAAAACTATTACTGTGCTTCGTTTGACAATAAACCTGGTCGGGTGCCTTCGGACCTTATTAGAGTCTGTGGTCCTCAGGGGTTCTCTTGGGGTCTGCTGTGTCAACTATCTGCACAGAGCTGCGGCAGCACACAGAGGGAACACACGCATGGAGCCAACTGTTATCATCATTGAACAAGAGCAGAGCACCACACCAGTAGTGTCTGACAACACTATGTTTCATCAAGGAGTATCAGATGTGAAACAACATGAAGATATTTAAGAAACCAGCTCAAAGAGTTCCTCCTACAGAAGCAGTCAGGTCTTGAGCAGTCCAGGCAAACAACGCATGTTATGACAAAGCTTAAACTTGTTCTTCACAATTATTTTAAAAACAATATTAGCTGCCTATTTAATTTTTAAAAAAGCAAAATGTATCCACCTCCCTTTCCGCTTCTTATAAGTTTAAATCTCCTCAGTGTGATAGATCTGCTTGCTTTGATATGCTTAGCTCTTGGAAGTCCAGGGGCTCTAGGCTGCTGGCCCTGTGTTGCCCGGTGTCGCTAGGGACAGCTTCATCCGCCATTTGGGATTTTTTTCCCCTGAGAAACCCTTGTAACATTTCATGAACCTCAGTTTGGGAACCACTATCTTAAAGGATGTAAAGAATGCATGTCTCTGCACAATTTAAAAATTAATAATATAGTGGCTTTAAGTATTTAAGAGACAATGCCTCAGATATCAGAATACAAAACTTGAGCTTCACAGAAAAGAAAGGCTCCATATTTTTAAATGATGGTGATATTGTTCGAAAAAGAAATTAGATGAGATTTTAAAAAATGTCTAAGAGTAAGTGCTCAGCTCCCATTAAAACTGAACGGGCATGTAGAGCTCTTGGGCATTTTTGAAAAAGCTCATCTGTTGCCCCTAATTTATATCTGTGCAACCCCACTATTTCAAAGTGGTTCTATCCCATTGGGCTTCATTAATCCTTACGATTTAAATGGAAGTGCAGAATGACAGTCGGGAAGTAGAAAATAATTGTGGAATGACTGCCTATTAGAAAACAAGGGAGTACTTTTTAAAAGCCACATTAGACAGAAGCTACTTTAAGCTCCATTTTAAGAGTTAATGCTGGGAAACTTTGCAGTGATACATTATGATTTCTGTCTCAATTTACACATCTGCAAAATAATAATAATAATACTACTAATAAATAATTAATAAAAATATTTCTAAAGAAGTGTTTGTTATATTACTTGACAGCTGTACAAAATTTTGTAAGCCCAAAACGTAATGGTAAGAGCAAGAATGTACTTTTACAATAAAAATAATGCACATATTACAATTTTAAACATAATATGATACAAATATACCAATTTCCCTGAAATTTCATGAAAAAAGCATAACTTCAGTGACATGAAATTGTTCAAAACAAAACAGAGAAACTTCTTGAATGAAACTTCATGAACATAAATTTACACAAACAGTTGCATTTAATTTATAATAAAAGTCACCATTTCTGAAGACTTGGTAGCCTGTTATTTTCCCTAACTGCAATAATCCATAACTCTTGTAAACAAATTAAACCAACTGTGATGAGTTTTCCTTGAAGTATGATGAAGATTTAAGTGAAATGTAGGAATTAACATTTTCATATGATTTACTGAGATTATCCCATTAGTCCAAATTATACCCTCGGTTATATCTGTGCAACCACACCGATGATTCCCCATTGCTTAAATGAGGCTGCAGAGATGCAACTGAGGGGCACAATTCAGCCCATTATATTTAAAATATTCAGAAGAGCCTATAAATCATTTCCTATGTTTTTTAGTTGTGTTAGTTTTATTTAACTCACTAAAATATTGGACTTTATTCTCATCTGACACTAGTGTAAATCAGGAGTAACTCCACTAAGTTAATAGACTTACAATGGAGAACAACTGATACCAGAATAGAATGAGGAGCATTAAGTCTACAGATGGTCTATCCAGGCACTCTAAGGAATTTTACTAAGGTTAACTTGCATGCATTATTTAAGACATAAAGCTACTATTCATAAGCTGTAAATAGCATATTCATAGTAAGCTTAGATGTTTGAAATCCCCTACCTTTCCTGATTCAGGGATCACATAGTAACACAAAATCTGCGCAGACCATCCCAAAAGAAAAGAAAATGAAAAACAGAATAAAGAGGATGAGCTGCTGAGAAAAAATAAGTGTAGGAGCTAAGTTTGAAGTGCTGAGGTCACCTCTGTTTCATGGTCAGCTGCTCAAACATATCTTATTCTGACATTTTGTAAAAGTTAAGTGGGACATTTTAGTCTTACCAAAATCCTACAAAAATGAAAATGCTATTAAGAAGTGTCATAATTTAAAAATCAAAGCCCTTCTTTTAGGGTAAAATGGAGAGATTGCAGTCTCACCTAGAGATCAAAAGGAGCCTGTATCCGAAATGGTAACAGAAATGTTCAAACACATATTCCTTTAGAAACACAACATTTTAGGTCAGTAATGGGCTCTCTCTCCAACAAGGAACAATTTCCAAAATTGTGGTTGCTCTTTCAACTGGCTCAAAGTGAGATATTAGGGATGGAGTTTTCATATAAGAGCAGATATGTCAGTGATCACTGATAAGGTTCAAATACTCACTTAAGATCAATGAGTTTATATAATTTTTTGTTCCCAAATAGATTTTAGTGTCTTGAGCTGGCCCGAGAAGCTGAGTTACCACTGGCATTTTGTAAATGTCTGCGAAATGGGAGTTTGAAGTTTCTGTAATATAAATTTCTTTAATTGTATATTGTTATTAATGAATTAGGAGAATCATTTATTTTTGACTGGTGATTTATGAATGACAATTTTTTTTTCAAATGTTCTCCCTCTCTTAATTACTTATGAAGCTGAGGTCTAATTATAAATTTGAGGAATGAGATTTTTCTATAACATATTTGTTTACACTGAACATGTACCACTATGATCTAAAATAATCTAGGACATTCATTGTATATGTTTTAAAATTTAATAAAACAAAGACAACCAGCACAAACAGTTAATCCCAATGAACATGTTATACACAAGAGCAATGTCATATGCATATTCGACTGCACATATGTAAGTGCTGTTTGTGCAAGCTAGACATTTCCTGGAGCTCCCAATGACTTCACAGCATCTCCTGGAATATCCCACATTTTACTTCATTGGGAGTATCTAGGAGCTCAGCACTTGAAAAAGCCTGGTATTTATATAGAGACCAATATATGGAATTAGGAACCTAACTTTAAACACACATTTTTGATCATTTAAGCCTCATTTTCCCCCTCTTCCCCCCAAGATATGTTGGTGAATAACTTGCTCCTTTGTGACAGTTGTTCTATCATGCTATAACCTTGTGAACCTTGGGATCACTTGACAGTGAGTAAAACCTATGTTGACAAATTTCAGTTGTGGAACCTTGTGTAAAATGATGTTGTTTCTTAATTTAACAATTTACTTTGGCTGTATTCTGTATCTTCTCAAGCATCAGAAGACCCATGATTGTTCGTTCGATTTTCAGATTTTTCTTTACCAGGAATTGAAAGTACTCAAACTTAACCCTTTCCCATCCCAAAACTCCTGTATCTACTGACTTGGCACAGCCCACATGTTGTCTCTTAAAGGAGCCAGCCAAAGAACGAGGGAAAGAAAGCTTAACATGAACTGCCACTAAACTGTGTCAAACACACAGAACATTATATAATACACAATAAAATACTTCATACCTGGAGTTGAAAAAACGAAAAGTGTTAACAGCTGACCTGGCACAGCCCCACATGCTCTCTCTGGAAATTGAACACAGACAATTAGGAATTTTAAGACACCCCAAACATTTCATGGGGCCTAGACAATCTGGTGGAATACCTACTGCAAAGGCAGATGGCCCAGAAATGGAAGGGAATTATAATTTTCCCCAAAACTCACTTAATACTTCTTCTAAGAAGTCAGATGGGAGTTTTGCCATGGACTTAAATGGGAGCAGAGGCCAGTCTTAAGGTTCCAAACTTCAACAACTGATCATTCTGGTTCACTTTCAGTATTTTCTCATTAAAGAAGCTATCATCCCCAAAAGAATACAATGTTAATAGGAATTTACATGAGACAACCATTGCAAAAGAAGGGAGAGAAATTGGAAGTGAATTTCCACTCCCAGAATTCTTTCTGCTAAAGTAATGTAAAAGAAAAAGAAAAATCTAGCTGTTAACCCTTTTTATCAAAACTCTAACTCCAGGGACAATACATAATTTTCCACAATATTACTTGGAATATTTAGCACCACTTATATGCTATATAATAACTATATAAATTCTTACGCTGTAATTTGGAATACATGGAATATTCCTTTACACAAATGAATTCGATCTATTACATGTGCTTAAAAAAGAAGCACTATACATCTGGCTTTCTGAAACAGTTTCACCACATTAAAAAAAAAAATGTAAGGAAAGCAAAGTGCATGAATAACTCTCTTCAGTCTTGCTACCTGTGGTTCAGACCTCAAATGTTCCATGAAACTTGTCTGAGACCAACACCCAAGGAATCAGCAAAAATTAAGAAAAAAACTCCCTTATTTCTCTAATACACTAATAATTGAACAAAATTGCATTGGAAGCCCTAGAATGGGCCAGGCTACTGGAGATGTCATTGATAATGTAAATATGTCCAATGGGAGGTTTTCAGAAGACACAGAGAGACATCTCCCATTGATTGACTGTCATCATTTTCACCCCACTGATGTCCATTTAGGCCTTTGAAAATCTCTCTCTTATTTCACACTTTAATATTTCCAAAACTGGGGGAAAAAATATAAAAAAACCTCAAACTTTTTTTCCTGAGATATTCCTACACTTTAAATTATCCTTAATTTGTTTGTCACAAACACACAACAAACATTATTTATCTTTTTTATTGCATGTTTCTTTGGTTTTGCTTTAATCTAGTAATAAACATTTAATAACAGGAAAAAATCTGCTAGAGTGATGAGACAGAAAAGAACGTAATGAATTTTAAGCACAAGTTATTAGTTCCAATACGCCTGCTATGCTGGCTTTATCTTAATGACATCTACCTATTTTCTAGCATAAATACTTTTCTACTATCCTTTTCTTCTATACTAAACATATCCTGATCTTATTAGTGGCTTATCAGGCACAAAGTGACGCACGATTTTTCTCAGGGCAGGTCTACATTATGGCGGAGATCGATGCTGTGAGATCAATCTATAGGGGGGTTGATTTATTGTGTCTAGTCTAGATACAATAAATTGATCCCTGAGCGCTCTCCCATTGACTCCAGTACTCCACCACCGCGAGAGGTGCAGACGGAGTCGAAGCGGGAGTGGCAGCAGTTGACTCAGTGCCGTGAAGATGCCGCAATAAGTCGATCTAGGTACGTCGACTCCAGCTACACTATTCTCATAGCTGAAGTTACGTATCTTAGATTGATGTCCCCCTCGCCTCTCCCCCACCAGTTTAGACCAGGGCTCAGAGTTGAACCAGCATATAATCAAAAGGCATTGGGACAAATTCTCCTCTCAGAGGTACACTAGTGGCTTTCATTTGAAATCCACGGAAGCTGCACACAAGTCTACTACAGCAGAAACTGGATTCTAGTTTGCACTGAAAATGAAACCTGGAAGTGATAATACAGAATGACACTCTCAAGCTGCACTCACCTTCCCATCCCATGCTTCACCCTGCATCACCAATTGGGCCCAGATAGCAGAAAAATAGCTATTCATTAAAGATAATATGACAAGGCAGGAAAAAACCAGGTTTGTGAGAATGTAATATTCAATATGATAAATATTTTCCTCAAACACAAAAGCCAGTTTTTGCATGCAGCTAAAAACTACTATTTTCTCTCTCAAAAACTTTTTTTTTCTGTGAAAATGGTGAATTTCCAGTTGTTACTAATTCATTTCAAACAAAAAACAACCCCACAATTCTGCACAACACTGTGAAATTTGCCATTTTTATTGGAAAATGCTATCATTCTCTGACAGAAATGATAGCATTTTGCCATGCGTTTAAATCTGAGAAATACGAGTATCTACATATGAGCATTCACTAAGTGGTACTTTTATCCTGCACGAACCATTTAAATCAAGGAAGCGGGTACTAAGATACCACCTCCAGCTTCAGATAATGGAAACTCCACAAAGAACCAGCTAACAATGTTCTAGCCACTCAGCTTAATTAATTGGCTAAAAATTCTACCACCATCTTTAATCAAAATGGAGGGATAGGATATTTACTCGCTGTGTAACAGCCACAGAATTATCACTGTGGTGATGGGGTATTTCAACAGCTCAACATTTTGACCAACGTTGACAAAATTTAAAATGTAAACTGAACTTTCCTTGACTTTAGTCTTTTTTTGCTCTTGCTGAAGCGAAACATGCGATAGCACTTCAGTTCAAAGAATCCGTCTACTGCATGCATAACACAATAGTTGATTTACTCATAAGTACAATTCATTTTACAAAATGCTTCACAAACTACAAAAGAGCTGAGATCACATTTCTAAGACAATATAGTTTGACTCCTATGTTTATATCCATGTTCACAGGTCCAAACTGTGGTCTTAAATTGTAGTATACCAAATATGACATTGGCATACAGCAGGGATCGGCAACCTTGGCACGCAGGACTGCAGGGTAAGCATCCTTAGAAGGCCCTGCCGGTTTGTTTACCTGGTGGTTCACCGATCACAGCTCCCACTGGCCCCGATTCGCTGTCCCAATCCAATGGGGGCTGTGGGAAATGGAGTGGTGGTGGTATTTCTTAGCCATACATTACGTTGGTGTGCTTACTCTGTATGGAAATTGCATATACATAGAATTTTATAAGCAACATTACTAACATTAAAATACATACTGTGGCAAGGGGAATACCACAGTTTATTTTGAATAGTAAACGCTTAAAAAACCAATGAATGTATGTTGTACACCAGTTAGCAATTGCAGGATATGAAAACTGCTTGGTAAAGAGGGCAATCTCTGTCTCAGTGAAGTGAATGATTGAGAACAGATAATTTATTTGACAATAGCCTGTTTATTTTTTTGATGCTGGAATGTTCATGAAGAAACTGTGATTTTCTTGAATTTATTCATTATTCTAATTTTCTCTATGGACTTTGATACAAAGTTTAATACTATGGATTGATCAGGTACAGTTCAGACTCAGTGGTGAGGCTGCACCCAACCCTGACACAGCACAAGGCCTGGGCCTGCCTCAGAACACCATGGGTCCCTGCCCCTCTACGCCAGGTGCAACAGGTATGGGGCAGGCAGGCTCAACCAGGCAGGATACAAGTGTGGAGGGGCTCAGTGTGGGGGGATCCAGGTGTGGGGTGAGAGGATTCTGTGGCTCGTTGGGACGGGGGCATTTCCAAGTGCAGGGGCAATGGGACTCTGAAGGGGCTTCCAGATGAACGTGGTTGAGACCCAGTGGAGGGGTTTGGGTGTGGAGGTCTCAGCAGGGGGGGCTGAGTGCTGGGGGAGTGGGGCTTGGTGGAGTGGGGATCTAGGTGCAACTAGTTGGGGGTTAGTGGCATGGGGGTCTGCATGTTGGGGGCTCAGGGTGGTGGGGCTCATCAGGGTGGGGGTTTCAGTGCAGGATGTTCAGTGGGAGTGGTCTGGGCACAAAGAGGCATTCCAGAGGCTAGGGGTATGCGTGTAGGGGGGGCTCCAAATGCAGGGGTTGAGGTTCAGTGGGGTGAAGCTTGGTGCAGGTGTCTGGGTGTAGCAAAGCGAGACTCACCAAGTGGTGCCGCCTGCTGGTCATCCTGGGAATTAGCTCTTCAGCACTTGGAGTGCCCTCTGCTGGCCGGTGTCTCCCCTGCCGCTGGCCTGGTGTACCCTCCTGGACACTGGTGCCCTTTGCCCTGGGGTTCTTTCCCCTCCCCGGGAAACCCCCAACTCTCTAAACCCACCTTGCCTCAGTGGCTACTGCCAGTCAGCATCTAGCCCCTACTCACTGGGGCAGTCTGTAATGGCTACTCATCACTGGCAATAGGTTAGGACCAGCTGCCTTTGCCTATTCCTGGGCTTCCCCCCTGCAGCCCCAGTAACTTTTTATAGGCCTTCATCAAGGCCTTCAGCCTGGGGTTTACCAGGCTGGAATTTCTTAGCTCCCTTTTCCTTTCTCCAGCAGTACTCTGCTTCAGTTACCTTGCTCTCAGGCAGCTAGCCCATCCCATTTAAGGGCTAGAATGAGACTCTTCCAGCTCCTGGGCCCCAGCCCTCTTATAAGGGCCAGCTGGGGCCTTATTGAGCTGGCCACATCGGTGGCTGCTCTCCAATCAACCTAGCTCGACCGTTTTAACCCCCATTCTTCAGGAGTGGGGCAGCTGTCCCACTACACTGGGTAAGGGAGATCCAGATGCTTGGGGGTTGGACAAACGGGGGAGCAGCTACACGGACCCCTCCCCTCACAGCTGAGGAATGATGGGGGCAAGAAGCGGGGAGGATGCTGAGCTTTCTGCAGCACGGGGAGGTTTCTGGGAGTAAGTCTGACACAGCCCCAGTCACTCCTTGCAGGAGAAGAGTAAGTCCCATCCTCTCCTGCCTCCAGCCCAACCCGGACTAGCAGCGGATTCTGGCTCAGGGTAAGAGCCACTGGTAGGGTGTCCTCAGCCTTGAAATGATTTACCTTTATACTGGCTGCTCCAGGTGCCTGCAACAATCTACCTGTGCAGATAGGGAGTGGTGCATGACTGTTCTTGCAGCTTCCCTTTGCTTCTTTGTCAGAAAGTCATTTTTCTGCAGGGAAGCAGAGAAATCTGCAGGGGACATGAACTCTGTGCACACACAGTGGCACAGAATTCCCCCAGGAGTAGCCACCAAACTTCCAGTAGCTCAGTGTATCCCAAATTGGTAGTATATAAAAACTTCAGTCAAAACACCAATCTTGATTCACCTATTTGTTCTTACTCCAGGGCTGCAGGTATTCAGTTTGACTCCAAAATTTTTGACTATTATCACCAACCACATCCCTACTATTAGTCACTTTCTTAAACACTGCTCTGCTAAAATTTTTATTTCAGTCTTCAGCTCCTTTCATCATGAATATTGTAATTTCCTTCTTTGTGGTTTCTTTAAACACCAACTAGCCATATTTTAATGCGTCCAAAATACTAATGTTCAACTACACAGGCACACACCTCCTTGCAGTTTCACAACTGTGCCCTCGTCACCTTGAGATAGGGTGAGCATATTTCCCTATGCTGAATATGGGACACCTGGTAAAATTACTCAGACTTAACTGAGTTTAACAGCAATCGACCTGAATTATGCAGTACAAACGTTCAAATTAACATCAAGTTGACTGAGCCTTAGGTTAAAAATAAATACTGTATAGTTAGATTATTTTTATTTACCATCTTATCTTTAAGGTTTTAGGGTTCAAAAGGCGAGGGGTGATACACACGCCCCTACTCCTCCCACCCCCATACACACACAGACAGACGTGACACACACATGCTCCCACATACACACTGACCAACCCTCCGTTCCCTGCCCTGTGCTCTCTGACCTCCATGCCTGGCTGGGACCCTGGGACGGACTTGCCTTTCCTGGTACCTGGCCCCATGTTCTCCCAAGGCAACATGTGGGGGAGCATGCAGGGTCACATGCCTCCCTTGCTTTCTCTGCCAGGGAACCCGACTGCAGGGACTTCAGCGAACCCAGACAGAGAGGTCACTCAGCAAGGGAGGGTGCCTAGGGGATGGAGCAACCCCATGCTCCCTGTGGACAGAGCCCAGGGCGGGGTGGGGTGGGAGAAGAGGGTGCTAAGCCCTTGCTTGAGGGGTGCTATGTAATCTGCACGTTCGGGGTGTGAACAGGCTGGAAATTGCTCCCCTCCTCTGCCATTCCAGAGCTTAGCTGAGGGGCAGAGAGGTTTCCCTGTGCCAGCTCTGTGAGGGGCTTTGGCACATACCAGGTTTGGCTCCTCCTGGCCAGCGCCACGATCCAGAGGGTCTTGGGCTTTCCCAGGGTGCCAGCCCAGCCAGAGGCAGTGGGGGAAGGAAGAAGTCTGCCAGCCAGGCTGTTGGCAAGCTGAGCTCTCTGACCAAAGGCTGGTTCTCTGCACAGCGCTGGGAGTGGGATGTGCCCTGCTGGGGCGATGTGGAAGAGCAGTGGGGTTGAGAGGGGTGGGTGAAGGGGCAAAGCAGGGAGAGGACAGTGAGACGGGGCACATAAAGGGCCGATGGGTGGGCAGCAGAGGTGACACGTAACAGGCCACTGCCTGGCACCTGACTGCATTCACCAGCCACCTCCGCTCACAGCATGCAGCCAGCACCGGATGGAAACAGGATGGGGGTTGGGGCCCCGCTGACCAAGAGCCGTCATGCAGCAGGGGCTGTGCTGATGGACCAGCAGGGGGAGTGGTCAGCCCCATGTGCTGCATCTTCACCCTGCCACCAGCCTTGCACACCCACTCCCTATTGTCGGCCACTGGACCCCACCCTCTCTCTGCTGGTGGTGCAGGCGGCTGATAAGGCAGGATCCAGCCAGCAGCGGGACTCACCAGTAATGATGATGGAGATTTAGAAAATATGGGACAATTTGCCCATTTTTAAGAAAAAGTCGGGAACCTTAAGGAGGACTTAAATACGGGACTGTCCCTCTAAAAACAGGATGTCTGGTCACCCTAGCCCGAGACTCCAGTTAGTAGGAACAGAAGCAGCCAAAGCAGGGATGGTTGGACTGGGGTTGAGCAGGGCCACACCTCCCCTTAGCATCTTCCTTAGACCCAGTACTGTGGGAGGGGAGATCAACCTTGTTCTGGAGGCCTTAAGAGCCACCCTGCTCCCATCACATGGACTTGGGAGAAGACTGCAAAGAGGAGCTTACCAGACTCTAGACAGTAGATGGGACCTTTGGTCCTTTTACCATCCAGAGAACTTTCTATGGTTTTGAGTGTATTTCTCTGCCTTGTGCTGACTGACTGTTTGCTCCAGCCCTTCAAGTTCCGGCTGCTCTTTCTAACAATTTCTTCACTTCTTTTTCACTCCACACCATCCTCCCTTGTGCTGTTCCACTCATCCCCTTCCCTTAAGCTTACTCCTTCGTAGCTACCCCTCCCCAAAAAAGTGTAGAACTAATATGTCATTTGGTGCCATCATACTGTTCATTCTGCATGTGTGTTAGACCTATTTCCCAGTTCGGTGTCTGTCTTATCTATGCTTATCTAAGCTCTTTGGGGCAGGGCCTTTCTACTGCTTTGTTCATACAGGGCCCACAATGGGGCCCACTCTTGGTGGTCATAGAATCACAGAAGGTTAGGGTTGGAAGAGACCTCAGGAAATCATCTAGTACAATCCCCTGCTCAAAGCAGAACCGACCCCAATTAAATCATCCCAGCCAGGGCTTTGTCAAGCCGGGCCTTAAAAACCTCTAAGGATGGAGATTCCACCACTTCCCTAGGTAACCCATTCCAGTGCTTCACCACCCTCCTAGTGAAATAAAAGGGGCTTCTGTAATAAACATTAATAATAATAAACAATAGGAATCAGCACATAATCTCTTCCGCATCCTCATCCAGACACTTTCTCTCAGTCCTGTGTCTCCAAGATTCTTTCTTTTCATACAAGTCTAAACAGGATTTGACTGTTTAGAGAGAGAAAACATTAGGAAAGAGAGACCAGGGGATTCGAACTAAATAGTGGGGACAACGTAAAAGAAATCTCTACCATCATCCTCTGTGGAGAGAGAGAGAAAGTGAGGGTTATAACTGTTTAGTATTGGAGTTTCCAATCCCTGTGTTCAGTCAATAATGTCTCAGCAAGACTAAGCCACAGCCCCCTTTTTGCTAGTGCCCTCTTATAGATGCCATTTATATAAACTACTCTCCATAACTGGTTTTGAAGTATTTTATGATTCTTCAGTGTGAATGTTACTGCTAAGAATTAGTTGCACTGTATCAAATCACAATCCCACAGAATCATGGGAATTGCCTTAAAGGGAAGGAGGGATAAAAATGTATCTAATCTAGACAATGAAAAAAGTAGTTTTGGCTCCAGTGACAGCACAGGACAAAGTTCCCACTTATTCTTATCAGTAACTAAGGGAGCAGTGCACTGAAGTAGTTTTATTGTGGTTGTTTCTGACAGTGTTTTATTACCTAATCCATATTGATGAGTATTTGTTACACTCTGAGTTTTTAAGTGCACACATCTTTCCTAGGTTGATTAAAAAAAAAAAAAACACCTCCAACAATCCTCCTACCCACATAAACCCCACCAGCCTCTGATATCACAAAACTAAATAATGAACAGTCTGGGGACACTATTTCCAAATATACACCCTATTTGACAACGGGGCAATAGCAATGGATTAAAAATGGCACTGACATAATTTGGTTTAAAATCTGTACTGCTGTAATGCTCTTGAAGCAGTTATGTAACATTAACAAATCATCAAAAAAGCTAATGATTAGAAGTTCCTTTTGAAGCAGCACAGTCCAGTGGACTGGCCAGGGGGTATAAGACAGGCATTCCTGATTACAGCCCTTCACTGATTTGTTCTGCAGCCTTGGGCAAGTCACTAACCTGAGGATAATAATTCTTATTTTCCTACCACCATGGACCTGTAAGATTTAATTAGTTAATGTTTGAAATGCACTTTGAAGAGGAAAACTGCAATGTAAATGTCTATTATATAAATTAATAAGCTATAAAATCAGAAGTGTGCAATACTTTTAAAAATGCAAATTTAGGTAAACATCTTTAGGAATATAAAATTCCAATATGCTACAGTTTAATAACTAATGTAAAGTAACTGGCAATGCTTAGATCAAAACTAAAACCTTAAAGGAGACAATTAAATGGTGACCCAAAATGTAGAACTTTATAGAGTCTAGGAAACAGGATCTTTAAAAGTTATTTTATTTGTGGTGGTGGAAGATATGAAGGGAGAGAGACACACAGAGAGAGAATCTTCATTAACCGCACAGTATTTCTGCAGGTTCTCTAAAAGTGTAAATAGAGTTGTTTTTTTGTAAACATCCAAACTTTTGTTAAAGTTTCGTGATTGAATCCTGGCCCCAATAAATTTAGTGGCAAAACTCCCCTGGGCTTCAAGAGGCCCATGATTTAACTCAGGGATCGGCAACTTCAGCATGCGGGACCACAGGGTAAGCACCCTTAGCGGGCCCTGCCGCTTTATTTACCTGACGTTTCACCGATTGCGGCTCCCGCTGGCTGCGGTTTGCTGTCATGGTCCAATGGGCGCTGCGGGAAGCGGCAGCCAGCACCACGCTGCTTCCTGCAGCCCCCATTGGACCTGGACGGTGAATCGCGGCCAGTGGGAGCTGCGGTCGGTGAATCACCAGGTAAATAAAGCAGTGGGGCCCACTAAAGGTGCTTACCCTGCGGTCATCTCCCAAATTATTTAGCACACAATTTAAATATTTTCCTTCTAAAGAAAATATTACTACTTACAATGGTATGGTATAAATATGTACTCAAGCTTAATGTTTAGCATTTAAAAGTGATACAGAAGCAGAGAATACACACCTTATCACTGTTCTTTGCTATATCCTAATGTATTCAACAGTTATCCTTCACTAATCCTTGTAGTGGAGAAAGGAAAAAATAATTTCTTGTAGACCAAGCTCAAAGGGTGGTTTTGTTTGTTTGCTTTTTCAAATTAGCTTTCTTCTGGGAACAATTTGACAGTATCTCAGTTTCCTAATATATCATCATTTAAACAATACTATATCCTTTCAAAACAGTCAGTTACGTCAATTTTGCATGAAGTTGCTTTTGAGTTATAGCTTCAGTCAACCTGGCACTTGTTCAAGGAAATCACTGACTGATGTGAAATTTGTCCTGGCAAGAGGCTCTTTCAGATACACTAGCAAATTTCCAGTCCAATGCCTCGAACCAATGTGCAGGCACCGAACAATAATGGTTGACTGTACTGACCAATCTTGCAAATTAAACTATTTTTTTTTGTTTTGCACAAATTGTCCAAAATCATTGCCACATGCAAGAGGTACTTTATCACCTTTATAAAGAGAACAAATGGGGTTAAAATCACCAAGAAATCTATTCTTAAACAGCAAGCATGGTCATTTTGCATTGTTATGGCCTATGAAGCATATCAAGCACACAAAAAAGCTGTTCTATAAATACGTACAGGCCCTGAAAATTCTGATGCTGTTGTGTTAGAATCCTTTAATATATCTTTAGGAACACATATGATTATGAGAATTACAATTCTATGATCAATTATGTGTTGTAAATGGCCACAGTAAATATACTGAATGAAATTAAATGACAGATATATTAAATGCATATTAAATGATGAATAAGCTTGTTCAGAGGAAGAATGATCCAGACTTAGGGCACCAGTTTAAGATTTGAGACACTCAGGTCAGTTCCCTGCTCTGCCACAGACTTCCTGTGTGAATCTAGATAAGACACTTAGCCTCTCTATGCTTCACTTCCCCAACTTAAAAATCATCTCGTCAAATGTATGAAAATTTTCAAAGTGAGCAGCAAACAAGTGGTTATGGTTTTACAGAGGATAGATGTACTCCCTGAAGAAGCAATGCTCCTGCAAATGCTGAAAACCACCTTCATTTACAGTTCCTGGAGACTCGAGACAAAGGCCTTTTTTAACTAGAGCAAAAAACTGAAGTAAAAGATCTCTTAAATGCACAGTGCAGAAGTAGTAATGGCATTGGCTGAAGCAGGGAAAAAGATAGTACAAGTGTGAAAAATGAATGGATGACAGGAACATAACTAAATCTCAGGAGAAAAAAACATTCATATATTTATTTAAGTTAGAGGGGCACAAGGAGACTTTGATCTGACCATTGAATACTATGTCTAACAGTGCTACACATACAGTATTACTGGTCCTATAGGTAGACCCGGGCTGCCTATTAGGTCTACAGGGGTATTCCTTTCCCATTGATCAATTATAAGAAATACAGTGTACATTCAATAAACATTCAAAAAGCAGAATCATCAAAATGCTGTTATCCATCCAGAGAAGAATCTGTAGTAGAGACAGTGCGCCTATACTCAGTTTCATACATCTGAGCACCTAAGAGCATCCAGCCCAATGCATTGAGGTCCCACTATCTGGATAATCAGTATGATACAATATCCTAAATGAGTCTCCTATTAAATTCACCACTGGTACATTCACAGGTATCACAGTCAAATTAGATTTTCTTAGTGTGGCTTTTGAAGCAAACTAACAAATTACTATTTAAATAAAAACTGTAGAAAGAGTGTGTTGATTTGAGGTTACTGAATGAGTTCATTTAATTCTTAATCCTGAGATTAATATTAATCAAATAATATTCAATACATTTCCCCCCCACAGTCCCCAAAATCAGTCATGGAATACATTATTAGCAAAAAAAAAAAAAAAAGCGCTTTTCATTATTTGACCAGCTTTACAGGTGTACAAATAACATTAATCAATTAAAATAACTAACATTTGCCTTCCAATCATATATTAAAATATCTGAAATCTGACCTCTTTTCTCCATTAATCAATCAGCACTATTTAGCACAGAATAGATTCATTGTGGGTTACTTTTATTTTTCTATCTTATTATGTGTTCTGTAAACTGGAAGACAAATACTAGATGCTTCTGGTCACGGGACTTGTAACCACTAAATCCAGAATATTGTGCTAAATCAGGCCTGCACGGGCTCACTGTGCGGCCCGCAGAGGATAAGTAGGGGTGGGGCAAGCCAAGTGGTGGGGTGAAGGGAAGCGGATGGGGGCAGGGCGAGGGTGGGACTTTTCGGCCCGCAGCTAGTTTTTTTGCAGTAACATGGCCCTCGCTGCTTTCCGAGTTGTGCAGGCCTGTGCTAAATCATCAATCAAACAGAGCCATCAACAGTGAGACATCTTTCCCCAACCTTGCCTTGCTGAGAACTTCCTCAGCATATTGAAAGAGGCCAATTAAAGCAACAGAGAGAACACAATGTCCTCTCCATAACTTAATCCCTCTTTGCTGTTGGTGTCTGGCTGCTACTGTGGTTGACTGGACCCTGAGTGAATCAAAGGGCTTGTCTTCACTAGCGCGGGGAGAGATCGATCTTATGGCGATCGATTTATCACGTCTCGTCAAGATGCGATAAATCGATCGCCAGCGGCGCCCCCGTCGACTCCGTAACTCCAGCTCGCCAAAAGGCACAAGCTGGAGTTGACGGGGGAGCGCGCCGCTGTGAGGACGGCAGGTAAGTTGGCTGCAGATACGCCGATTTCAGCTACGTTATTAACGTAGCTGAAATTGCATATCTACAGTCGATCCCCCACGCTAGTGAGGACCAGCCCAAAATCTCTCTCTACACAATAAGCTAGGGGTGTGATATCTCTCCTTGTGGACACATATTTGTGCTATCTCTCACTGAGTGAGAATATCAATACCAGTGTAGCCACCACAAAGTTATGGCACGGACAGGTTTCAGGTGGGTTTGTACTCAACAAGGCTCTCCGGTGGTTCTGCTGCCAGTGCTACTGGGGCTATGCTGCTATTTATACTTGCGCTAGCTAGCAGGGAGCTAGCTTGATATGTGTACACCAGTCAACGAATCACAGTGCTAACTCATAGTGTAGATCAAGCCAAAGTCTCACTGGTGAATCCCATGCTGGGTTATTCAGTTCCGAAAGACAGGCCTGCCCTGGGATGTGATGACTTATTAGGTTAGCCATATCCTCTCACAATGTCAGCCACCAATTCTCCATGCAGTTTGTACTAGGAGAATCTATACTGCCAGTGCACAGACTCTCTTTTTTGGGTGGTATCAGGGATATAAAGTTAAAAAAAATTCTGGAGGTGGATCAGATGTACTCCACCTGCCCAAATTATGCAAAAAATGCATTCACCCAATATGTACCTCCTCAGACTTGTTTGAGCAAATAATGTATCACTTTGCAACTACCAAATTTTCAGCTGATTCAAATAAGTAAAAAACATCAGAGTTATCTAATTGTTCTAGTGCCGTTAAGCCCCAAGAGAATTTTTTCGATGCATTCATGACAAACATTGTTTAGTATTTTAATCTCACTTTCAAAATTTCCATCTTTTGATTTATTCAGCTGAAAGAATATATTAATTTGCAAGCCTGGAGACTCAAAATCTATTTCTGGCTCTGCTTCAGACTTCCAGCTCAATCTTCATACTTTATCTCATTTTCCTCACCTATAAAATGGGGCTGGTAATATTTATTTACTTCACAGTGGGTACCTTCTAGCTGCCATGGTGATGAAGCAGGCTCATGCGTCAATACAATTAATAAATACAATTCAAGCACCTTTTTTATGAAAAAAATACTAACAAAATAAAAATTGAACTAAAGAGTTATAATTTGCCTAAAATAAACAGAAAAATACAAGTAATAGAAAAACCTGACTGGAGTCTTTTATTCATTTTCTTTCATGTAAGATCTTCTTTGGAAAACTGTTGATAGTTCTCTCTAGAAAGAGACCTCCCAACTGTGCCAAGAGCCAAGGAAATTTTTTTTAGACAAACTGAATAATTTAACAAGGTATCCCCCTTAAAAAAAAAACAAAACACCAAAAACTTGCAGTTGTATAAAGTAGAAGAAAGAATTTCACTCTGAAATTTGTTCTAGCAATGATTCAGGACCACAAAAATAAATAAATAAAAAAATAAAAGAGAGAGAGTGAACCATTTCCTCCTGAAGGGACTGAAGCTGAAAGATGCTGTCATGTATGCTGGCTCAGAGTTCAGATTACGTATCTGCAGAATAGCTGATGACTGGTGTTTCCATTAGCACTGAACACCTTGGCAATACTTATCTCATCCTGAGAATGTGATACTTACTCTTGTACAGCTCTGGCTATAGAGAGGGCAGTGGATCCAGTTTCATTAACACTATCTAAGGTCACATTTGGCAGGTCATCATCGTCACTGTCACTTTTAATTTGTCTGGGAGACATGCCTCGGGGGTCCATTTGTGCTGAAAAAGAGACATATAATGGGTTAATATTAGTGTGATGAAACAAATCTTGTCCCAGAACAACATTAGGATGTACAACACTTCCTTACTGTCATACCGTATATAGCACCTTTCTCCTGTAGCTTCACAAGTAAGATGACGAATATATGAAATCAGGTAGCGTATCTATAGCTTCTGTTAGTTCCAGAGACGCAGAAACATATTTGCAAATGTATAAAATGTCAATATATGTACTTTATATCTATGGATACTGCATACCCATGAACCATTAAAATGAAATAAAATTGCACAAATATTAATCTTTAAACATGCTTTTTACCTTTAAGTCATTTATTTTTGTTGTCTTTTGGGGATGTTTTTTGATTTTGTTTATATGATTTTACATATTTCTGGATGGAGATTTAGGGCAAAAATTTGTGATCACTTTTGCCCATCTTGAGACATCTAAGACCTGACTTTTCAGATAATCAGAGAACTTGCAGCTCTCACTCAAAATCAAACAGTGATCTCTCAAGTGTTCCTTGCAGAGGAAGAATGGCCCAGTAATTAAGGTGCTATCCTGGGTGTATGTAGAGACCTAAGTCCAATTCTCTGCTCCACTGCAGATATCACATGTGACCTTGTATTTCAGTTCCTCAATTTTAAAATGGGGACAAAGTACTTTACTACTTCACAATGGTATTATGATACATTAAAGACTGTGAGGCATTCAAATACTCCTGTGATATGGGCCATGTAAGTAGACAGTCGAATTCCCAACAATCAGTTGCCACTTGAGAATATCAGTCTTAATGTTTAGTTTATCAATGCACTGTGCACAGCCTCTGGGCACAGTCATAATTTCTATTTTTTTGTTAAGGATCTTAATAAAGATGATATTTTAAGCAAACCATTCAGTAGGCTAATACAGTAAATCAGACATTTACTCATCAAGAAATACAGTAGTGGATGCATTTACAGAAATCAATTAATTATTTTATAATATTCTTCTTAGACATACTGCATAATTTAGTCACCATAATTTTTCTTGATTAGCTTGTGTCTTGGTTGCTGCATGCAGTAAATAAAGTATCAGACATTGTCAGAGGAGGGACTGTTGACACTGACAACGATAAAGTCTATACCATATAACTGCACTGAGACAAATATTGACTGTATTTCAGTTTTTGAAAAGTCATTGATAACATGCGTCATTGCTCCAAAACTACAAGCACCATATTCTAGTCACACATTGCACATTGTAGTATACAACGTGTGTTTAAACATCAGTTGCCAACATAAGCTGGCAACTTGATTTAAAAGCGGCTGATTGCTCGTCACATCTGATTTTACCAGAGAGAAAACCAATCAGAAAAAAATGTGATGTTTTAGAATTCCTGATCACCAGATGGCTTTGGGGTATTAGAAGCAATTGTAAAATGTGAAATAATTACCATTAATGTTAACTATTTTTGCTAATTTTTGAAAGTAAAACGTTGCTTTTTACACTAGTTATGTAATTACGAGAAGCATAGTTACATGTTCTTACATGTGTGAAAATAAATACGTGAAGTTAATGAAGTTTAAATTAAAAAGAGCAAAACATATTGCACTTGCTATTTTCAGCTAACAGCAGCTTAGTCTTTCTCCCCTGTAACATGAAGGCCAGCTCAGAAGTCTCCTGGCTATTTACACTCAAATGTAGCTTCGTGAAAGATGTTTAACAGTTAGTTTATGATGCAGCTACCATTATATATTAATTTTGTACGTTTAACATTGCTTATTCTTAAATAAAAGGGGCTGGGTTAAATAAAGAAGAAAACTGTCTTAGACATGTTTATTAATTACACAACACGCCATCCAGTCTTTTTATCATGTGGTATTGCCGACTCTTGAGATTTTGTTGTACTTCTCAATATCTGATGTTTTTTTCTTAAAGCACAAGGTACTTGAGGGATGTGATGAGGTGAAAATCTCATTTAATTTAAAAAAGTAAGTTTCTAGCCCTTACGGTTGCAGAAAAATGCTTGAAAATGTGACCCAAGTATCCCTAAAGACTCAAATACCAGCAAGCAAATAAAAGAATAAAAATGTATTATCTTTCAAAAATCTCATTATTTTAAAGCTAATTTCATGATTTTGAGACATTAATCGTGATTTTTTGTAATGTTTGGGGTTAGCAAAACTGATTATGTTGCATACTTAATAGGACAAATGCTCCTCCATGTTATGCTGATATAACCCTGCTGAAGTTAAAGGGATTGCATTGGGGTAATAGAGCATAATTTGGTCCACTGGGCACAGCTTGCATAACTGCAAGTCTATGATCATGACAACACCTGGTGTCTTGTGTTGTGTATTCTCTGCAAACTGTGGGCTCTCTCACACTTTCAAAATAGTGGAAATCAAAATGCTGTGGTGGAGGAATTCAGAACTTTTAGCACAGAGGAGTGGTTTTTCAATCTAATTTATGGTGACAGCTAATTGGATTGATGCCAAATTGTATAAAATCCACACATTAACATTAAGGAATTTATTTCTATTCCCTCTCATTTTTTTCTAAACCGTCAGCCCCCATACCCATTATCTCAGCATGCTTCTTAGTTCCCCCTCTCCATATGTGGCCGCTGCTCCTTCCCATTACCACATACCTGCAGTTCTCTTATATGTCTCCTTATAGGGGTCCCCCGATTTTTTGCTCTTCCCTCTCCCTTTGTGCCCACTTTCCTATTCCCAAAGAGACGTGCAGCCACTAGGATGGCTTTCACAAGTCTTTGGGGAGGAGGTTGGCTCCTTGCCTCGCAAACTGTCAGGCAATGGCCTAATGGTTTCAAAGAACTCAGTGAGGTGCTGAGCAGGGTGCATTCTACCCCTCTCCTTCAGGTTTTATTTCACAAGTTGGTGACGACTGGTGGAGAGCATGGTGAGCCCAGACAGCTGAGCTCCTCTTTTTCCACCCCAAGTAAGTTCCATTGTTTCTCAGAGCAGCTGCAACTGCTATGGGGAAATTCAGCAACTAAATCTATTCTCCTCCACATAAGACCCTTACTAATTAGCTGATGCCCATAGGGTTACCATACGTCCAGATTCTCCCAGACATATCTGGCTTTTTGAGCTATAAATAGTGTCCGAGCGGAAACTGGAAAAGTTCCGGATTTCCCTCCTCTCCCCGCGAAGAGCGCAGCATAGCTGAGAGACGCCGGTCAGATTGAGCCACTCCGGCAGCTCCTCCTCCTCCCCTGCTGCACTCCCCGATAGCTGGCTGGTGCAGCTCTAAAGCTCGTCCCCTACTCGCCCCTCCCCTGTTGCATTCTCAGATCTGGCCAGGCCATTCGCATTGGCCTGAAAAGCGGCTCTATAGCCTATGAATTTGAAACCCCATAAAACAATACAATTTTGGGTTCCAGTCCCACTATTAACTGCAGGGGTACAGTCAGCTGAGGATTAGGGACTTTTTCTTTATAGTTTCTTTCATATAAACTGTAACCAAACATATTTAACAGAGTTAAGGATACAGGCCAAATTGTTCAAATCCAGATGACCTAGAGTTAGATTTCAAAATCTGTATTTTGGAAAAAGTGGCTTGATTTTCAGTTGATGAGCATGTCCCACTGAAGTCAGCAGTTCTGAAAATAAGGCCCTTTCATTTAAACATTAAATATAGCTTTAAAAGATTTTTGCTTCTGGGTTTGTGGATGCGGGCCACCATTATTAAACAACAATTTGTAGTTATTATTGAAATAGCAAACAACTGAATGTCAGAGAGAATTAAAAGATTGAGACAAGGGAAAAAAAGATATGTTAGCAAATGGGATATGAAAAGTGATGAGAGCCAGTGATGAAACTGATAGACAACGTTCAGCTGTACCCACACAGTGCATCTCAACCTTAACTTGTGTTGCACCTTGCTTTCCAGATCTAGTCCTCCTTTGAGCAGAGCCTCTCAACTGTGCTGAGCTGTCTGGTGGTTTTGTGAAGTGTGAAGGAGGCTGGTGTTAAGCCCGCAGTTTTCCTTGCAGCACGAGGGAAAGAGTGGGTGAGTGTTGTGAGGGGACAACGTATACGCTGGTAAAGAGCCGTGGAGAGTTATAAAAATAAGCAACTTGTACTGGAAGCTGAATAGACTGGGGAGGCATTGGATGAATTATGTCAGGATGTTTGTGTGTTTAGGGAGCTGAGGAGGTCATAAGGCTCTATGTCTATATGAACCTGAAGGACAAATGTTCCTTTTAGTTGAAATAGTGTAGAAACTAGCTCTTAACAGATTAGCACATATTCAGTAGGGCCCTGTTTTCTCTCCTGCCCCCATACCAAAATTAAACAGAAAAGCATTTCCTTTTAAAAGCCAATCTTTCAATAGAAGAACAACCCAGCAAAAGCCTGTTCCAACCACTCCAGTACTTGGGCTTTTACTTCAAAACCACAATTATAATATTTTGACCTTTTATTAAAAATATACAATTACAACAATGGCACTGTAATCAAATAAAATGAAACTAGGCAAAATTAATTGTTATATGTTTGATGATATTAGAACAGCTACTGAAGTTTCATTTTCATAAAGACTCACACATATCACCATTTTTCCCATTTATAGGAAAAACTACCTAAAAGGGTACAATCATCGGATATCCACTCAAGTTTAACAAAAGTTCCAGTAATAAAAAACATAAAGAATTAAAACATTTAGAATAATACATGTTGACTAATATATATTCCATGAAATTATATAGACAATTTTTAACCATGACCTTAAAAACATCTTGTTGCTGTGCCATTGTACAATCACTGACATTTAACCATTCTAACTCTCTGCACTAAATAGCACACACCATATCTTCCAATTACGTAAAAAAGAAACTGGGTGGGTTTGATATTCAGGAAACTGAAGGATTAACAGCATTGCCTTGGAATCACATAGTGCAGAAACTGGCAGACATTACGCAAGCTTACTCAGTGCAGCTGTGCCAAGGCACCTCAACCTTGACTGCAGCTCTACATTGCTTTTCAAGTCAGCCCTGCATAGAGATGAGACTCTTAATTATGCTGAGCTGTCCAGTGGTTAGGTTATGTGTACAAACATAGGATGAGCCCACCAAACTCACTATGACCTAATACAAGATATGCAGAAAATCTTTAGAGATGAAAAGTGTAATACTCCAATGCACTGCTTGCTCCTGACACTTTCCAATTATAACCTGTTTTTTTTTCTCCTGATCAAGTTTTCTTGAAGCTGATGTGATGAAAAGTCATCCCAGCAATAGGAAGGCTGAGATCCCAAGAAGTAATTTGAAATAAATACACTATCTTACATTTAAATCAAATCCTGGCCCTGGAGGTTTAAGATGAATGCAATATTTAAGAGCAGATGAAAGCTAGGTAATCATGAGTTTTACCTCTCATATTAATTAAGCGATACAGACTGAGTTAATGCTTAAATGACTTATTAGGAGACCAATGCCTGCCAGTGTGAAAATAAAGAGAGAAAATAGAATATCAGCATTCTAAAATACTGAGGATTGTGGTATTGTAAATTTAACTTTAATACTTGTCTTCTCAATTAAATAATCTCTTTGCTAATAGCCTTGAAAATATGTATATATACAGACATATGCTGAAGTATCATGATATATTACTAAATAAATCATGTTTTTAGTTGCACTCTTAGAATGATTAAAAATAATTTCTGCCTTTTGAATGAGTGTATCATATTAGCAGATGGTTTGTTTTTGTTTCAGATGTGAAACTTCACACTGTGCTTTCTATGACAAATATACAGTATCCTGTATGCTAACCTAACAAACAGCATCACTGTTAGAAAGGAGCATTGCACAACTTTAAATGAGCATGTTCCCTAACTGATCAGCAATGTAAGAACGAAACAACATTAACTGGGATGACTTTAAGTGTGGAGTTCCTGTACCTACTAACTGGAGCATCGAGCCTGCCAGCTAGGAAAATGAAGTTCTTTGCCCTTCTCCCATCAGTATGATCCAGGAAAATGCACTGAGTGAGAAGTTTGATGCAGGAATCAATGCGTGAAATCCTATGGCCTGTGCTATGCAGGAGGTCAGACTAGATGATTATGGTTCGTTATGACCTTATAATCTATGCCTCTTTTTAAAGCTGAAAAGAGAAGGATACTGGGCAGTGTTTTCCCTAGGAATTGAAATTAGGGGGGTGTTTGAATTTTCAAGGGGGTGTAGCGGCACGATGACTCACGCCTGTGGCGCCTCCTGCTGATTGTCTGGGAATGAGCTCTTTCCAACTCAAGAGTGCTCTCTGCAGGCCAGTGTCTCACTGTCCGCTGGCCCCTGTGCCTTTCCCGGACCCCAGTGCCCTTGTATCTGGGGTGTTGCCCGCTGGCAATACCCCCACAGTCTCTGCCTCTGGGTCTCCCCTCCCTGGGGAACCTCCAACTCTCTATCCCCACCTTGCCTCAGTTTGGGCTACTGCCAGTCAGCAACAAGCCCCCGCTCCCTGGGGCAGGCTGTTTGCAGACAAACAAAAGGAAGTAATTCTTCACACCACATGAAGTCAACCCATGGAAATCTTTGCCAGGGGATGCTGTGAAGACCAAAACTATAACAAGATTTAAAAAAAGAACTAGATAAATTCCTGGAGAATAGGTCCATCAGTGGCTATTAGCCAGGATGGGGAGGGATGCAACACCATGCTCTGAGTGTCCCTAACCTGTTTGTCAGAAGCTGGGAATGGGCAACAGGGGATGGATCACTTGATGATTACCTGTTCTGTTCATTCCCTCTGGGGCACCTGGCCTTGACCACTGTCAGAAGACAGGATATCAGGCTACATGGATATTGGTCTGACCCAGTATGACCATTCTTATGTAAAAATTAATTATAATAATGTTTAGTACAAAACCTCCCCACATAAAGACCTCTCAAGATAGCAATGATGTGAGATAAAAACCTTGGCAAATAATGCATTTTAAAAATCTTGGCCTATTAGGAAACACATTTATATAAGCAACAAAGAGTCTTGTAGCACTGTATAGAGTGGGTCTATAAGAAAGCTTATGGATCCCTAAGATCTGTTACTCTATAACAGTGGTCTCAAAATGCGGCCCACGGGCCGCATGCGGCCTGCCACGCCCTTCCCTGCAGCCTGCGATGCTCTCCGCACCCCCCTTCCCGAGCTCCCCTATGCCCCCCGTCAAGCTCCCCGCAGTCCCTCGCCAAGTTCCCCTCAGCTCCCCAGCCCCCCCCGCCTAGCTCCCCGTGCCCCCCGACCCCCCCACCAAGCTCCCCACGGTCCCTCTGCCCTCCCGCCAAGTTCCCCACAGCTCCCGCCAAGGTCCCTGAGGCTCCCCGCCCCTGGCCCCGCTAAGCTCCCTGCAGTTCCCGCTAAGCTCCCTGCAGTTCCCGCTAAGCTCCTCGCAGCCCCCCAGTCCCACCTGCCAAGCTCCTTGCGGCCCCCGCAGCTCCCGCCAGGCTCCCCACGGTCCCCCGCCAAGCTCCCTGAGGCCCCCCTGCCAAGCTCCCCGCGCCCCCCACCTCCTCCCTGCCTACCTCCAGCCGCTTAGCACTTTCCAGGAGGGAGGGTGGAGGAGCGGGGAGCTGCACGCTCAGTGGAGGAGGCGAGGCAGGGGTGGGACCTCATAGAAGGGGTGGAGTGGGGGCGGGGCCAGGGGCAGGGAGGGGGGTATGTCAGTGATGCGGCCCTCAGGCCAATGAACTAGTCCTCATGGTCATTTGAGTTTGAGACCCCTGGTCTATAAGGTGCTACAAGACTCTGTTGCTTTTGCAGATCCAGAATAACATGGCTACCCCTCTGATACTAAACACTTATATAAGTTTCCATTCCCAGTCACAAATCTACAGTAGCATTCTGGAGCAAAGCCACTAAAATATAGTCCAAAAACAAATGTTTAGTTAACGTGCCCTACAGCCCCTCACTTTTCCCTCCACCTCACCCCACTCACCAGTGTTTTCCTCAGAATTCAGAGGTGCTTTCTTGTGAGTTCACCTCCCAGGTGGGGGACAAGAAGGCACCTTGCTTGTTCTTCCAGCTGCTCACTGTTCGCTCTGGCCACTGTTGTTTGTTGTGCCACCGTTCACTCCCTTGCTCTGTTGCCAATGGCCCTGTGCTGCCCATCACCTTCTGCTGCCACTTGCCACTGTGACCTCTGCGAGTTGGTCCCTTGAGGTTCCACCCAGCTTTCAGTGATTTCAACTGAGCTCTCAGTGGGATAGGAAAAGTGTCTCCACAGGAGGACTAAGTACTGGCCTATACTACATGTTTATGTAAATCCTGGTCCTTATGTGAGTTGGTTATCAGTGATTTCAGCTGTAGTAGTCACAAACCAAAAGACTCTAGGAATCTTAATCAGTTCTGTCTTTAAACAGTGGAGAAGGGCAGGTCAAATAGTACTTGTGACTCAGACAGACCATCAGAGCAAAACACCTGTCCCCACCCTCTCTCTTGATGCCCTCAATTAGCACAGGTTAAGTACAGTTCTACTGCCCTTTACTCATACAATAAGAACAACAACAACATTTCATTCCCCCCTCCTCCCATTCAAGAGATTTGCAACTCAGCCCCTGCCAAAATCTATCACTTGCAACATAGCTCTGTTTTCTGGATACCTAGGTAAATTAGGTGTGAATGTAAATATAATCTGGTCCTGAAGCCTTTCCCCCCAGTTCATCACTAGCTGTCAGGGAGCACTCATTTTGACTTTGCTTACAATGTATAAGGAAGCTAGTCTATGTTCATACTTTTGAAATCTATTATACTTTTTCATATACACATATTTTATCCTGCACTGTATATGCTTTAAAAGTGTGTATTAATGTTTCAATTTCAATTCAGATTTCCAAAATTGGCATGCAACTAGTTCACAAAAGTAGGAGGGGGTGTTTGGAAATTCGGGGAGGATGTACACCTCCTCTAGGGGGGGTGTTGGGGAAATTCCTGATACTGGGATCTCTGTTAGTGTGCTGTCCAGAGTCCCTGCTTGGAGATCCATCTTTTACCTCAGTCTCTGGCTTGTAGATTGATAAATTTGAATTTTCAACCCTCTCTAACTACCATAAGTGAGAAGCTTTTCTTCCATGGCTTTACTTGCAAATTTAATATGTAAAAGTTAAATATTAGCTAACAGAAAATTATTTCTAGCAGTAAACATTATTTTTGCTATCAGGAATAGGAAAACAATTCCACTGAATACCAATGATTTTCACATTCACAAGAATCTCAACAATACTGTTGTTATTCTGGATGTGGGTATTGCTGCACTAACAATAAAGTACTGGAAAACATAATTTAATAAATTATACAGCTTATAGGGCTTTGGATCAATGTTTTATGACTTGCCAGGACACAGAAACATTGTCAGAACCAGTTCAAACACTAACAGGATCAGTGAACTGGTAAGCACAGGTCCTGGATCATGTTAAAAAAAGAATATGCATTCCTGAATCCCAACAACTCTACTTTCTCACACTTGTACAGCAGCACCACCAATCTGAACACCTCCTCCAATAGCCACAACCTGCCACAACCCCTCATTTTATCACCCATTTACATGGGGACTAGAAGCACAACTAATGTTCACTTATGTCTGCCTTGGAAGGAGGAAGAGTACAGTTCTCTTCCTGCCATGAAGTGGAGAAGAAGATGGGTGTTTGCCTGCACTGGCATTAACGGCTGCCAGTGTTTCAAAAACCCCTGAATAATCACAAATCCAGGAAAATTCAAATACTAAATCAAGGACTTGTGCTCATCCCTCCCCACTTAGTTAATGCATGGAAATAAGTTAAAATTACAAACGTCTGGTCACATACCATAACTTGGTGTCTATTCCCAGAGTGAGGGTGGGTCACTATATCGATAATGGGCATTTCCTTTGAAGTTATGTCCCTCAAGGGCCTAGAGGTCGAGGATTACAGACAGCCAAGTGCCACACCGGATGTTGGTCTGTAAAACTCAGTTAATACCACCTTGTCATATTTTTCATTATGCCTGGGGACACCATTGCCATAAAACTGGGTGCTGTCAGTTGTGGACACTGCACAATGCTAGAGGGCAAGTTGCCATGTGGCAACATCCTGCTTTAGCTGAGAGGATCAAGCTCACCACCATGAGTAATGACATGAAGGGAAAAGTAAGCAAATATCAGTACTGCTCTTTGTGATGAGAGTTATCTATTAGCTCTCCAGCTATATAAGGCAAAAAGATATTCTATCTATAATCCACATCCAACCATTTGATACTAACCACTTCTGAATATTGCCATCCGTGACAGGTTTAGGAATCCAGCAGCCAGTCATTAGGGAGGGAAATACTGAAGCAGAATGTCATATATCCTGCTACATATTTCCACCAAAAGAAGCAGCACCTCCAGATACAGATGCACATGAAGCATTTCAACGAAAACCCTTTGAGACTGGATATTGTGCTCTGGTTTACGTAACGTACTTTTGGACAGCTGTTACATGTAAGTTTTGGTTTGGGAAACCAAATCCTTGCTTTACAGACATAACAAATGTACTAATTGTGGGAAAGATGTAATTTACTCCCCCCATATAGATAATTACTATATGGCACACATATCAGATATCTTCCCTCCTATTTAATGTTCATTATCAACAGTTTTTGCTTTTGAAAATACTCTGAGAACGCTAATCAGATTTTAAATCAAAACAGCTTGCTGTTTGGTAGGGTCAACAGAACTGGTCGATGTATTTAATAAAACTTTATGTACAAAGCAGCAGTATCCATGAACTTAATGGTCAGAATATAGAGTCTACAGGGGTAATTTTTATTACAATTTATAGCGCGATTACCCATACTCTACAGTTTTCAGATTTTATTGAGATTTTTATGAGTCTATGTGGCTGCTGCAGTTAACTGCACCAGGCATAGCAATGGTTCATGGTGAATGGGAACTGGCATCCTCATACATATTACGTTACTAATTTACCCTAAGATATTAATTGCCATTGTCCAATCTAAGGCATTATTTAAAATCATTTCAGGAGTAAAATAATTTGCTATAACTTAATAATAGCAGTGTGTATATACCTATGGATGTATGTAATGTATGCACATATTTATGCATCTCCATCCATCTGTGTGTATACATATAAACACGAACACTGATTTTTCTTTAAACAAATGACTTTTTTTTCATTTTAAACTGTCTGAATGTCATAAAATGCTCTCTCATCTATATGAAACCCAACTACTGAAGCTATTAAGATCTAAATCACACCAATCATCTAATATACAAATACTCCATCACCAACATAAAACAAACCAGGGAAAACAACACGAAAAAATATATTCAGAGAATAACTTGAACAAAATATGGCAGAGGAATTATAAGGCAGTAAGAGATTCAAATTTACAACAAACACACTTCTAGAATCCACCGGTACATAAATTACTTTCCCCCCCTCAGAAAATTCACAGTAATTTGGCCCAAAATTTAGAGGTATATCAAACAAATAGGACCTTAAGGTAGCAGAAGGCACAACAATTGTACCGTGGCCCTCAGTCTGTAACATCTGTGTAAATAAACTGAAATGAGAGAAGGTGGGCCTCCAGCAAACATGAGGTCCTGGGCCCCCAAATTTCTCTTGATAGGCCTGGTTACATATAAGTTTTGTTCATATCCTAAACTGTATCAATTATATCAAAATAACGGCTTTTTTTACTATGATGGAGATGTAAAGTTGTAGAACCAGAGGAATTCTTTATGCACAAAGCAGGCAATGGCCAAATGCCTCAGGGCATACTCGGCAGCCCTTCTTATACTTGCTACAGGAAGATTTAGAGTGTATCCCTTCCTGCCACTCCCCAAAAACAACAACAAACTGTCTCCAGGTGCTATCAAGTATGGTATAGAAAGGAATGAGATGTAGACATGAATCCTCCCTTTCAGACCTGGAGACGAAGCCAGGCATGCTTAAGTAGGGAGAAGCACCCAGCAACTTCACTTCTACTGAGATCTGAGTGTGGAGTGAACATTCTGGTGCCAGCCTCTCTGCAGGATTGGTACAGCACCAAACACTCCATTGGTGCCAAACAAACAATAAATGTAAGAATGAACTAAGAGGTCAAACTAAGAGGTCTTTTAAGAGGTCAAAATGTTGTGAACAAATGAATCAGTAGCTCCAGATGGGACAAAACCGAATTAGACATTGGCAAGTCTTTAGTATTTATTTTAAAATTAAAATAGATGTCTTGTACTGTAGCAGTCATCGTACCTAAACATGATTATTTTATTCTGCTTTACTTAAAATGCATGATAAAATGGTCTCAAATGCATGATAAAACATATTTTGTCTTACCAATGTTTTAGTTCCTTCATTCCAGAAGAATTACTATTTCCCCGGATTCTTAAATAAATGAACCATCTACAGTAATGTGAATTCCACCCTAGGACATAAGTCCCTTCTCTCTCTGTTTCACTCTCTGTGGCTACTCACTGCCATTCATTTGCTCCTTTTCCAGAACCACTGATGGTTCTGCCAAATAAAGCAGGGGGTGTATTCAGCTTGCAAACATTTTAGATATCCAGTGAATGAGTAGGAGGAAGCTTGGGTGGAGTGTGTTCAGCCTCAATGGATTTTTGTGCACACCCAAAAGAAAAAAAGAGAAACTCCACCCTGTTGGAAAACAGGTCAAAACTAACAGTGAATGGAAAGGCACAGACACAGAAAAATCAATCTTTCCACATAAAACAACACACACAGTTTATACAGACCCATATTACCTGACCGTTAGAGCCATGATACAAATTGAATAGTCCTTAGTGTTGAGTTTCTAACTTTATAGTATAAACTGCTACTTAAGACAAACAGTCTCCTATGGAGTGCATCCTTAACAGCTTAAAAGACTCTATTACCAACTTACCAGTGAGTAAAACAGTGTAGTAATGGGGCATTTCCCCAATTCCTGATATATGGAATACCCACCCAAACTAGTAATGTTTTGCTTACTGATTAATATCTTAGTTACTGGATAACATATAAAATACAAATTTTTTAAATACATGTGGAGTATATTCCTCATATGATGTAACAGGATGCAACAGAGGTACTCCTGAGATGGGCTTAAAATACACTATATACACACAATTGCATAAAAACAAGTATGTGATCATATGCACAAGTGGTATGAATTAATCTGGGTATTTCCTAACTTTTGACTTTGCTACCTCAACGTTCTCTGACTCCTTCTTCCTTCCCATCCCCAGCTCCTATCCTCTCCAGTTCTGCTCCTGCACTTCCTGCTCTTGTCCAAAGTTTTTGCTTCTATCCTCCCCCTTTCCTCAGTTCTGCCCCTCTACACTCCTATTCTCCTCCCCACTTCCCACCTTGCACCTCTTCCCCCCTCTCTCCATCCTTCCCTTCTCACCCATCTGGATTCAAGCCAGGCTGTTTCCTCCTTTCCCTTTCATATTGCCTAGTTACCCAGCAGGGGGATCATTGAGAGCAGACGAGAAAGTCTCCCTATCCTAAGCCTGAATGCTTGTGCTAGGCACCAGTTAGTTTCCCACCGCAGCCAGGAAAAACATTTTCAGAGAAAATCCTGCTTGGTGCCTGCAGTCCCAAATGGAGCATGCTCAGTTGTTCTGAAGGGATGATGTGCTGCAATTAGTTAAAATGTAGGCACTATGAGGGGTTGAAGCTTAGTGCAGATGGAAACTTTTGTGAATTTAGCTGCCTGACTATAACACGACCATCTATCTGAGCATGAGATTTTTTTCAGAGGCTCATAAGTTTGCGATATTTGTGTAAATTTCCAGTGAGGGCAAAAGATACATCCCTGATAAAATGGTGTCAAGAATCAGAGGGGTAGCTGTGTTAGTCTGGATCTGCAAAAGTGACAGAGTCCTGTGGCACCTTATAGACTAATATGTAAACGTATATGCTTTAATACATTTGTTAGTCTAAAAGGTGCCAGAGGACTGTTGCTTTTGATAAAATTGTGACACCTTCAGCCATACTTCAAGTTCCCGAACAAGAGTGGAGGTGCTAGAACGTCTCAACAAAACAGCTGTACAATTTTTTTTTAACATGACATATCAATGTTTTTTCCCATAATCTTGTTCTCCTAAACTGTTGAACTGTATTGGTTGAAACTCCCAAACCCCCAAATCAGCCTGAAGCAAAAATACCTGGCATGGAAAATTTCAGCCCAAATGGTTAAAGTTATGAGCAAGTGAATAAAATATCAGGCAAACTTAAAGTATAGGCCAATTACGGGTGCTAGCTGCACCTTTACTTATCCCTTATAGGAGGGGTAACCAAACTTGCTGTCACATGCCCCCTTACCAGTTACTGAATCTATTTACGTCTCCCCTCGCCATTACTGCACAGTTGGCTCAGCAGAGGAGCTTCGGCTGAAGGCAGAGCTGGGGGTTACACTGGAGCTGCGGCAGGAGCTGGGCCTAAAGGCGGAGCTGGGCTGGGGGTGGAGAGAGAATGAGGGAGGAACTGGGCTGAGGGAGAGCATGGGTAGAGTGGAGCTGGGGCTGGAGCTGGGTTGGGGGTGGAGTGGAGCTGGAGTAGGGGCACAGCAGGACTGACGGGTACTCTAGCCCTGCCCTCTGTGGGGGCTACCCTTGGCCCCTCTGCATGATCCCCCGAATGTTCCTCCTCCATGCTCCCTAGGGGGTGTTCCCCACAGTTTGGGGACCACTGCCTTATATCAACGGTCACCACTGCTGAACAGAAATATTTTATTCAAGTCTCACAGGAGTCTTTAACACTTTGGAATGCTTTATTTACTTCTGAGGGAATTCTGCGCTAAAAAAAGTAAAAGTTCTGCACCAAAATAATAAAAATTCTGCAAATAATAGTTCAAATTCTACAAAATTCTGCAAATTTTATTTGTCAATAAATAAATGTGGAGGCTCCAGCATGGCAGTGGGAAGCACAGGCCACTGGCTGTACGGAGGAGGGAGATCACCCTGCAGCCCCCTGCCCCAGGACACGGACTTGATGGTGAGGCTGTACCTGACCCTGACATAGTGCAAGGGTCGGGCCTGCCCCAGAAACACTCTGGGGCTGGGTACCTCCATGCTAGGTGCACTAGATGTGGGCAGGCAGGCTCAGCCTGGCAGGATCCATGTGTGGACGGGCTTAGTGTGGAGGGGACCTAGGTGTGTGGTGAAAGGATTCTGTGCGGGGCAATCTGGGTGCAAGTGGCTCAGTGCGGGATCTGGGTGCAGGGGTGATCTGGACGCACAGGGGTTTGTTGCGGGGGGAGAAGGGTTCCAGGTGCCAGGGCAATGGGACTCTGCAGGGGGGGTCGAGTGAAGGCGGTTGGGGCTCAGCAGAGGGGCCCAGGTACCAGGTCCAGATGCAAGGGTGATGGGGATCGGGGATCAGCTGAAGTAGAAGGGAGCTTTGCCTGAGAAAGGACTGTGGGATAAGACCCAGTGGAAATAATATTCCTAACTGTATGTCTATACCGTCTTTTATTATATATAGAAAATCTGAAGTAAATTATTCAGACCTTTAGCTAGGCCACTTCACCTTGAGTGGTCCCTTGAAATATGTGTTATGCTAAACCAGGGGTGGGCAAACTTTTTGGCCCGAGGGCAGCATAGGGCTTCAAAATTGTGCAGAAGGCCAGGTAAGGAAGGCCCCTCCCCCTATCCGATCCCCACCCACTTCCCGCCTCCTGACTACTCCCCTCAGAACCCCAACCTGTCCAAACCCTCCTTCCTTGTCCCCTGATCGCCCTCCTCAGAGACCCACCCCACTCTGCCCCCCAGAAACCCACCCCCTATTTAGCCCCCCTGCTATCTGTTCCCTGACTGCCCCCGCTCTAGACCCCCCACACCCTAACCACCAATCCCAGCACCCACCACCTAAGACCCCCTCCCCTCCAAACTGGCTTACCTGCTCAGCTGGGCGTGGGGCCCCATGCCTCACAGCGCTCCGCCCGGCACCCCAGGCCGGTGCCGGGAGCGCAGGGCCTCATGGCTTGCCGCGGTCGGCCCGGCACCCTGGCTCAGGGCCCCGTGGCAAGCCGCGCTTGGCCCGGCCCCCGGCTTGGAGCGCGAGGTTGCGGGGCTTTCTGCGCTGGGCCCGGCCCCTCGGCCCGCAGCATGGGGCCGCTGGGCTTTCCGCGCTGGGCCTGGACCCCCGGCCGGGAGCGCGGAGCTTGCAGCGCTCAGCCCAGCCTCCCGGCCAGGAGCACACAGTCATGCGGCTTGCCGCGCTCGGCCCGGGCTCCCGGCCGGGAGCACAACACTTGCAGCACTCAGCTGGGCCCGGCCGGGAGCGCGGGGCCCTGCGACTTGCGGCGCTCAGCCCACCCTCCCCCCGGCTGGGAGCGTGGGGCCGCACGGCTTGCCGCGCTTGGCCCGGGGCTGAGAGGGTGGGCCATTGGTCCCGCCCCCCGGCCCAAGCTTGTGGACCGGATGAAAATGGCCAGCGGGCCACATGTGGCCCGCGGGCTGTAGTTTGCCCATGTCTGTGCTAAACAGTGTGTTCCACCTTGTATTTAGCTGTGACACTCCGAGTAAGTTTTCCTGACCTGAGAAAGAGCTCTGTGCATGCTCAAAAGCTTATCTCTCACCAACAGAAGCTGGTCTAATAAAAAAATATTAACTCACCCACCTTGCCTCTCCCTACACTAACATTGGGAGGTCACTCCGTACCCCTCAGTTTATCCAGGTGCCATCAAATATTTTTATGCATTCTCATTAAGCCAACATTTTTGTTAAATAAGATTTTTTTTCGGAAACTACCTATTAATAATACAGTGTCATCCCGTAACAGTCTGCAAAGTCCCATTGACGCCACGGCAAGTGAGGATGCACAGCACGACTGGGCTAAATCAGTTGGGGGTTGATTTTTCAAACTGCTGGCTCCCTAGATGGTGCTGAGCAGCTTCAACTCCCTCTGATTCAGTAAGAGCTCAAAGCTCCGAGCACCTCTCAGGCTCAGGCTCTGCTTGCTGGGACTTTTCTTCTCTTGTTCCCCCTCCCCCCAAAAGCATGGAAATGCATAAGATAAGAGCTGAAAGTTTAAAGGAGAGGTAGTGTCCTAAACCAATAAAACACTTTCGCTGTGACAGTCAGAGTACAGCAGACTCAGAAATGAGAACACAGCTTCATTTGGATATTGTATACATTTGCAAATTTCTGTGTACTGGCCAGTAACCATGAATGAGTAAGTGTTGGAGCAGCTCCTGGACAATGAAAACCTAAAAAAAGGTTGAATTTTAAAATTGTTTTTCAAATGGGAATTGAGGAGTTTTGTGTGTGCATGCATGCGCGCACGTGCACACACACACACACACACACAGACACACACATGCATACACTCGCACAAACACATACCCTTGCTCATTATGTCTGTGGACACACACTGCTTCTTTGCATTCACACCTGGCTCTCAATTTTGGAGAGAGTTTGAGATAATGGGGAACATACAAATGGAGCATTTCAAACATGAGATAAGGTGGAAGATAGTGAAGATGACACTCAAAAAGTAGTCAGCGAGGTCAGGAGGAGAATCAGGACAGAAAATAAGAGGAATAAAGCAGAGGAGGAGATCATGAAGGTTTTGAAGGGAAAAGAGAATTCAAGCAGAATAAGAACAGAGAAGTGTCCTGTTGACTTAGCTAGAATGCAGCAGTTAGGAAACAGGGCAGTTTTGTTGGAGAGAAGAGAATCCAGATTGTGTGGTTCAAGGGAAGAGAGAGGGGAAGAAATGTAGGCAGAAGGAATAGAGAGCACCTGTCAGTGCTTGGGCAAAATGATCATTTGGAGATGAGATGTTAGAGAGAAAGATGGGATCAAGGGAATGTTTTCTTAATATACAAAAAATAAAATGTGTTTTTAGGCAAAAAAAAAGTAGCTGGATGGGTGGCTGAGCAAGGAGACAGAAGAAGGGGAAAAAGCACACTTAACAATAAAACCTATGGCACTGATAGAGAAAAATATTTGTTCTGCAAAGCACTTAAACAAGTGTTTAACTTTAAGCATGTGCTTAATTCCCAATGAAGTCAATAAAGCCCAGTGAAGTAGGCCCAGTATCACCAATACTTCTTTTGACTTGGACAAATGCAAGGCACAAAGAATGTATAGATTAAGCGCTAGATTCTGTCATTGACAATTACTCATGTTACCTGAGGAGAGAACTGGTCTCTAAACCAGGGATTGGCAACCTTTGGCACGTGGCATGCGCCGCTTCCCCAGCCCCCATTGGCCTGGAGCAGTGAACTGTGGCCAGTGGGAGCTGCGATCGGCCAAACCTGAAGACAGGAAGTAAACAAGTTGGCACTGCCTGCTAGGGGCTTACCGTAGTGGGCCGCGGGCCAAGAGTTGCTGATGCCTGCTCTAAATATTTCTTTCTACATTTATATAAATGATCAATCCATCAGGTGAAAGTTGAAGGCACACAGAGATTTTAGATAATACCAAATCTGCATGTCTCATTCATTTGACTGAAGGTACTGGCACTAGTTTAATTTGCAGACCACAGCCCTTTTATTATCCATATATACTTATTACTCATGCTAACCGAAAAAGGTCACCATTGAATTTAAACTATGATGTGCATATATGAAATTAAGGTTTAGCTGTTAATTTATGCAAAATATATGGTTTATTGCCTTTCTTATTTGTATTGGTTTACATAACAAAGAAAGAAAACAAACACCAGAAGGAACTGACAAAGGATGGCTACCTATTGTGGACTGCTGCCATTATCCTTTTATTATAATTATTCAAATTAACTTGTCCATTTCTATCAGAAGTATCGGTGACAGCAGAAAGGGTGCAGCTAAAGAGAAAAAATTAAAGGACAGCTTAATCCCTTCTTTTTCTCTAGCTCTACATTAAGAGGTGCTGGGTAATGATCTCTGCCAATAATAGCACAAAGGAGAGGTTGTCAGGGTAGCTCAGTGTGTCTGCATCTGAAGCTCGTGGGCTGTAATCCCTACAGTACACTAAATTCTGGAATTTTGCTGGTGAACGGGGGTAGTGAGTTTCCACTCTCACAAACTGCGAAGGTATTGACTACAGCTGTAGTTGTAACCATTGCCAGTTATCACCTCTGAAAAGTACAGTTTTTGTACCTCAGGACAATACTTGTTAAACTCAACGTCAGATTCAGCTCAATTCCAATGCAAAACTCCAAAACCAAACATCAAATCAAGATTATTTATTTTACAACTATTTTACAGTATGATGCACCATGCTGCTTTCATTTATCATTTTTTACAAAATGGCATAGGGCCCTAAAATTATGTCATTGTATAAAGCGTAATAAAATGTCTTAAACCATCATCATTTCCAGTCTTAGAACGAAAACCAGATATGTTCTGAGTTAGTTTTGCATGTTCTGAGCCTATAAAGAGGATAAGTTCCATTTTTACAAGAGGCTTGGCTAGTTGACTTCCATACTAAAGCCAGGAGATTGAGGCAATGGGAGGGGACAAGCAAAAATTTATGAACATCATGATGCTACTAAAAACATAAAACTCCACTATTGCCAACAAATATAATAATATTACACCAGAAACAGACAGAAGAGTCAAAAGAAATAATCCTTTGAGACTGACTGCACGAATCTCTTAATTAAGCAACAAGAAACTCTGAGGGTGTTATAAAGCATAATGCTAAATACTTTTCTGTCTCATGAGCCATAAAAGTGAGATTAAATATTAATACTTTCCCTTCAGTTTGGAGCAAGAGCTCATTTGTGGGGGAAGATGTGTTCATGTTCTACTTATCAACATTCAATGATCCTTGACGCTAGCCTCCCTCATGTTCCCACCACTGGCACTAACATCTCTTGGTCCACTGTCCTTATAAAGCACCAAACACCATAGTATCTAGACCAGAGGTGGGCAACCTGCAACCCACATGTGGCCCATCAGGGTAATCATATTGTGGGCTGCGAGACATCTTGTTGACCTTGACAGTCCACAGGCACGGCCCCCTGCTGCTCCCAGGGGCTGCGGTTCACCATTTCTGGCCCAGTTGGCCAGGAATGGCTGCGGGGAACCATGCCTGCTGATGGTTAATGTCAGCAAAATGTCTGGCGGCCTGATGGGCCACATGCAGCCCGCAGACCTCGGGTTGCGCACCACTAATCTAGACACATATATTTTCTGTGTTTTTCCCTCCATCCCTTTCCTGTCTCCTTTCCTCCCCACATCTCATCAAAACTACTTGTCTTCTGCTCTCCCAATTCCTTATATTCCCACCTCACCTATAACTTCAGTGTCATTTTCTTGCTCTCTCCCTTTGCCTGTACTAATCTTCAGCTCTTCTCCACTCTCATTCTCCTCCTCTTTGGAGATCTTTCTCAATGTAGGCCCACCATTCAGCCTGCACTCTCCTTCTCATGCATTCTTTCATGCTTGCATCTTGGGTTCTACTTCCGTAAAACTGATTTGCACTACTCACATTCCCTGTTTTCTCTTTCCATTCTACTGTTCATTCTAACACAGGGGTGGGGAAACTATGGCCCGCGGGCCACATGTGGCCTGTCAGCCATTTTTATCCAGCCCACGAAGAGCCGGAGAGCGGTGCCAGTGGCCCCGCCCTCCCAACCCACGGGCCGGACAAGCGCAGCGAACTGTGGGGCCCACGTTCCTGGGCGTGGGGCCAAGCCGAGAGCTGCAGAGCCCCGCGCTCCCACCCGGGGTGCCGGACTGACAGCGGATAGCTGCAGGGCCCCGCGCTCCCGCCCGGAGCGCTGGACCGAAAGTGGATAGCCGTGGGGCCCCGCGCTCCCCGCCCTGGGTGCCAGGCCGAGCGCAGAGAGCCGCCTGGCTGAGCACGGTAAGCAAGTACTGGGGGGTGGGGCTTAGGTGGTGGAGTTCCGGGGGTGGTGGTTAGGGTGGGAGGATTTTAGGGAGGCAGTCAGGGAACAAAGAGCAGGGGGGCTTAGATAGGGTGGGACCCCGGGGTGGTACTTAGGGTGGGTGAGCCTCGGGAGGGGGCAGTAAGGGAAAAAAGACCGGGGGGCTTAGATAGGGAGTGGGGCCCTGGGGAGGCAGTTAGAGTGGGAGTCTCCAGAGGGGGCAATCAGGGGACAAGGGGTGGGTGGGTCAGAGGTTCTGAGGGGGGCAGCCAGGGGGTGGGAAGTGGGAGGAAGTCAGATAGGGGGCAGGGCCAGGCTGTTTGGGGAAGTACAGCCTTCCCTACCCAGCCCTCCGCACAATTTCGAATCCCGATGTGGCCCTCGGGCCAAAAAGTTTGTCCACCCCTGTTCTAACAGAAACAACCTGAGTCACTGGCCCTCCTTAAGCTAAATGAAAGCTGGCTCTATACCTTCCATTCTGCATCTATCACTGTTTTTTTCTTTGGAGGCCTTTCCATCTCATGTTCCTGAAACAGGGCTGTTCTCAAATTGAACCTCTGTTGACCTCCCTCTTTTGCCTTTCTTAGGTCCATTTCAACTACCTATTTTCTCCCTGATCTTCTGAGTGGCTTTTTTTTACTACTTTCCCATCCTCCTATTCCCTAATTTCAGTGTCAGGCACTCAAATACCAAAGTGATGATTATTAGTCATGATGGACAAAATTTATCTTTGGTGTCACTCTGTTGACTCCAATTAAGTTATACCAGGGATGAATCTGGCCCCATCTGTTCTTTAGTTTTAAGGGTTTTTTTAAACTTTGTGGTAAAATAAGCTTCAGCAGATGAAAAAAAATAGGTTTATAAAGTTAATAACGTTTTCAAAGAAACTATTATTCAGCTACCGCAAGTTAATTTATGCTTTACAATATTGACCAGCCAAGTTTTACAGCTCCTGATATGCAAGTGGTTTCAAATGAGCCTGAGATATGCAAAGCCAGCTTGTCTTACCTTTAACATGGCTTCTCCCATCCTCCAAGAGCGGTACTACTATAGTGTTGTTCATATTTCCAGGTGATCTCACAGCTGTGTAGACTACAGGTACTGACTGCACCACCACTGGAATGCGGTGCACATGACTCATTTTGTTGGACTGTAAGTTCATGGGGCTTGAAGGTGGTACTGGATGGATTATGTGCAAAAACTGCTGGCCTCCAACACCAGATGCAGAGGCCACAAGAGGGCCTGGAGTTAATACTGATGGCACAGATGCTGCTGAAGATACTGATGTTATTACTGTAGGGGAGGAAGCTGGCCGACTAGAAGAAGAAGAAGTTGAAGTAGAAGAAGGAGAGGAGGCTGATGCTGTCATGGAAACTGGTGAAGATGAGGCTGCGGTAGGAGATGACCTGGCTTTGTTTATTGATAAGTCCACTGGTTCAGTTTGTGTTTGGAAATGGTCTGTAGATAATGAATCCCCTGGGGGATCTGCCTTCATGTTATTGAGCAACAAGGGTACAGCTTCCATGTCTGGATAGTTGTGGACGTTTGGAGACTGTGGGGGGAAAAAAGGAATATGTTTATTTATTTAGTCACGGATATTAAATATTTGGCTAAGTCAATTTAAACCTTTAATTGATAATGCACATTTAACATGCAGTTCACACTTGGTTCTTAAGGCCATTTTGTTTCTATTCAATGTGGCAGCTCATGGCTGAAGGGGCAAAACATCAAGTATGAGATGAAAAATATGCATATTTCATCAGCAATATAAAATCCAACTAATATTTCCACATCATTGAATAGGAACAACATCTCTCTACTGGCTTACCATTAATAGCAGACGGGATTTGATTCCAGATTGCAACACTGCAAAATGACCTGTAAAAAGCAATTGCTGGGCTTTTTCAGACCTCACTTAATCTAATAAAACTCTTTCATACAAAGATACAATTAGTAACCAACCTTTCAGTGTTTCTTCTACATCTAGGCAGCTCAGAATATAGCCTCATAATCTCTAGAATGCTAGATATCTCAGAATATCATTGCTGATGAGCTAATAAGAAATGCCCCAAATCCATTGCTTCAGACACACTATCATACAATCAATTAATCCTCTTCTGGGTTTTTTTGAATTAAACTATGTTAAATTTTTTTGTTGAAGGCTTTCTTATTGCCATTTTGAGCAAAAAATACAAATTCCAGCACACTGAGAAGATATAATGTGAAAGTAGCAACATTTAAAATAAAATAAAATAATATGAGTAATAATAATCTGATCAGAATGGAAGACCTTACACCTGAGATTCCTAAATATGAGATATTCTAAAAACCCCTGTCCATTCCTGGAAAGGGATATTTTGGGTGTTTGATTGATCATGATCTGAACTGCATTCACCTTCCTCTTCCCTCTCTCCCCACAAAAGTTCAGTGGATGAATGACAAAAATGCTTAGAGATATTAGACTTCTGCACGTGGAAAGAGTGAAAACAATGGGACTGTTTAATTTAGAGTGGAAATGAATAAAAAGACATGAGACAGATACAGAAAATAATGAAATAAACCAAATGGTATAGAGGCCAATTAAATACTTATTTTTACTCACTCTCTCCAAAGGTACATCTAACGAAATTGAATGGCGACAAATTGTAAATTGATTACAAGAAATACTTTCTTTATACAATACACAATCAACCTGGAGAACTCATTTGTACAAGATGATCTTGACTTTATGAGTTTAGCAGAATTCTAAGGAAGGATTAGGAATTTACATTATACTATACAGTTAAGAATAAGGTTGGTTTTGTGGCTGAAGTGGTGCATTGGGACTAAGCAGACATGGGTTCCATTTTTGGCTGTAACATATGCTTCTAGTTTGATTTGAACTTAGCCTCTCAGTGCCTGAATATCTCATCCATAAAATAGGAATAACAACAATTTTTTTTTGCCCTCTCCATGCTCCCTTTGCATATTTAAAAATGGTAAGATCTTTGGGACAGGGATAGTTTCTCTCTCTCTATAGGTATATATGCACCTATGTATAATTATATACCCATCTCAGCTGGTGCCTCCGCACGCTATTGCAGTATAAATAATCAAAACAATAATTATGTTATATGGAAAATGAAAATATGCATAGTTCAATAGATAAGATAATTCTACACAGACATACAGGACAGAAAATACCATGCTTCAGGGCATACACCAGTCACTGGCTAACGTGGTTATAAAAAAATATTCTTAATGAGAAAATTATTCCATAGTTGTCCACTATGTACTCTTGTACTTTCCTTGGAAGCATCATGCACCAGCCATCATCATCTGAACTACGTGGACCACTGGTCTGGGAATTTCTACGTTGATTTTGCAGTAAGGTGGTAAGTAGTTATAAGAATGGGACAGAGGAAAATGCATCTTTTTGACCATATAATTTAACACCTTGAATCACAGACTCATAGATTTTAAAGTCAGAAGGGACAATCATGATCATCTAGTGCAGGAATCGTCAACCTTGGCAGATAGCTGCCAGGGTAAGCACCCTTGGTGAGTCTGGCCAGTTTGTTTACCTGCCGCGTCCGGATGTTTGGCCGATTGTAGCTCCCACTGGCCGCGGTTCACTGCTCCGGTCCAACAGGGGCTGCGGGAAGCAGTGCGATGCTGGTTGCTGCTTCCCACAGCCCCTATTGGACCGGACCAGTGAACCATGACCAGTGGGAGCTGCGACTGGCCGAACCTGCGGATGCGGCAGGTAAACAAACCAGCCAGGCCCGCCAAGAGTGCTTACCTTGGGGGAGCCGCATGCCAAGGTTGCCGATCCCTGATCTAGTGTGACTACCTGTTCATTGCAGGCCACAGAACCTCACCCGTTACTGACACTGAACACCTTTTAATTCTTTTACTTAAAAAAACATGAAAATTACATACATGATGTAGAGCAGATTGGTTGCTACCACAATCATGTCACAGAATTTAGCAAAGTTAATCTCAGAACAGGGCTCAACATTTTATTGTGGTAGTTCTGACTAGTGTTTTGAAATAGTTGGCATGCTGAGACCCCTGCCTATCATATTGACCAGTACTGTCTCATTGTACTATCCTACTTCTCTCCAGCTATTATCTCCTGTCTTATACTTAGTCTGTAAATGCCTTTGGACAGGTATAGTCTTTTTGCTCTGTGTTTTTACAGTGCCTTGCACTAATGGGGTCCTAGTTCCTGTCTGTCTCCTAGTGCTACAGTAATACAAATAAGAAGTAACAATAGTACAACAACAATTTCCATACAATTATACTGTACTAGACTTCAGTTGTGAAACTGTATTTGAAAATATAACAAACTCCACAAGAATTTCCTAAAACAGAAATGAAAACCCTCAGAAATCAAGAGGGTTTAACCACATCTGTACTTCAGTAAATTCAGGATCCCAATAATTAATTTTAGCATGCACTGTAAGAGACAGCAGAATGCATTTGAAGCCACTGATGCTTTGAAAATCTTGTATGTAAAATAAAAATGGTATGGTCTCAAAAAGTGCCCCCTGTTTTGTGCGGGTAAATGGGAACACATAGCTCTGCACCTATGATCCCTGCTTAACACTGATCTACTCCAAAAAGAATCTGCCATTCTGTATGGATTTCTGTCTGCCTTCGAGGATATTAACTGAGGTTGCAAAAAGCTCACATATCAGTTGTGTTTGAATTCAGATTCTAAATATTAGGTCAGTGGTTCCCAAACTGGAGTTCATGAACCCCTGGGGGTTCTCAAAATGTTACAGGGGTTTCTCAGGAAAAAAATCCCTAATGGCGGACTGAGCTGTCCCTAGACACCCCGGGCAGCACGGGGCCAGCATCCCGGAGTCCCTGGATTTCCAAGAGCTAAGCAGATCAAAGCAAGTATATCTATCACATTGAAGAGATTTAAACTTCAAGACTCCTTATAAAAATGGAAAAGGAGATGGATTTTTTTTGTTGTTTTTAAAATTAAATAGGCAGCTAATATTGTTTTAAAAATTATTATAAAGAACAAGTTTAAGCTTTGTTGTAACATGCATTGTTTGCCTGGACTGCTGAAGACCTGAATGCTTGTGTAGGAGGAACTCTTTGAGTTGGCTTCTTAAATACCTTCATGCTGTTTCACATTTGATACTCCTTGATGAAACATAGGATCCTTGTCTTATAACAGGCTTATTCAAAGTGATACAGAAGGGATCGGCAATGTTGGCACGCGGGACCGCAGGGTAAGCATCCTTAGCGGGTCCCACTGCTTTATTTACCTGGCGTTTCACTGACCGCGGCTCCCACTGGTCCCAGTTCGCCGTCCCGGTCCAATGGGGGCTGTGGGAAGCGGCACAGTGCTGGCTGCCGCTTCCCGCAACCCCCATTGGACAGGGACGGCGAACTGCCAATGTTGCCGATCCCTGTGATACAGGCTACAAAAGTGAGATCTTGGAAGACTGTTGCTATTTTCATAATGTAATAAAATACTGCAATGATAAATAATAATCATAAATAGTGTGTAATAAGCATGTCATAAAACCAAATTTTATATTTCCAAGATCACTGCTTTTATAATTTATAGTCAGGTAAAGGAGAAAATTCCTGGAAATATTCATTTTTAGGAAGGGGTTTGTGAGACTAGACATTTTATTGAAAGGAGTTCACAGGTTGTTAAAGTTTGGGCACCACTGCATTAGATCATCATTATTTTCTGGAAATGTATGGTATGAACAAACATTTTCCACCAAGTACTAGTCTAGCCTTAAAAAAACAGGAACTCTTTGAATGAGAAAATGTATTAACTCACATTTTAATTCTCAGCATGTTATTTTTCAGCATCTCCCTAGAAATGTAATTAACTATTGCCTTCCTGTCACTGAACAATTACTTTTACTGTTAAATTTAATTAATCTACTCACTTTTTATTCAATAATGCAAATCAGAAGGGTCAAAATATCATAGCTAAAGGGATCAGAGGAAAATATAGTTTTAGCTGTTCATTCAGCTTATGAAGAATGTTGAATGAAAAGCTAATGGGGCTCTGTTCCAGCCCTGCCCTTAGTTACCTTTATCACATGAGTGGTGATGTGGGGGCCTAATACTGAAAAACTGTTTGATGTCTGAAAATGACTTTTCCCATACGGCTACACAGCCAAATTACCGGGTAGATTTTTTTACCTCCCATCAGCCATCCAGGGAGGTCTGGTTGAGGGGAGCAGGGAGTGTTCACTTAATTGTTACAACTTTGACAAATTCCAGTGCAGATGATGGGCTAAAAAGGATCTGATTACAGATCACTGTACCACAGTGGGCTGCTTGGGTAAGACCCAGAGTACAATATGACATGTGATGGGTGTTTCTCTTTGTCTCACAGAGCATTTGGCTCCACTTATCTCATAGCTCCAGCCTTCAGTTCCTCGGTATGCCTATGGTGTAGAGAGGACATTTATTTCATACTCACTATCAGTTTTGTAGAGCCTGGGGCCTTGATGCTCAGTTGAAATTGGCACTGCAACAGTCTAGTTGGATAATTTGAGGAGTGGGTCCCCATTGGTGAAGGGTTTTTACTAAAGTTACTGCCTCTGCATTTAACAATATTATAGCATACATCTCGTCTCCCTTTTAAAACTTGAAGTATAGTGCTCTGCTTATAAATTTGCCAGTAACTACTACTACCAGGCTCTCGATATGTGTCAGTCCACTGCTGTTAGATTGGAAAAGACAGTGAATCTGACACAGGATAATAACAAAACAAAAATACCCCAAAACATTATTGTGCATTTCAAGACTATTGTACAAATATGCTGGATGACACCTCATATCATGCTTTTCAAGCCTATCTACACAGAAACAGAGTTCTACTTTGTCACCTTCCCAGGGTTTCCCTAAATTTCACCTTTCCTTGATGTACTTTAGTCTATATTTGAAAGTCCTCTCCCATGTCTACTCCAATCATGTCACCACTCCTTTGAATCTCTTCCTTGGTTCTTGTCTATATCTAAATGATGTATGGCTTATAATTTCTGCACTCTAAAGATACCTAACTGATCTGGGGAACCAGCAGAGGCTATAAACTCTACAGGACCCAGAGAGAATCTTGGTTTCAGCATCCCTTTCTGGTGCTGTACAACTTATAAGCTTCACAGGTTACTCAGCCCAGTAAGATTGTCTATTCTTGTGGAGGTTTTTTTTGCCCTGCCTGATGGAATTTATGAACTCCAGCAAAGAGCTGCCAGAATTTAAATTCCTCTTGCTCCCTGGCAGTGTTCTCACCAGGACAAACACATTGTTATAAGCTGCATCAGAAGTCCTTGATGAGGACAATGGAGTTTAGAATTCATACAATAAACTGCTTTGAGATAAGAAGTTAAAAAAAAAAGTCATAAAACCTCCAATTGTTTGAATTATCACATATCACAAACACCTTGTCTGATTACCATCAAACTGTCCCATATGATTCTTCACTTGCAGTGGAACTTACATCAGATAAAATTACTTTTTTGGGGCAAAGTTAAAGGAGAGTAAAAATCAAACTTATACTGAAAAACAAGCCTCAATCAACTACAGTTGCTTCATCATAATAGGGCTCAGCCCTCTGCGCTGTACGAATTAGGGTGGGCTTAAGTACCATAGCTTTCACCTCTGATTTTTATGATTGGTGGGCAAGATTTAAGCAACCAAGAATATCTTACTATGGTTTTCCTAATGCTTCTCTTTCAAAAGAAAAACATACTATATTCCAAATAAAGAAAATGACTTAGCATAGCACAAATAATTCTGCTTTAAGGAACACAATGATATACTTGGAACTCTTGTACAAGAAAAAAAAATGCATTTAGAAAGATTGGATTTAAGGATGTTAATCTGATAGCTCAGTTTTCCCTCATTAAAATGGACATTTTTCCTATTTCTTCATGCAGATGAGGGTGGAGATTTATTTACATGAGTTCCCCAAGCGCGATGCAACTCATCCCATGAAGCAGGCATGCTTCTCCGCATCATCATCTCAGGTCTGGACAAGGCACTCGTGGAATAGCAAAGCTACAACATACCATGGGTTTACATGGTCTTCTGGCATTCCAAAGAGTCACATAAAAAGAGTTTGGAATAGGGTTATTCCCCACCCCGCCCCAACAGCATCTCTTGTGTGCAAAACTTTTTTTGTTTAATTTAATAACTGTTTAGATTCATTACCCAAATGCAGGAGATCACACTTAAAGAAATGCAAAACACACAAAGCAGTGTCTATATCTTATCCTCTTTTTAATTTTCATTGGCAGAATAAAACAAGAAATGGTTCAGAAAAGTTAACGCAAAACAGAGATCTACATTCTTTCCAACTATTTTGACAATAGTTATTAGATAGAGAAAATTTTATAGTCCTCTCCTCTGGGACTGATTCACTGTTACTTATGCACTTTCTGCAGTCATTTACAATAGGCAGAATAAGTGCAAAATGATGCTAAATGCTACCAAATCCATCACTTTGCACTGGTGTGAATGACTACATAGGGTTCAGGGCAACATAGAGTCAGGCCCATTAAGCTCACACTGACCCCTAAATTTTATTACTACATCTTTAAGAGTGCAACATTTTTTACCAAATGGTCATATGATCAAACGTAATATTCATTTAAATAACATCGTACAGGCAAGGATCTAATGTACTTTACAAATATTACCTGTGAGGTAGGTTAATAGTATTAGTCCTATCATACAAACATGCAAACTGAGGTACACAAGGCCAGATCATCACCTGGAATAAGTGGTCATAACTCCAAGGAGCTATCATGATTTCTACAAATTAAAGATCTGCCCTTTGAAAAAATTCAAATATGGGTGCTTCAAGTTAGAAAAGTAAAATCTAAATTATTATTAGATTCGAATAGCACTGACTATGGGTATTTATTATTTAGTTTCTAATAGCACCCACTATGTGCTAGGTAACTTACACAAAGGAAATTATCCCTGCCCCAAAGAGTTTATAATAAGACAAACAACATGCAAAGGGTGGGAAAGAGGGATATAATTTAAATATATACATGTTTTGTATACATATTGTACATGTTATGCAGATTTTTAAAAATTAATTACACATTAATAACCTGGCAATTCTACTTAGGTATCTGGATATTGGATTTAGGGTATGTCTACAACGCAATTAAAAACCTGCAGCCGGCCTGTGCCAGCTGACTCAGGCTCATGGGGTTTGGGCTGAGAGTCTGTTTACCTCTGGTGTAGCTGTTCAGGCTCAGACTGGACCACTGGGACCCTCATGGTGGGAGGGTCCCAGAACTTAGGCTGCAGCCCAATCCCCAATGTCTAGAAGCCTGAGTTAGCTTGCACAGAGCAGCTGCAATTGTCTAATTGCAGTATAGACATACACTAAGTTGTCAAACTAAGTACTAAAACTTGAAAATTTTGATCTGAAGTAATTCACCTTAAGGTCAACTCACCATAGGCATGCACATGGGGTGTGCTGGGTGTGCCCAGGCACACCCTAATACATGGGTGGGCAAGCTCGTCCTGCGCAGCCTGCCTCAGCTCCCAGCCAGGGAAGCTCCCTCCAACCCTGCCCCTGCCTTCCCCCATCCCCCAGCACCTCAGTGTGATGCGTCGAGGAGCGGCCCTGGACAGCACTGCAGTGGCGTGGCTCTGGCGGGACCTGAGCTCCTGCCACTCAGAAGGGTGTGCTAAGGGGGCGGGGCTGCAAGCTCCAGCAGACCAAGCGGCAGAGCTCAGACCCTGCTAGAGCTATGCCACTGCAGCGCTGTCCAGGGCCGCTCCTCGACGCGGTGCGCTGAGGCTCCAGGAGAGGGGGGAGGCAGGGGTAAGCAGCATGGTAAGGGAGCCGGGGTAGTTGGATAAGGGGCAGGGAGTCCCGGTGGCAGTCAGGGGACAGGGAGCGGGGGGGAGCAGGGTTGGATGGGGCAGAAGTTCTGAGGGGACTATTTCTACTAGTTCTACCTCAGTGGGACTATTTCCATAAGTAAGTACTACTGACATGAAAGCTGCAAGGCTGGACAATTAGTTCTTTTAATATTTCCTCATTACTCAATGCCTCAAGCTTCCGATCACTTTTGTTGTTCTTTTCAGAATCTCCTCCAACAAAATCAATCAACACTCATAATAAATATTTTAATATTAGAATCTAATTCTACATAATTGTAATCTAATTTTGATTGTATGCAAATATCACTTTTATAATCTATGACAGTTAGCAGTGAGTTCTTATTTCTTAGCATTTTAACTGAAAACTATAATATCCAGCTAAGCTAAAATTATCCTAAATATAATTATTTATATAATTTATTTATATTATTTATATAAACTAAATTTATTTATTATTATTTATATAAACTAAAATTATCCTAAATATATATGTTTTAAAATATATGTTTTAAATATCCATTATATTACTGGGTGCATTACAACAGAGAGGACTACAGTGATTTGGGTCATTTATCTGTTTGTTTTCCTTAGAACAGAGTAGCAGGGAACTCATATAATCACCATAACGCTAGTCATGGATGAGTTTTGTTTCAGAGGATTGCTTTTGAGACAGGAAACATCATTTTAAAAGAAGCTCTTCTTAATATCAACAACAGTTCAATAACTTCTCATTTCCTAACCCTACCTTAGCTCACTGACCAGCTTCAAAGTAAATCAAATTTCCTAAAATTAAACTTTGCCAAATAACTTTTCAATAACAGAGCATTACACATTAATAATAGATAAGTTGTCCAAAATTATAAGGGATATAAAATGATTGTCCAATTGCATTCTGCAGCGTGCAAGTGTTAATTCAGCAGTTGGTTCTTTTATACTCCCCCATGGAAACATGCCAGACTACTGCTAAGTCATATACAACAAGGTATCACTATCTCTCCCAAAGCTGAATATGCATAGGGTTACCAGACAGCAACTGTGAAAAAACAATACGGGGTAGGGGGCACTAGGTGCCTATATAAGAAAAAGTCCCCCAAAATGGGACTGTCTCTTTAAAAACAGAACATCTGGTCACCCTAAATATGCACATAGGCCGATTCAGCAAGGTACTTAATCACATATCTAATCTTAAGAATTAGTAATCCAGTGGGAATAAGCATATGCTTAACTTTCACGTAGATGCCAATCAGGAACATAGCACCAGATCCAAAGTGCATTGAAGATGGGAAGGCTTTGGATCAGGCCCAAAGACATCTTTTGCAAAAATGGGGATATTGAAAGAAAAAGAGTTTATACTTTGCTTTTGATCTTCAATAAATATTCTGTAAAATATTTATTTAGTTATTAAATAAAATATTTGGCAATAGATCCTATATTCTGAGAAAAGTGTGTGTGTATATGTATATGTGTATATATATATATTGTGACGGAGTCAGACCAGAAGGATATAGGAGAGTGCTGGAAGGCAGGTATATTAGTCTCAGGATGTGCAGGTCCTTGTTCCCTGGATAGCCAAACAAAGGCTACTCCAGGCCAATCAAGACACCTGGGGCCAATTAAGAACCTTCTAGAAAGGAGTAGAAACGGCTAGCCTAATTGGGACACCTGAAGCCAATCAGGGACTGGCTGAAACCAGATAAAAACCTCCCAGTTAGTCAGGTGGGCTGTGGGTGTCAGGAGCTGTGGAAGGAAGTTATGCTATTGGTGAGACTGAGTGGTGGACAACATATCATACAGAAGGAAGGAGGCCCTGAGGTAAGGGTGAAGTGGAGTTTGAAGAAGCGGAGACTGCTGTGGGGAAGTAGCCCAGGGAATTGTATTGTGTTTTGTGCCTAAAAGGTCAGCCATCTTAGCTGATACTATTAGGGTCCCTGGGCTGGAGCCCGGAGTAGAAGGCGGGCCCGGGCTCCCCCCTTTTCCATCTTCCATACTGGCCTGTGATGAAGGTAACTCATTAGGCGGTGACTCTTGCCAATTATACTGAGAAAGGGAGGTCACTCTGGGGCCTAGATGAGTTTCTGAGGCCCCTAAATCTGCCAGGAAGCGCAGGACCCACAAGTACAGACTTGGAGCTTTGTCACAATATATATATACACACACACACACACACACACACGCCCCATGTATAGTGCTAGGGCACAGTGAAATACAGGTAAATACTTTTCCTTGCATGATTAGTATCTTGAGCTATTTACTAACTACTGCACATAGAAGAGAAGTTCTGCAGCTTTACTGCCATCATTCACCACACCCTAAACAAAATACTTTGCAGAACCATGTAATAGGTCAAAGAAAATGGGGCTTTTTATTCAGTATTTATGCCATTTCTAGGAAACCTGGGCCTGATGGTCACAAGAGCCAAAGTTCCCACATATGCGTCAGCTGCAGCTCTCATTAGGGCCCTAAATGTGAGCAGCTGAACTCTTTCAAAAGTTTGGCCCTTAAATGTTTAAGGAACATTCAAGTGTCAGATGTAAGAGTTGGTCCAAATTTGCAGCTCTGCTGCTTTACTTACCTGTCTGGAGAGGAGTACAATTTTATGCTAAAAGCCTTTATATATGTTTGTTTAGTATAATGTACCTTCAAAAAATAGAAAAGGCTGGTAAGTTTTATTATTATTTTAATTAATTGTTAATTAATTATTTCTATTAGAAGGACAAAAAATCAAGACAAGTACATCAAATACATCTGTCTCTAGACAGATATAAGGCTGGTTCCCTTGAGATGCAGCTACTGCTAGTCTTCTTGTTGACATGTGGTTCCTGTTCCTAAACTACTATACAGCACTAATTAGTATAGGCAAATCAGACTGTACTACATATTAAATGGAAGAATTCATACCTCTTTCTCACCCCACTCTGAGCTAAAAATAATATCTTTAGTTTTAGTATATATGTAACCTTGAAGTCTGAATGTGAAAAACTAAAAGCTGGTGGATTACAGCTGTTTTACAAATGATTTGCTGTCTCATGAATTTGATTCAGTAAGTTGAGCTTTCAACATTCTAAGGAAACAGTAATACTGCTGCTGACAAAAAGCAATGTGTGAAAGCAGGCAAGGTATGACTCCCTGGTGTTGCCACCTGGGACAGGGCCACATGCAGATTGTGTCTATTAGGTTTGCATGCATTTGAGAATTCTGATGTGATAATCACCCTTTGTTCCCTCTATCTCGCCTGTAACACACCTCACAATCATACACAAATGTGCTCCCAATGGTGCACAGGTGTTATGATTGTTTGGATTACATTTGATTTCAAACAAGACTAATTGCCATCTCTCTCCCTGTAAATTTCAATCAGCACCACAATGTGGATAGGAATTGCTTCCCAATGGTGCAAATAGTTCTCCTGATATCATTCCACAGCACTGCTTGCTGATTAGATGGTTCATCTGGTCTACTTTCTGCACTCCATTGCACAGGGACAAATTTAATAGGTGTCGCTTATCTGCACAAACAGTGGTGGGCACAGTGAGGAGCTCATTTGTGTTCTTTCCCAAGTAATCAATTAGGAACACAGGAACTGCCATACCAGCAAAGAGCAGTGGTACATTATTTAGTATTCTGTCTCCAGCAGTGACCAGTACCAGATGTTTCAGAGAAAGGTCAAAGTAACCACACAATGGACAATTATGGTATGACCTGACTGTAGAGGACATTTCATCCTAATCCCATTAGTCAGAAGTTAGTTTTTACCCTGAGGCATGGAGGGTTTGTCTCTTTCTAACTTGAAGATTTTTTAAAAAATGTATGTGTGGATGCTCTCATTCCAATGAATATCATATCTTCTTGAATCCTGGCAAGCTCTTGGCTTCAATAACATGTAGCAATGAATTCCAGAGGCTAATTGTGCATGGCTGAACAAAAATGTATTTTCTTCTATTTGTTTTAGTTTTGCTGCCTTTCACTTTCCTTTAATATCCCCTTATTGATGTAGTATGAGAAAAAGAAAACATGAATACTCTATCTAGCTTTCATTATTTCGTAGGTCTATAATATCCCTTCTCATTCATCTCCTCTCTCACTAAACAATGCTGATCTTCTCCCTGTCTTATCAGAGCGAAGGCTTTCCATGTCTCCAATCATTTTAATCACCCAACTCTATATCTTTTATGAGATACAATGGTCAGAATTGATTGCAGCATAGCAGTTGATTGTTATCTTTGTCAAACATTTTCAGCACTATGTTCAGCAGCTACTGATTTTGTAACCTATCCTTAAAGTGTGGCTCGCTGTCCTTCTCTAATGGCTGGATTAAATGGCTTTGTATGAATCTACTGTTGGCTTCAAACTAACAGACCTGGGTCTCAGCCTCTATTGTTTGAGCTAATACTTCTAAAGCTAGGGATATGGTGTTTATTCCTCACTGCTGACAATCCAACAAGGGACCACAGCTTCATACTATTTCAGGTGGTAGCATGTCTCAGAGGAGACCTCCCTATGAGTGTAGTTTCAACTGGACTAAAGCAGATGTGCTGGTGAACATGAGTCTGATCCTGCTTCTACTGAAGCCAGTGGATAAATTCCCATTTTCTTCAATGAATACAAGATGAGGCCCCATCTGAAGAGAGGAGGAGGTCTAGGCCCAACTGAATTCAGTCAGAAGGAACACTTGAGTATAACCAAATGACTAAGGCCAGGTCAACACTACCCGCCGGATCGACGAGTAGAGATCAATCTTTCAGGGATCGATTTATCGCATCTCATCTCATCACAAATCCATCCCCGAACACTCTCCTGTCGACTCCGGAACTTCACCGCATGGAAAGGCGCAGGCGGAGTCAACTGGTGAGTTTTTCAGCACCGTGAAGATGCCGAGGTAAGTTGACCTGAATACGTCGACTTCAGCCATGCTAGTCATGTGGCTGAAGTTGCATATGTTAGGTCGATTCCCCCCTCCCCTCCAGTTTCAGCCAAGGTTTAGTGTTTAGCTGAAATGGAGCAACAAGCCATGAAAAGATTGTTTGTAATCCCCTAACAAGACCTTAAATAGAATAGTTCATAGTTTATATATACTCTGGTGGTCTTCGCAGACAGAAGATGTATGTCATCCTATTTCATGATAACAAGGTATTTGAGACACAAAGGTCTTTTCTCAGACTTCAATAAGTGATTCTGAAAAAAACTTATACTAGCTCAAACCAAATTATTTTGCAGCTTTAAGCTGTAACTTATATTCAACTAATAACTAACCCATGGAATATATTAGATAGCTTTAGATTAGAATGTGATGGTGAGTTTATCAAAATTCACCTTCCATCCTTATTAATAAAATAACTAGAGCAATGGTGCCATTTTATTGGCCAAGGTTTATAACTTAGCTGGACATTACTATTTTATTAAATTTAAAATCAGTTAACAGTCATATCAAAAATATCATTATCTGAACTCCACAAATCTAGTAACTAAATTCAGTGATGGCCTAAGTGGATGCAATTCTAGTAAAGTAAATGGAAATGCACTGTTCTTGGTTAGTAGTCAGTTTTGCACAGTGGAGTCTAACTTTATGAAGCGAGAGAAAATTACATTACATTTGTAATTTGCTTGAACGCTTATGGCTATATTCTCCAGGCTACCTGACCTCAGTGAAAGATCGAAGGGGGTGGTGACGGGTGGTTGGGTGTGGAAAAAGCTAAAAAGCTGTTCTAATGTGTGCTACTGTCCTCGGCCCCCGGGGGTTATCAGCCAAGTGTAGGTGTGGCCCTGCCACATCTACTGTGCTGAGAGAGGTATTGCCAAGACATTATGGTGGTGCAGTGCCACACGATGACTCCCTACACAGGGAATGGATCTTCAAACAGTTGGTTAAGACAAAGATGCTTTGCACCTCCTAATAAAAAGCTGTTCCAAGAGAACTGATAGCTGAAATAGTGAGATAATTTGAAGTTGTCAAAGATTACTACACATATGAAATATGGCGATGAATGGTTAGATTTTTGTCTCATAGGGAGTACAAAGAAAGGAAGATTATTTGTTTAAACTAAACTTTGCACCTTACACTAATCACCCATGACTGAAAACGTTGTATAGACTTATTTTATAAGATATATAAACCTTAATTTGAAACAACAAGCAACTTGCATAACATAAGACTTACATTTAGGAGAAAACCACACATTTGGTATGTAAAACATAACTTGTGCTTTGCTTTCAGTTTACTTGTCTTATAAGGCAGGGCCGGCCCACAACATTTTGGCACCTGAGGCGGGGAGCTTAAATGACGCCCCCATATCTCCTCACATGGGCCAAAACTTTGAAAGGTCTCTTGTGTCCTCCTTCCTCCAGCACAGCACTCCACCATCTACAGCAGAGAGAATACATATGCACTAGCAGCAAACACAAATGTCTACACTCACCCAGAGGTGGCCACCTCAGTTCGCCTCATGATAAGGACAGCCCTGTTCACGGTGTATGTAACCACATTAATACTATGATCATGGAAATACTGATTATACACTCAATACTGATTATACACATCTGCAAGCACATCACATGCATTCCAAAGGAACAGAATGATTGTCAATGAGGGACATGTTTATCATTTTGAGACTAAACCACTTATCCACGGTATATGAGTTCACTCTATAGCTCTTCAAAGATACAGAATATGCCTCAAGAAATAAACACAGGGCTTGCTATAGTAATTATATATCAAAATGACAACAAATATGGTTACAGGTTCTTCTCGAAATGGTGCTGTTAAGTTCAATAAGCCTGTTGCTTGAAAGGTTACTAATGATGTGAGATTTTTCCAGTATAGCCCTTTCGATATTAGTCCTTTCTAGTAAAAGAGCTCGCTCAGCTATTGTCAGACAATGGGCTATAGCTCTTTGGGGATGGGTGTCTGTGACAGTTGTTCTGGGGTCTGCAAATAACATGTTCTTATGTGGCAAAAAGGACTAATGTGATCCTTGGATGTATAAATTGGGGAGTACTGAGTAGAAGTAGGGAGTGATTTTGCCTTTGTATATGGCATTCATGAGACCAATACTGGAGTACTAAATACATTTCTGGTGTCTGCATTTTAAGAGAGGATGTTGAACAACAGGAGAAAGTGCAGAAAAGAACCACAACTATTATTCAAGGGTTGAAGAAAATGCCTTACGGTGAGAGACAAAAAGCTCAATCTGTATAGTTTATGACAAGGAATATTGAGAGGTGATTTGATTACAGTGTAAAAGTACCTTCACAGGGAGAAAACACCAGGTATTAAAGGGCTCTTTAATATATCGGAGAAAAGCTTCAGAAGAACCAATGTATAGAAGTGGAAGCCAGACAAATTAAAATTAGAAAATCAGACACAAATTTTTAAAAGCAAGAATGATTAATCATTGGATTAAACTATCAAGGGAAGCAGTGGATTTTCCATCTCTTGAAGTTTTCAGATCACTACTAGATGCCTTTCCAGAAGATATGTTTTAGCCAAATACAAGTTATGCTATAGTTAAACACAAATTACTGAGCTCATTTCAGGGGTAACTGGGTAAAATTTAATGGCCTGTGATATTCAGGTGGTCAAATTAGATGACCTACTGGTCCCTTCTGACTTTAAACTCTGTGAATCTATATATTTCTCCAAACAAAAATATTTATGTAAATACACTCATATTAACAAGTAAGAACAAAAAAGCCTAAAAGTCTTTATACGTCTGTGTTGCTCATCTGTTCAAAGTGCCATGAAACTATGGTATGTTACAATTATTTATTTTTATCTATGAAATCAACACAGACAAAAAAAAATTATAATCTGGCTGAATAGAAAAGTGGCTAGTTTGAGAGCCCCTTGACTCATGTCTTTCTACCAGATGGGTCAATGTGCTTCTGGATTATTGTTGTGAGGTTTGAGAGAAGCCTTCAGTTTAACCTAACCTCATGTGGGATGCTCACAAATAAGCAGGATAAAATACTACATCTGAAGCCACTGGACCATAATAGATGGTACTGTGCATGTATAAAAAAATCAGCCAGAAAATATACTGATCAGGAAAGGAATATAGCTGTCAATGTATTTATTTTCATAAATCAAAATAAATAAAATAAAGAATCCTGTCTCAGACTCTAAGCAGTTTTGGCAATTATTTAACACAAAGCATAAATATGACAACAAATCATCCACAAGCTTTTCAATACACTGGCTATAACTAGCCAACTAAAATACCCACACATCCTATGCTCAAACAAGAGCCCTGGTGGATTTTGCAAGGTTTCCTGAAGGTGAACAAGCTATTTCCAACACAAATAGAGGTGAGCTCCAAAGCTGATGGGCTCTCAATGAGAATGCCCTACCAGCAGCCTCCTCTCTCATGCACAGAGAGCTCCAGTCACTCTGCTTACATTAAAGATAGAGGGGAAGAAAAAGACTATCACTGTGGTAGGTGCCCAGCCATTTAGGTTTTATAGGCCAAAATCAAGAGAACTTACATTCTACCTGGAAACCTACAAGCAACCAACACAAATCATAGAACCCCTGTGTCATTTACTTGCAGTGAGATACCGCACTGAACACGCAGGCTGTCATATTCTGCATCAGTCACCGAAAGGATTCGAAGTATAGGCCCATGTATAAGCACACTGAAGTGGACTAATCTTGAGGCACCCAAGGCAGACACGATGGAAGAAAAATCAGCATTGTATAAGAAATAGCCACAATCTCCCAGCCACACACAAAGAAAGAACGGCATCCTTGCAACTGCTGAAACCTGATCATCCAGAAACGACTGTGTTCTAACTCATCTAACTCACAAGCTGAACCACAAATAACAAATGAGAAGGGGGCAACCATCCTAAGTCAGGGGGACAGACATAGTCTTTGTCATATCTTTTGGTTGCTTCCCTAAAGCCACCAACATCACCACCATTTTGTTTGGATTAAGCTTCAGCCAACAGTGCAGAAAAGCAACTCAAAATATGGGTTTAGTAAAAAAAAATAAAGCGGAGGGGGAAATTGCATGATCCTATCATTTAAAAGAGAGTAAGAACAGACATCAAAGCAAGGAACTGTAATTTAACAAGGCACTACTTAGAAGCTTTTATAAGGCTCTAGAGTTAGAGCGTATCAGGAATGCTGAATTTTAGCGTTAACTTGCTTTTTGCAGAAAAGATAAATGAAGGTTACTTTGTGACCCTAAGAGCACCCCAATCCCAGATGGCAAAGGGTTTCTTTGTACGTAACAGTAAAACTCAGTTGACCTGACCAGTTCAATACACCTCACACACTGTTGTCATATTTATTTAAAAGGAGTCTTGTAACGTATTATCTAAAAACTGGTAATGCTAGGGTTACTAATATCACTGTGAAATGTAACAGTCCTGTATGTGAAATTAGGGATATTCTCTGATATGTTTTGAGACGGTAAAAAAAAGAGGCAAAACAGGTTTTTTCCAGACAAAGAGGAAGACAAACACCTCTTTGGCTCAATGGCAAACCAAGCCAGGTGTAGCCATAGACAAGGACAACAGGCTATTCATTTGCATCAGAGATTGTCGGAAGATCATTTGCACTGTAAAATCATAGGAGACTGCAATATTAACATGGCATCAACTCCCTGGTGCACACAGCAAGCTGAGCTGAGCCCCCAGGAGGGCTTTCTGACTTTGAAGTTGTTAGGATTGCCTCCCCACTCTGAACTTTAGGGTACAGATGTGGGGACCCACATGAAAAAAGAAATACCCCCCCAAGCTTATTTTACCAGCTTGGAGCCGTTGCTCCTGATATTTAGGCATCCCAATTTTTTACAACGTGGTAGGTGTGTTGGGAAAAAGCCATGTCCGGGTTCCACTTTAGGGCTTTGAACCGCCAATGGGCATGCTCGGGCGTTATTCCCATTCGGATTTGGGCCTATTTTTTAAAAAGTTTATAACTGTTTATGTTTGCCTGAGGCATTTTTGCCGCCACTTCTGCTAAGGGTTTACTGAGCTGTGGCCTTAGCTCCGCCATATATTGGTCTTTAGGGAGGCTGTATCCAAAACAAGTCCTCTCGAAATTGGCTAAGAAGGCCTCTGTGTCATCTCCTGCCTTGTAGGTGGGGAATTTTCTGTGCTGGAAAGTGGTACCTGGAAGAGGGTTGTTAGGCGGGGCTGGTATATTCTGCGCAGCCTGTGCCTTTTGAAACTTCAGTTTATGCTGTCTTTCTTTTTCCTTTATTTTCATATTCCTTCGGTGTGCAGCATTTGCGCACTTTTTTTTTAGTTTTTGCTCCAAGCGTTTTCCCCTTATTCTTTTCATTTTTCGGATATGTTCCCTTTCTCTCTCCTCAGCTTGGAATTTGGCTAATTCCAAATCCTTTTGGCCCTCACTGCCTGTCATTTTAATTTTTTCGTGTTTTAACTTACTTACTGAAAATTAAACAAAAATTTCTTATATTACTTGGAAATTTTTAGCAAGGTTTTAATCCTACCAGCAGAGGGAGAAAGACCCCCTACACTGATTTTTAGAAAACTGAACTGACCAATTCCCCCACACACACCACAGGGACCCCTGGGATGGTTGCCTAGCACTTAACGAGCCTATTAAACTCTTAACTGCAAACCTGGGCTACTCTCTGATATTTAGCAGGAGAAAACCCTTTAAAAAAAAACAACCTTCAGCTCCTGCGGAACAAGTTTTACCAGAGTGACCCCCTGTGGTGTTTGCCTGGTTTGTACTTGCTGAGAGGTTTTACCTTAGAAAAAAACCGCTGGAAATTTAAACTGCTTTTTGCAAAATTTTGTTTTTTAGATTCACAAAATTTCATTCCACTGCTACCACCATGTCAGGATTGCCTCTCCACTCTGAACTTTAGGGTACAGATATGAGGACCCGCATGAAAAAAGAAATACGCCCCCCCCCCGGGGGGGGGGGGCGGGGGGGGTTAAAATGTTTTTTCCCAGAACACAATTTTTTTTGTATTTGGACCTGGTATACTGCCACCGCCAAACTAGGTTTAGGGTAGTTTGGGACCCTTTTTTTTTCCACTAACCCCCCAAACTTTTTTTTCCCCTGGGAAGCTTGAGAGAAAAAAAACAAACCTCGCCTGCTCCTGCGAGACGTGCCCGATCCAAAACCAGGATCTTACACAATGAAAAACAAGCAGTTAGCTTCTTAAAAGAAAGATTTTAATAAAAGAAAAAAAGAAAGGAATAAATCTTTTATAACCATTAATAGAACAGCATCTACCATAATCAACAAAAGGATTCAGAAACCAAACCTCTCCCCCAGGCAACTTTTTCCCACTGTTGATATTTTTGCTGAAGCTTACAATATTAAGAAGCACCCAGCCAACACTTACCACTGAGAACTCTCCAAGTGATAAAAAGAAGGTAAACTTACTGACTACAATACTTGATAGAATTTTATAGTTACAGTGAAAGACATAGCTGTGTTTATTCCATAGCCGAGGTGAACAGAGAGAGACCCAGAGAGAAACTGAAACTTAAAATTCTTTGTTTTCTGAGGAATTTTTTATTGGTCAGTTGTCCACCTCTCAGGTTACCTTTAGCTTAACCCCTTACAGGTAAACACTAATTTTAGGCTACTTTACACTTATAACAGAAGTCAAAGACAAACTTTGGGACTATGAGAAACTGTTAAAAAATACTGAGGTATCCATCTCTGACGGGAACAAAGAAACCAGCACTTTGCTTCTCTGAGGGCTGGATCCTGGCCTAAGTCCTTAAGAACTGCACATGAGGACTCACCCCAACTTGACCGCTAATTTCCTTTGTTTTGTTTCTCAGCTCTTCCCTGGAGGGGGTGGGTGGGTGAAAGGGCTTGAGAGTACCACACAGGAAGAAATTCCCAAGTGCTCCTTCCTGGGTCCAAGGGTGTTTGTTTGTTTGTTTGCATTTAGGTGGTGGCAGCATTTACCAAGCCAAAGTCAGATAAAAGCTGTAACCTTGGGGGTTTAATACGAGTCTGGAGTGACCAGTATTAATTTTTAGAATCCTTGCAGGCCTCCCCTGTTCCGCACTTGGACGGACAAAGTGGAGAATTATCCTAGACAGCCTAGATCCATTCAAAGTCTCATGGCATTTTCTATGGGATGTTTTCTCAACTGGAGCTCTCAACCCTTCTGGATTCAGGAAGGCAGATGCTGCACTTAGCGAAAATGTGAGCCTCTCCAAGTCATTAAAAGGCAGCACTGGTGTTCATCATTCACTGCAAAGGAGTAGGGGCAGCAGATGCAGTTCTTAAACTCTGGGCATAGTCTTTGTCTACAGGGGAAAAACTCCCCAAGGTGGGGAAAAAAACTAGCTAAGCCAGGGGTGGGCAAACATCAGGATTGCAAAATATGGAGGGCCAGGTAGGGAAGGCTGTGCCTCCCCAAACAGCTTGGCCCCACCTCCAATCCGACCCCCACCCACTTCCCACCCCCTGCCTGCCCCCCTCAGAATCCCCGACCCATCCAACCCCCCAATCCTTGTCCCCTGACCACCCACTTCAGAGACCCCCCACCCCTAACCACTTGCCTGGGACCCCATCCCTATCTAAACTCCCCTGCTCCTTCTCCCCTGACCACCCCCTCCCAAGACCCCCCACGGTAACTTCCATCCCAGGATCTGACCCCCTACCTTTCCCCCCTGCTCCCTGTCTTGACTGCCCCAACTCCTAACCACCCCCTGCCACCTGACAGACCCTGGGACTCCCATGCCCTGTATAACACCCCCTCCCCACATTCCCTGTCACCTGACCACCCCTCCAAAACATCTAACCACCCCCTGTTCCCTGTCCCTGCTGACCGCCCCCTGGGACCCTCTGCCCCTTATCCAACCCCCTGGCCCTGTTCCCCTTACCATGCTACTCAGAGCAGCGTGTCTGGCTTTACATGGTCTGCCGGAGCTAGACACACTGCCCCACTGGAGCGAGCCATGTTGCTGCAGCGCTGCCCAGCAGGAGCTACAGGCCAGAGGGCTGCCTGCGCAGCGCTCTGAGCCTGCGGAGGAGCGGGGACAGCAGGGGAGCTCAAGGACTAGGCAGGATGGGCCCACGGGCTGGATGTGGCCTGTGGGCCGTAGTTTGCCCACCCCTGATCTAAGCCATATTAACTATGCAAAATACTAGAACTATCAATACTAAAAACTATTTACAATATATTACAGGTTAAGCTGAGGAAACACGGAGGGAGCTGTGGACACAAGAGATTCCAATGCAGGACAGGTGGTGGCAAAAAGGAAGTGAGAGGTACTGGGCCACATTGCCCCTTATACTCTTGGCTTGGAGCACAAGGAGAACACTGCATATGTGTGGACCAATGGATGCTACATGCTTGAAATCTCTACACTCAGGCACATGATGTGCACGTGTATCCAAGTAGGGAATACACATAAGGACTAGTACTCAAAGGAGAATGGTGTTTTTAGGGAAACCAGAGATTAACAGGCATTAAGACTATTTACAACCAAAGACCAGTGAAGTACTTTGTTTATTCTCAACGGAAAGCTTTGGCCAACATAATAAAAGTATTTAAACTTATGAAAGACTTTGATATTGTGGAATAAGATACACTGTTTACATTAATGACAGAGACACTTTAATAAGCGAGAAAATAACAGTACATAGGGAATACAGATAAAACTATTTAAATCTGAATAGTACACCTATAGAATAACTTGCCAAGTATCGTATTCTATTCTGTTTTTATGTCATCATTGTAGAATCTCAGAGCCTTCCAAAAGTGCATTTAATGATGTGATTAACGTCTGACATATGTGGCTATTTCTCCCTTCCCTCTTCTTGAAGGGAACTTATGATAATTTTTTTTTTGAGGTCTGCTATGCTATTTGTCCATGAAAGAACTAAGTCATAAAAAATGAAAATTATGTAATTCATAATGTAACCCCAAGCCAGATTTGAGTGCTATCATCATACAAACAACAAAAAATCTGAGAACAACAAAAACAGTGGCACGATTATGAAGTGAGCAGAGTGGATCATGTAATAATGCACAAAAATGTGCAATGCAAAGTAGAAATGTATTGAGTCAAAGATTAATTCCTGAACACTTCCTTATTTATGCATTACATACATATTAATGGCCAGATTCTGTTTTCAGTTGCTTGTGCTTAAATTCATGCCAAGCTAAAACAAAAAAGCAGAATACGTCCCTAAGAAAGTATCATCACAACTTTACGGACATGCTGGTGGTGCATGTGTGTTTTCTTATTTAAGAGAACATTACAACTAATATATTTATGTGTTGCTTGCAGAGCTGCATAGGACATGAAAAAGTGAAATTTTATACAGGAAAAACTTTCAAAAATGTTTAAATATGAAATTTAACAAAATACCCTTGTTCCATAAAACATTATGGTTTTGCTCAATAACTCCTATTCATTTTAAATTGCAACATTAGAAAGGTTATCTGATCCATCTTTAATCCATGCAAAGTATGGCTGGAATCTGCAATGATGGGGGCTCTAGAATTGTGTGTGATAAGACCAAACCAGTTAGCTGGGTTTTCTGTATATTTAGTGAATGCTCTGCCACAAAATGATCTCATGCTTTGTTTTGCCATTTAATTATGTTATGACCCATTGTTTAGTAATTGTTACTTACTGTACATTCAGTAAGATCATTTGCCCCAAAGCCTTTGTGGTACCACACTATAATTTTTAGTTTATTCATTCATTTCCATATACTGTTGGCACTGGAAATATTAACTTCAGAGGATCTTGCAAGGTTTTAGCAATTTTACTGAAATCATTAACAGTGAACTATGTACGTAAGTGTTGATTCTATCTCATAGATTTTCTAGTGGAGAGTTCAAGTAGGACATTGTGCCCCCAAATATAGCTTCTCCTCCCTGTCCCTTTCAGACTGACTGGGTGGTGTTTTGCCCTCTTCATCCTCATCCTACATCATGATGCTACAACAAAGGAATCATAATATGGCCCCGTGTCTGGAGCTACCTAATCCCTGGTCAGAAGGGTATGCCATTTAACCACTGCAATGACTGAATCCATCTCCTTTTTCTCTTGACACCAGCAGCTTTTTGAAGAGTGAGGGAACCAGCAAATGCTTAATATGGGAGAAAACTAATGATTCAGTACTTGGCAGTTACAATAAGCACAGTACTTATTTTGAATGATGAGTCACCACTTTTCATCCCTGCCACATAGCGCTGGTACATTCACTTTGCAGAAAATCTCTTTTCCAGATGGCACTGGTGGCAGGACAACAAACATCCTCTTTGCTAGAATCAAGGAATACAGAATGCAAGGAATATTGAAGAAAAGTCCATTTAGATTAACAGTAAATAAACAAATAGCACACATGACCCCGCTGTCAGGCTGCCATCGGGAGTCCCGTTGCTACTCGCAACCATGTGACCCCTGCACATTGGAGTACATTAGGAGCAAAGGACACTTAGTTTTCATTCTTGAACTTATGGATAGCCTGAAGATAGACAAAGAACTAGAAATGATGCTTTCTATCATGCGTGGTACAAAGATTAAGTAAGCTCTATGCGGTGGGAACTATCCTTTAGTATATGTTTGCATAGCATTAAGTACAATAGGGCGACAACCTGGTTGCCTCTAGGGGTATGTCTACACTGCAGTTGAGAGGTGTGAGGGGTAGACAGATAATTCCCACAAATATCATTGTGGATGCTGTGGCAAAAGGGCAGTTTGGGCTAGCCACCTGAGCTTGGATTCACAGTATCTGCAGGGCGTGGGCTCAGGTGACTAGCCCAAGCTGCCACCCAGGTCGCAATGTTCACACTGCTATTTTTAGCATACTAGCTCAAATTTAGGTAGCACAAGTCTGTCTACCTGCACTGGGAATCTCACCTCCCAGCTTCAATGTAGACTTAACTATGGCAACTGTAATGTAAAGATTAAAGCACAATGATGCCTCAGAGTGCCCCCGCTGTAAAACTAACTCTTCCTCTTACATTTTCAAAGTGGTAGAAAAAGATTTAGTCAAGGAACTCCTATTAAAATCCCCTCATCCCTTTCAAAATCTCTAATTGAAGACATTTAACTGCTTTCTTCTTGTGCCAGCTGGCAGCTATGTTTTGAACCAGAGTAACTATTCTGTTGGTTTACTGGCTTTTGGAACTATCAGAAGAAACTAGTGGAAATCCTAATGGAATCAACGGGACTTTCCACTAGCATTTTAAGCAATGTTTTCAAATTTACCTCTTAAGGTAATTAAAATGCACGTCTGTGTGCCTATATACTGCATGTAGTATATTTTAATTTTGATTTACTTGTGATTACTCTTACTTTTCATACCTTATCTAGAAATTCAATAGCTCATCACGGTCTACAAAACATTCAGAAGTTGTTATCATTCTTTATCGTTTATATACAATATTCTGAAGTCATCATTGAGACAGTATTTGTGACTTGAAAAGATGCTTAATCCAATAATGTCCACACAGTTGCTGATTTTAACTTGAAGCCCTTCAGTACTCAGAGCATCTGTAAAGCCAGGAAGCTATTTCTACACTTCTTTTTCATCACCACCTCCAGAGCAAGATTGTAATCTATCATTTGTAATTCATGCATTATTTAAAGGATCCCACAGCATTGTGCCATATATCACTCCTCTGTAAAGCAATCATGTCTGCATAGAAATCTGTTTTTCAATTATAATGAGCCTGCATTAAAACTGTATTCTTATTTTTCAATTTATCATGTATAACAGTAGTAAATTTTTGTTTTCCAATGAAATGAATAATGGGTTTCCATGATGTCATGAGATGCATTGTTTTCTAGAGTAAACTAATATAGAATATCTTTACTTCAGACAGCATAAATAAGAAATGTCAGGTATTCCATAGCGAAAACAATTGCTTAAACAACATAATATCACTTTCTGACAAAAGAACTTAAACAATCAATATTCTTTTGCCACATTTTATTATAAGAGCAAGACAGTCACAATTAAAGTAGCATTATGGTGATGTATCAAGAGCCTGGAACAGGATTCAGCCATCTTGCATATAAGTATTACCCCATAGAAAACTTCTACAGTATTTAATAGGGATGAAACTAACCCTATATTAAATTCTAAAGGACTTTTCTGTAAGTGTTGTAATTTTACTTATGGTAATTGATATAAAATTAACAGATATGTTCATCCTTGAGTACATCACACTTAACTTACTGTTTATTTATTTTTTACAAACCTTGCACACAAACCTGGGCGGTACTGGGCACCCTCAAACCCTGTTGGTAGCAATGATACCAACATTGAAGGTGTTCAGCAACTTGCCCACTCAGCCCCAAGAACTTTTAAAAGAAAAGCAGGACACAAGGTTAATGTTGACTAAACTGCTAGATTTGTTAATATAAAAAAAATGCTGCCAGGAACAGCAGATTTAAGTCTAGTTCCACAAAGAAGAGTTTTTCCTTCACATTGTATCCATTTTTCTTTCTGTTCTTTCCTTCTACTTCTTTGCCCTCTGTATCTCAGCTCTTATGATGGAATCAAATGTGATCATTTCTCTGCAGATCTGATCATTTCTCAAATGACTCACCAAAGCACCACAACTAGAGCTGGTTAATCGAATGCCCCCTCTTTGAAATGTACCTACTGGTATATTATCTACTATATCAAATTAGCAAATTCAAAAAATCAAGTCTATTTGCAAACCACAGACTGTCCCAATTCATCATCATATAACACTTGATCAGCTGGCAGATCGTAAATTAGCATTTTATCTTCTGTTGTACCCTTCTTGTTATAGTAATTACTATAAAAACTCTAATCAGAAAAGTCATAAAATAACTAAGACTGATGTCTTTTATTTGAAGAAGACCTTGTAAAACACATTATATCCCCAGCTGTAAAAAAAAAATATCTCAGGATTTTCTCAGCTTTCAAAAACTACCAATGCAGGAAGCTCTCTTATATTTAAGCAGTAATCAGTTATCCAAATTCCTTACTGATTCTTTGCTTCTTACTACTGTTGAACTGGAGTAACCAAAAAGCGCTTTATACTTACCTACAATTGTAACTGTTTTATTAAAGTCATCTCTGAAATATCTGCAGATGACCTTAAAAAGAAAGACACTTTCCTGTAATATCTTTTTCCACAATGTTTCATTTTTATTTATGTTCCATATTTATTTTCCACATGGCTTATAATTAAGAATGCTTTTGATTGTGAAATTGGGCCTCTGTTGTGTGGAGTTAAGCTGCTAATGAATACACCTACTGGATCAGGCCCCATGGGCAAGATAGGAACAGGAGCACTTACCTACCCCTGGTTTTGGACAGCACTGGGGCGTAGGCATGAACTGGGTGTCTAGGTGCTTAGATCGAGGCAGCTGTATGCATACTCAGAGACAGCAATGTGGGCACCTAGAGAGCATTTATAGTACAAGATTAGGTGCTTACAGGGTTAGGCTACAGCTGAGCTATAGTCTACTTTTATTATCTGTATATTTCTCTCCATGGTCCAATTTGCTATTAAAAGCTGCCATATAGAAGTGGCAGCCATATTTAATTTGTTTTGGGGAAAGGTACATGAGAGTTCTGGAGAGAACATTGCCCCTGTCTTCTTATCAGAGGCAAGTCAAATTTGTTTGAGTGACAGCTTGGTTGCTGGTTGTGAATTAAGAGAGAGGCTACAGTTTCTGCTCATAGGAGATGCCACAGAAGATGTAATGAGAAAGTGTTGCTCAGAGAAAAAGAGATAACCAGTAATGTGTTATATGTGAATTAAAAATAATAGTAAATGGAGACAGTCATATTTAACAGAATCATTTTGCTTTTGCCATGCAGTTTTGAACACCGTTCTAAAACATGGATACACTACAGAAAGTACAAAGGTTCATAGAAAGGCTGGCTCTAATCTTATAGATGTAAATCAGATAACCAGATAAGGATGTTGTCCCAAGAGGTCATTCCCATGCACTAAACATTATCTTCTGCCTCCCACGGAGATCATGGGAGCATGGCCTTCCCAAGCTCTGCTTTGGGCAGCATAAGAGAGATCACCACAAAAAAAGCACCCTCAAAATAGACAAAAAGACGTAACAAAAGCCCACCCTGAGTTATAGTTATTACAGAACATCTTCTTGCTTGCTTTATGCTTGCTTATGCTCTAATACTGTAGTCTTTAAGGTGCCACAGGACTCTGTCACTCTTGCTTGCTTTGACATTCTGCCGAGTAACACCAAACAGTCCATCGACTGGAACTACAGGAAGAGATTAAATATGATATCAGAATTTCTCTGCAAAGCAGACGCCCTTTCTCTAAATTAGGGGTTGCTTTTTAATCATTACCAACATTCTGTGAGCAGAATGGTTTTATTCTGATCTTAGCGACATTCCTGGCTAGGGAAAAGTATGATCAGTTCACTCGAAAGAGGATCTTTAAAAAAACTAAAAGTGATACGCATTCTTCATATTTTCTTGCCATCCTTAATCCAATGTTCTCTCCTCACACCATGAACAAGGCTATGGATAATAATTTTGCATGTTAACACCTGAATTTATTATGCAAGGTAAGTACTGAAGATGCAAGCACGAACAACTTCAGACTTGCCAACCCGTGGATGGATCTGATCAAGTTTACACACTAACAATACAGATGTTTGAAAGAAAAGACATCAAGTGAAGACAAAGATTTTCTTGGGCTATTTTTGTTGTGTAGTTTCTCACAGTTTTGTCAGAAAAGGGTAGAAATAGTTCATGCAACAGTAAGTGCAAGGGAACTGAATGGTTTAAAAACAGCCCACTTAAAAAGACATACAAAAATCATGTATGCTGTATCAACTGATGTGTCTTTCAAAACCCAGACTTTATAACATCACTTGCCCCTCTAGTTGCAGGACATTTTGAATATTAACTAATTTTTGCACATGGCGTAAAGCAGTCAGGGAGTGCAAGATCAAACAAAGGACTCCACTTTAATTGCTCTATATACCTATAATATTAGGGTTTTCAAATAATCATATTATGAAAGGTCATAACTCCACTTCATTTAAGGTAAATATTCATCATAATATAGCTGCAAGTTAGCAGTGCTATCTGAGTTTTAAAGCAGACCCCGTGCTTACTAGAGTCAGGATCCTTTCAGACACTGAACTGTCCAAACAGACAAATAGTGTTTATAAGTGTCATAATAAGGGTCAACACGGTATTTATTTTACTCTTTTTAATACCTTGGCTCTGCACTGTTTTAAAAGTGCATCTTTCCAGTCACACAGGTATAAAATACATCTGTCTCTACATTTCAAAATAAACCTCACTGCAGCAGTATTTCCCAGCAGCAGCAAATTCAGTTCCTTAAGGAAACAGCTGTCGTGCAGTCCAACACTGTGCTCAGAAATTCATTATAACTACCACTACACAAAAATATCCTGAAGTCAGATTCCAAGCTCCAGCGAACTTGGAAACTATAAGCTTTTAAATGTGACCATATGAAGCTCATTTGCTTCTGTTATCACTTGGAGCAAAGCAGTTACCTTAACTGTCCCAGTCAAACGGAAAATGCTGAATAGCAACCTTCTGAGTTCTGTGCACAGAGATTGGTACTTGATCTTTACCACAGGGCTTTGGGAAAAGACGGTGTCGGCAGGGAAAGGGATCAGGTGAGTTTGTGCTTTATTTTCATTTTATTTTATTTTTTTAAGGTGCAATCTGTAACCATACTGCTCAAAGCATTTTTCTTTTAAGGAAGCAAAACATATAGTGGGGGTATCACATGGAGGTCAAGTGGGATAAGTCTTCCAAAGCACACTACAGAAAATAATATAGTGCATACAAACATTCCCTAAGCCTTTCAGGTTCATTCCAAAGCTCAGATACCAGCACCGCTACGAAATAACTGAACACGGAAAAAGCAGTTTTTGGATATTCACATGAACAAACATACTAAGCGTGTCCCTGATTTTTTTCTAGACTTCGCACAGCCACTATTGCTAGAACAGCCCTCTCTTTAACAAGTGGGATAAGGAAGGCTTACTCATCCTCAGCATTCTCTATGGAAGATTACTGACTACCAAACAGTAGGTGTGACCACTGTACTTAGGACAGGTTGCATTTTAGCAATCTGTTTTCTGTCATTCATAACTTTCTGAAATTTGCATCTTTCAGAACAAAATTTGCCTCGCTTGATCTCTGCCCAGCGGTGAGTGTCTCTGGACAGCTTGAGCAAACATGGTTTGACAGTTTAAAGAATAAAAGAATTAAAAACAAACAAACCAACCCCCAAGTTCTCCCAAACAATAATTTATTTCAACGAACAACTCCAGAGATAAAATTATTGTGTTTTGGGTCTTTTTATGTGCTTGTATGGCACCTAGCACAAGGGAGTTCTATTTTATGATGAAGTCCCTCTACTTTAACATAATAGATATCTCAGATCCAATACACATAGCTAAGGAAAGCTGAGGGTGCACACATCTAAGGAAATCCAGACTGCAATAATGCCCGGCTATACTTACCTACACAGTGAAATACTGGAGGTTTAAATGGAATCTTTCATTTACTTTATCTTGTAAATAGAATACTGGTTAAAGCAAGGGCTCTCTTGCCTCATTCCCTGTAAAATTTAAAAGAAAAAATGCCTGTGAAAATTGGAAGGCAATTCAGTAGCTATGGGAAAGGTGAAATATATTCTATATGTAATACTGCTAAATAAATGAGTACCTGAATTCTTCACCCAATTCTGACAATGATTTGCTATGTGCCATGAACCGGTAACTGTGAACCTCTGTTTCTTCCATTTATGTAACAGGGCAACAATATTTGCCTAATTTATACTGAAGGTTTTTGAAATGCCTATTTAAACAGCCTTTGTAAATTGCCATATAAATGTAAAACATTATTAACATTTAGACACTAGCTTGTGAGAAATCAGACTCCAAAGCTCAAAGGAGTGAGAACAGGAGCACTATTGGTGTCAATGCCACCACCTTTCTTTGGCTTTTAGTAACCCTACATCATCCAAATTTTCTGAACCGTGCATAACTACCTCATGCGTTTAGGAATGTTGCACAGTGCTTACACACTAACTGCATGGATAAATTATTCCCAAAGTCTGCACCAATTGGCATGTGCTGTTTGGACATTTGTGGTACTCAGGATGTACACAAACATGCCTTGACACTGCCAGAACAGGTGCTGCCAGCTGCCAAAGCTGTAGATGTCAGCTGAGCACTGACAAATTTATAACTGGAAACCAGACCAGCTCACCTGTATGTTAGTATTGTTCAAGGTAGGTATTAGACTTATAACAGTGCATTCGGGTTTAGACATTATGAAATTCTTGTAGGTTGCTACAATGTATTAAACCCACTTATAATGTCTGTATCCTGCGCTATAAGATAATACTTAAGTGTTTGCTTTATAACTGTAAAAATGCTTGCTCTGAACCTGTGAACCTAGTCAGAAGGAATGATCCCGGCCCATTAAGAAGGTCCCTAAAACCTAAATGGGCCATTGTGGAATATCACAATACAAAGACTTGGTTAATGGCCCTCTCACATCCATGGAGGTGCTATATCAGTGGTTCTCAAACTCCCCTGAACCGCGACTCTTTTTTACCCCGCGGCGTCTCGGCGCGACCCTTGTATGTCCGCTGAATTGATTACTTCCACATTCGGTGGCTTTTCAGCGGACATGACTTGCACTTTTGAGTGTCCGCCGAAAAGCCACCAAATGCAGAAGTAATCAATTCGGAGGCTTTTCGGAGGACTCCCTGAAATGCGCGGCATGACCGCCGAAAAGCTGTGGAATGAGGAGATAATCAATGTGGCAGCAGTTCGGCGGCAAAAAGACCTCACGACCCCTCTGGAATCAAGTGGCGATCCCCACCCCATGCCGTGCTATACGCAAGAAAGCTCATGCCATCCGCTTCATTTCTGGAAGGAGGAAATAAATATGGCCAACATGAAATTTTCTTCATTTCTTTTGCTATTTGGATTCTCACAGGGCTGGAACTAGGAAACAGAAGGAGAGATCCCAAGGATCAGCCTGAGTTAGCCCTAAAAGACATTCAGTGCCGATAGATTACAACAACTCTGTCACCTTTTGCAACCACAGATTGTAACTCGTTTGTGTATTTATGTTGCTTACTTTAACCTGTACATAACTCAGGACTGGTCTACAGTACGCAGTTAGGTTGATGTAAGGCAGCTGATTGCAGAGCCTGTGATTGCAAAGACATTGGCCATTATCTTTGAAAACTCATGGCGATTGTGGGAGGTCCCGATGACTGGAAAAAGGCTAATGTAGTGCCCATCTTTAAAAAGGGAGGAAAAGGAAGATCCGGGTAACTACAAGCCAATCAGCCTCACTTCAGTGCCTGGAAAAGTCATGGAGCAAGTCCTCAAGGAATCAATTCTGAAGCACTTCGAGGAGAGGAAAGTGATCAGGAACAGACAGCATTGATTCACCAAGGGCAAGTCATGCCTTGCTAACTTAATTGCCTTCTATGATGAGATAACTGTGTGGATGAGGGGAAAGCAGTGGATGTGTTATTCCTTGACTTTAGCAAAGTTTTTGATATGGTCTCCCGTATTCTTGCCAGCAAGTTAAAGAAATATGGTCTGGATGAATGAACTATAAGGTGGATAGAAAGCTTCTTAGTTCATTGGACTCAACTGGTAGTGATCAATGGCTCCATGTCTAGCTGGCAGCCGATATCAAGAGGAGTGCCCCAAGGATCAGTCCCGAGGCTGGTTTCGTTCAATATCTTCATTAATAATCTGGAGGTTGGTGTGGATTGCACCCACGAGTTTGCAGATGACACTAAACTGGGAGGAGTAGTAGGTATGCTGGAGGGTAGGGATAGGATACAGAGGGACCTAGACAAATGAGAGGATTGGACCAAAGTAAATCTGATGAGGTTCAACAAGGACAAGTGCAGAGTCCTGCACTTAGGACGGAAGAATCCCATGCACTGTTCCAGACTAGGGACCGAGTGGCTAGGCAACAATTGTGTAGAAAAAAAGACATAGGGGTTACAGTGAACAAGAAGCTGGATATGAATCACTGTGCCCTTGTTGCAAAGAATGCTAACAGCATTTTGGGCTGGATAAGTAGGATCATTGCCAGCAGATCGAAGGGCATGATAATTCCCCTCTATTCGGCATTGGTGAGGCCTCATCTGGAGTACTGTGTCCAGTTTTGGGCCCCTCATTACAAGAAAGATGTGGAAAAATTGGAAAGAGTCCAGCGGAGGACAACAAAAATGATTAGGGGGCGGGAGCACATGATTTATGAGGAGAGGCTGAGGGAACTGGGATTGTTTAGTCTGCAGAAGAGAAGAATGAGGGGGGATTTGATAGCTGCTTTCAACTACCTGAAAGGTGGTTCCAAAGAGGATGGATCTAAATTGTTCTCAGTGGTAGCAAATGACAGAACAAGGAGTAATGGTCTCAAGTTGCAGTGGGAGAGGTTTAGGTTGGATATCAGGAAAAAACTTTTTCACTAGAAGGGTGGTGAAGCACTGGAATGGGTTACCTAGGGAAATGGTGGAATCTCCTTCCTTAAAGGTTTTTAAGGTCAGGCTTGACAAAGCCCTGGCTGGGATGATTTAGTTGGGGATTGGTCTTGCTTTGAGCAGGGGGTTAGACTAGATGACCTCCTGAGGTGTCTTCCAATCCTGATATTCTATGATTCTACGAACCTATGTCAGGTGTTTCCAAACTTGGTTCGTGACTTGTTCAGGATAAGCCTCTGGCAGTCTGCGAGACGCTTTGTTTACCTGTGTGTGGAGCTGCAAATGGCCATACCTGTGGACGCTTACGTAAACAAAGCATCTCACGGTCCGCCAGGGGCTTATCCTGAACAAGCCGTGAACAAAGTTTGGGAACCCCTGACCTATGTCAGTATACACACTACAGCACTGATGGGCAACCTGCGGCCCATCAGACAAGCTGATTGTAGGACATGAGATATTTTATGGACATTGACTATCTGCAGGCATGGCTCCCCACAGCTCCAGTGGCCACGGTTCACCTGGGCAACTATCTCCCCACTGCTCCCAGCCAGAAGGTTAGAAGCCCAGGTGACTGCCCTCTCTTTGGGAGCAAGGAGCTGAGAGCCCCAGGAGGCAGTTGGGCTCCTGGCAGGGAGCTGAGAGCCCAGGATCTCAGTCCCCACGCTGCTCCTCTTCGGTCGGTGGAAGCCCTCCTGGTGAGGATACACAATACCAAGAGAAGGAGGTAATGTGGACATCACCCACGCAGTAATTACTGAGGTGGCTCTTAGTCTACGTAACATAGGATGACTTGGGGCTGTAGTGTAAACATGCCTTCACTCCCCTCATTTCCTAATTAATAACTCCTTATTTAATTTACTATAGGACTGGCTACAAGCATTCTCTTTGGCATGAGATCTGAGGTACAAATTGACCTGGGGTAAGAGACTGGTCTCTTGGGACTGGAAGCAATCTGAATATTTTGTGATCTTTGGTGTATGGCAAACAACTCTCTCTAAATCCAGCTTGCCTGGGTGGCAAGATAACTGGAGTCCCCAAAGGAACGTTCTGGGACTCCATGGTAAGACTGGTCTAGTGCTTCAGGAGTTCACATTTGTTACTAGGTTGGTGAAATCTAATCATAGAACACACACATAGTTTGGGGTATCTCTCCTGCTTTTTCCCAGTAGGGACATTCTTATGTTCTCCTAGACTTAATCACACTAAACAGCACCATACTATCCAATCTCTTTTAGGATTTTATACTGTTCCCTATCTCTGTAGTATCTGAGCACCTTACACATGAAACTGATAGCAATAATTAAGTCCCTAGGAGAGTTTTTGGCTCTCATCCCTCTCTGGAGTAAAAACTCAGATTTTGTTGTTGCTGTTCTTGGATTGTCAATTGTATAGTGTGATGGGGCAAAGCCAGATGGCTATAGGAAAATGCTAAGGAACAGATATGTTAGTCCCAGGCTAAACAAATCTCTGGTACCAATGGAACCAAATGGCAGTTGTTCCAGGTTAAACCAGACACCTGGAGCCAATTAGGAACCTTCCAGAAAGCAGTAGAAACAGCTAGCCTGATTGGGACACTTGAAGCAAATCAGGGACTAGCTGAAACCAGTTAAAAAAACCTCCCAGTTAGTCAGGTGGGGATGGATGTCAGGAGCTGTGGGAGGAAGTTGTGCTGTTGGTGAGACTGAGTGGTAGACACCATATCATACACAAGAAAGGAGGCCCTGAGGTAAGGGTGAAGTGGTGTTTGAAGAAGCAGGGACTGCTGTGGGGAAGTAGCCCAGGGAATTATATTGTATTTTGTGGCTAAAAAGTCAGCCATCTTAGCTGATACTATTAGGGTCTCTGGCATGGAGCCTGGAGTAGAGGCTGGCCCAGGCTCCCCTCTTTCTGCCTCCCTTAATTAATCACTGAGATGGGCAGACAACAGAGACTGTACCAGGAAGGATAGCTTCTCCTCATTGGCTTATGATGAAAATGGCTCAATAGGCTGTGACCCTGTCTCTAGAGAGAGAAGGGCTACGTGGAGGGTCACAGTGAGCCTCTGAGGCTTATGAAATCTGCCAGGAAACGCAGGATCGACAAAGATAAGGACAGAGCTTTGTCACAATAGTTTGTTTAAAAAAAATTCTAAGGATATTAGGATAGACAGGTAATCAATGTTGTGAGTCTCATTCTTGCTATGGTGGAAAGGATTTCTCAAAAATATAGTAAAACAGCTTGTAGAGTAAGGTGCTGCTCAGGGTGAATAAATTTATCTGACCTCTAGTAATTCCATCAGATGTACAGTTACTCAAATCTAGAAAATGCCCCAGAACAAAGCAGGAACAACAGATTAAACCAAGGATTGGCAACGTTGGCAAGCGGGACCGCAGGGTAAGCACCCTTAGTGGGCCCTGCCGCTTTGTTTACTTGGCGTTTCGCCGACTGCGGCTCCCATTGGCTGCGGTTCACTGTCGCAGTCCAATGGGGGCTGCGGGAAGCAGCGCGGTGCCAACTGCCGCTTCCTGCAGCCCCCATTTGACCGGGACAGCGAACCAGGGCCAGTGGGAGCCGCGATCAGTGAACTGCCAGGTAAACAAAGCGTCGAGGACTGGTAAGGGTGCTTACCCTGTGATCCCGTGTGCCAACATTGCCAATCCCTGGATTAAACCATGAGTGACGCTTCTGGAGTAAACCATTGTAAATTGGGATGCTTAAAAAAAATCAGGAAAACATTCAAGAAGAGAGCTTTAGCTCATTTTGTAAAACCTTCCTGTTCCCTCCTAAACACATTTTCAGACCAAGCATCACACATTCTAGAAAAAATCTACCATGACTTAAAATTACATGTGTAATGATTCAAGCAGTTCGGTTATTTTTTGTCCAAGTTCTGAGAAAAGAGTTTAAAAAACTGGATTATAAGTGAAGGCTTGTTTTCTCTCAGGGTATTGTACAGAATACCACCTCTGGCAGTTCCTGGAGGTATCCTGGATTGTTAGTGTCCTGGGTCTTAGAGTTCGCTCCCTCAGTGGTCTTAGTGTCAGTTCCCTAATACCTCCAGCCACAGGCAACACAAACACTCCTGTGTAGGCCTAGGCAGGGCTTTCTCTCTCTCTCCAGACTAGCAAAAGGCATACTCCAACCCCTGAGCCTTCTGAGCACCTCCCTGAAGTGTTTAGCCCCTGGTCTACCGGACACTCACAGCATTGTATTTACAGATTTGCTGCTTCCAAAGAAGCAGTACACACCAGCTCACTAGTTTTACCTCAGATCACCACTCTGCTTGACTCACAGCACTTAGATATATTTATAGTGAAAACAAGTAAAAGTAAAGTATAGAGCAAGTAGAAGTATAGAAAACAAATGGTTATATATAAAATAATATCAGACCACCCGTGAAAGGAACCAGCTTGTGACATGTTATCTCCTGGTTATCTACCTTATGAATGTAATTTTCAATATAGACATAACTCCTTAAACATTATCTGTACACACATTTCACGGTGATAATGATGACCACTGGGCTACTGACTCTTGGTAAATACATTACATGCCATCTCTTAGTGAATTATTTTGCATTTACTGAACCCAGGAGAACCTTATAAAATCTTATTGCCCCTGTGTCCCCTGCCAGTGGGCAATAAGTGGTCCCTGGGTCACAACATCTCTTCATAACAACATTTTTATTAAACTCTCCATTATTAGGCTAATATAGCCTAGCTATTGTTTCCACAGAGATCATGTATCATGCTGTAATATGCAAAATGCTTAACTTTCAATATTAGCTTAACAAAAGAGGAGCACTGTACCATATTATTCATACAATATGTTATAAAGACATTATTTTCCAAATTCATTTGTCACATTTCTCTTCTACTCTTGCTAGTTGTTTGTTTAGCTGACAAAATCACTAAATTTCAAATTAATAAGTGGACTTAAATATGAAAACTAACATCTTCTGACTGAACTACAATTTGAAATGTCAGTTCCAGACAAATAAACGAGTAAAACTCATAAGGGCATAATTTATTAACAGTGCCAAATTCATTACTCCTGAATTTCTTCTTCTAATAATGACATAGAGCTGGTCCTCAAAAGCTTATACTAAATCAGACACACACTACAAAGAACAGAAGGATCACTCAAGCGCTACCGACTGATTCTATTTTTCACATCTGTTCTGAATTTGCTGCTGAAAGCCTAGTAAAACCATGGAGAAACTGAAATCCTATTGTAAAGATAGCAGATCATATCCTTAGAGAGATTCACAGGACCTCCCTTTCTCTTAACATGGAAAAGATGAGCTTTCTGTAAGGTCTTGGAAAGCTATGCTGAAATTATTTGAAAACACATATTTTCCCCCACACTGTTGATGAGACATTTCATTCCTACTAGGCCACCGTCTAGAATTAGAAGTAGATTCACCTATGGAGAGGAACAGCAACATGATCTCAGGTTCTTAATATTCCTTTGAAATTGAATTTCAAAGCTTTGCTAAACAAATCAGTCAGAGAGCATCATCCAAGCAGTACACCCACATTCACAACCTTTCTTTATCTAATGATAATTAGAGACTGCACTACAAACAGCCTTTAATAAACACCATCAAATTTAGAAGAAAGACAGCTGTAGGGACCATTCTGTTGCCATGGAAATATCTTCAGGCCACACTGTCCTCTACTCTAAACATTATCTTCATATTAACCTATTATTATGCTTCTCTGTGTATATTAGTACAAATTATGGGCTAACTTACCCCAATCAGATTGTTATAAATGACATTGGATCCCAGGCTATAAAACATTCCAAAAAATGGGGAACACAAATTTCACAGATAGCACTAGCTATTGACTAACACACTTTCCATAGTCCCATCTCAGCTGAGTTCTTCCCTCAATTAAGTAGATGGGCTTGATTCTGCAAGCTTCTTTGTGCTCTCAAATTCACTGGAATCAATGCTCTCTGCTCCTCACAGCATTGAATCCCAGAAAGATTGTTTTGGAACTCTCTATCTGCATTTCCTTCAAGGCAAGCAGGTGATTTAGTAAACACAAACAGACAAAACCAAACCAACAAAACATCCAGTTCCTTCAGTGCATAGGATAAATGGCAATCAATGAATGAGACGTGGTTCAATGTTTTAGATATTTTATCTTCACTGTTCACTGCCTGATCCTGTTTCATTCATTACACATCATACAACTGCTTCATGGAATGAGGCATGGATGTCTGAAACCTCTAACTCATTCACAACCTACACACTGAAGATCAGATGCTCGGATGCTGTAAATTGGCATAGGTCCACTGAAGTCCATAACTCAGCATAGCGCTACGACTGTCAATGGAACTATGCTGACTGACACCAGCTGAGGATCTGGTCCTCAATGAAGTAACAATCATGTGAGCTAAAAACATCCCCACTCTAACCCTGTCCTCTCCCAAGAAGTTCGCACCAGCAGACTGAATATAGAAGAAAGTCAGTTACAAAGTTTAATTAAAGTGTAAACTTTGCTCAGCATCACTACCTAACAGTGATACCTGATAAGCAGCAGAAACAAGCTGCGGAGGGGAGCTGTACACTAAAATATTATTGCTGAATTTAAAAAGAATAACAAAGTTCTCTCCATATACCAATTTCAATCTAGTTAATTAACATCAATCTGATAATTGCAAAGAAACAATCCAGCAGCATTTAGATGTAGATCTGGTTGCATTTTTGGCATCTCAAACTTAAATTGTATTTTGCCAAGAACAATGAACCTATATAAGAAAATAACCATAGTTCCACTAGCACTATCCATATATATGAAAAATATCCCTCTGATTTGTTAGGGTTTTTTATTTTAAAGTATACACAGAATCAGAGTTTTAAAACAATATATTTTCCATGTAATCAATCCCTGAGGCAATGAAAAACTTTGTAAATGGATAATGGCCAACACAATAAATGTATAAAAAGAATACACTTCCTAGGCTTGAGGGCTTTACATTCAGCATCTCACCACTGAAACAGAACTTACTGTGTGACATGCAATAAATGCATAACAAGGAAGATTTGTAATGATTATATAAAGACAGTGATTACAGACAGTGCCTATAATTTGATACCTAACATTCTTGGATCTTTGATTTTAAAACATCCAGCATTTCAAATGTTTAAAAAGTATTTTAAAAATCAGATTTTTTTCTGCTGTCCTTCCATGCTTTCTTGACTGTCAGTAATACAAGCACATAGCTTATGCACATAGCTCAATTATGATCCACATAGACAACTTCAGAGCCACAAACTGCTCTACTTTCACAGTTTTCTTTCTCTGTCCACCAAATGAAAAAAGCATCAGTTCATATATTCTGTCACACTGAGAATCGTACCACATTAATATTACACCTGGGAGCAAGGTACATTCCATTCCAGCACAAATCTAGTTAATAGACTGTATAAATATTAGAAAGGTCATGTTTCAAGAGCTGGTTTGTTCAAGGAAAGGAGGAAAAATAATTTTTGCTTTTATGTAAGTTTATATATTTTTCTGATCAAAAGAAACCTTCTGTTCATCTTTACTCCCATTAGGTAGGGTTGGGCTTTGTACATTTGTCAGCCCTCAACAATCATTATGCACCACCATCAGTATGAACAATCTGCAGGTTATCCCCTCACTTCCACCTGTTCGGCCTCACAATCTACAAATGAGGTAATTAGTTACATCTGTACAACTTGAAGACCATTCCAAATACTTTGACAGTAACCTGGGATTGTTCAAACTGATGACTATACTTGAAGAGAGGGCTTGCACAAGTGTGAGGGCAAAAGGGGCATCCACAATCTTTATAATTTGACTTGATGTGTTAAAAGGAAAGAACTGTAGTCCAGATTGAATACACAGGGTTGGTGGTTAGCAACTGAACATATTTCATTCGTAGATTGAACAAGTTTGATATGACCTCATTAAGGCACTATAAATGAAAACACAGACTTATGAGTTGCTACTCTTTCTGTGTCACCTTTAATAGGACATAAGGAATGGAGTTGGAAGAGATAATAGTCCAAGGAAATACCAATATACTCTGTGTGCATAAAAATATAAAACTGGCCATACTATAGCAAACCAATAATCCTTCCAACCCAGTGGCCAATGCCAGAAACTTTAGAGGGAATGAACAGAGCAGGATAATTAGCAGTGATCCATTCCACTGTAGGACCATCTTGGAAGTCATTGATGGACCTATCTTTCATGAACTTATCTAATTCTTTTTATATCTAGGATCTCTTTGTTTGTTTTAAACTTGCCCCCTATTAATTTCATTGCGTGACCCCTGGTTCTTTTGTTATGTGAAGGGGCAAATAACACTTCCTTATTCACTTTCTTCACATCATTTATGTGACCTCTCTCATATACCCCCTTAGTCTCTTTTCCAAGCTTTTTACTCTCTCCTCATGTGGAAGCTATTCCATACTCCTAATCATATTTGTTGCCTTTGTCTATAGCTTCTCCAGTTCTAATATATCTTTTTTTCAGTTGGGGAGAACAGAACTGCACACAGTATTCAAATTGTGGGCATCCCATGGCTTTATAAAGGGACATTATGATATTTTTTGTATTATTATCGATCCCTTTCCTGATAGATATTTGACTGCCGCTGCACATTGAGCATATGTTTTCAGAGAATTCTCCACAATTACTCCAAGATCTCTTTCTTGAGTGGTAACAGATCATTTAGACCCCATTATTTTACATGTATATTTGGAATTATGTTTTCCAATGTGCATTACTCTGCATTTATCACTAATTATTTTCATCTGCTCTAATCATGCTAACTGAATGAACCAGAGGTAAATGGTTATGGATTGTAATGTTATCCTAATAGAAACAGTTGCACCCTAACACTCGTGATTTGTGGTGATGTCATGATTGCCAAATGGACCCAGAGTGAACTTTGCTCCAACAAGACATGCATCAGGATGTGGCAACTGCTTGGAATGACTGCAGTCAAATTTAGAGAGACAGTTGCAAGGTTTGAGATACACAAACTGGAACAGCAGAAGAGGAGTGGTGTATTTTCAGGAATGTACTGAATTAAGAAGCTGAGATGCTTTCTAAAAGTACTAAGCTGGGTAGACATGATCTAGTGAAGAATGGCGGTAGAAGGAGGAGGTGCAGAAAGCTTTAAAAAATAAGAAACAAGATGGAGTGAACACATCATTCATAAAAGGATGCAGGGGGCAGATTGCTTGCGGCAGAACACAGGTATTTAACCAAAGGTGAGAATACTATGAGAGTCTAATGAGGAGAACCTTTTATATGCTATACTACTATCATATGAACCAATAATTAAAAATGTTAATGAGCTTCCAAAGGCAGACATCAAGGCAGCACTGCTGAAGATGGCACCTGGAAAAGCAGTATGTCTGGATGAAACCACAGCAGAAATCAGGGTAGATAAAAATCAATAATTAAAATTTAAAAAATGGATTTTTAAAATTTAAATTGGATTCTTTTGATAAAATGCTTTTTGAGGAAAAGACCTATCTAAAGATCATTTTAATTAAGATGCATTATAGCTCAAAGATATCTCACCATGGAATAGGGATCATAAATATGAGACAATATAGTCATGTAATGTTAAAGAAACATTTTGTAAATGAGTTTCAGTAGTTCATTGATTAGGCACCCAATTTATGCGGTTCCAGGGGCTTCCATATAGATTATTTAGGTTAATCTTTAGGACTCAGTGCTCAGTCTAGAATATACCAGAGATGCTTAGTTTTTCAGTTCTCAAATTCAGTGAATTTGTGTTTCCAGAGATAACATGCTTGATAACAGCAAAAATGTTTTTAAATAAATAAATAAATAATGTACAGAGGTGAGAAATAACAGACCTCAATCCTATTGTCCCTCTGCAAATTTGTGCACACACAGTCAGTCCCTTACCTCTCTCTAATAGTGCAAAGTTTCAAAGAAATTCAATGAATAGAAAGATTGTTAGAGGCAGAATAGATCTGGACAAGGAGAAGTCGTCTGAAGAGAAATGTGAAAAGTGGGTAGGGTTACCATATATCAACATTAAAAAAAGAGGACACTCCAACGGGGGGGGGGGGGCGGGGGGGGGGACCGGGTAGGGGCTTGCTTCCCCAAACAGCCTGGCCCTGCCCCTTCTCTGCTCCCTCCCACTTCCTGCTCCCAGACTGTCCCCCTCAGAATCCCCAGCCTGTCCAACCCCCCCTGCTCCTTGTCCCCTGAGTGCCCCTTCCTGGGACCCCCCAACCACCCTCCTGGTACCCTACCTCCTATCTAAGCCCCCTGTTCCTTGTCCCCTAACTGCCTCCTCCTGAGACCCCCCCCCGCAACTGTCCCCCTAGGAGTCAGGACCCCACCCCCAACCCAACCCTCCAGCCTTTCTGAAACAAAGACATTATTTTAAATTAATCAGTCACAGAGATTTAGTGTGTTCATAACAATGTTAATTGCTTTTAGAAAAAGGGAACACTAACTTACTTTGTTTGATCTCCATGACAATAGACATGTTTATGAAAAGACACCAACTTTAAAAAATGTTTCCAAAGATTTTAGGCATTACAAAGGATTTTATATCTTACTAAGTACTGATTTTTCTGGATGTTCTCTTAAAATTAGTTCATCAGATAGAAATAAAGAAAGGGAAACGCTTTGTCCAGCTATCTGAAAGAAAAAGAAAGGGATGGACAGAAAGGACAGGAAGACTTTGGAAGCAAGTTTTGGGTTTTTTTTAACTATAGCAATTAAAATATGTATTTTAGATAAGGGTGGTCTTTTGAAAGATTTATTTAAAAAACTGTATGTTTGAAGATTGAAGCATTTAAGAGTAAAGATAAAGGGTAAAAATCTATGCAAGGATTTTTTAGAGATGTGATTTTATAATCTTTACCAACCCACTAATTAAATATTTTTAAAGCAAATTTTACACTAAGGTCCTGTAGACTGACATGTTCTGAGTAAATATTACAGTAATGGCCAACTGTTTTCGTAAGTAAATTCAGAAACTGACAGTATAAACCTTGGGGTTGGCAAAATGCTGTTAAATGGATTAATTACCATTTGAACAGTTTCAGTGTTGCGTTAATAGGTCTGGCAAGCTGGAGACTTTTTCACTTTTAACTACTAGATCCCCAGACTTACCAGGATGCAGCATCTGGCTACGAGAGTCTGCAGGAAGGGTCACGGTGGGTGTGAGGGTGGACACTAAGACCCAGTGGTGCCCTGGGTCTGGCTGCTGAAGGCTGTCTCTGTCAGATGGGCTGCGTTGATTGTGGGTGGGAGGGAGAAATCCCTGACATTTGCAGCTATTTAAAAAGTCCTCCCAGACAGTGATTTAAACCCCAAAATGCCGGACATGTCCAGGAAAAAACGAACACATGGTAACACTAAAAATGAGGGACAGGCACTAGAAACAAAAATTAAACTGCTGGAGCAGCATATTCCAGAGGTCTTGAGGCCTTTCTGAGTGTAGCCTTCATTGATTTGAGATCTACCATACTATTCTCTCACTAGAAGGGAAAACCTATAACGGCAGTAGGCCGTAAAAGAGACCGAGTATGGGAATATGTTAATGAAGTTCCTGTAGATAAGACAGGCATGTATGAAAAACGCAAACAGTGCAACAAAGAAATGCAATGCCTGGTTGCCCGGATAAAACAACATCACACGAGGCGTTCCTTCTCAGAAGGAAGCTGGCTGAAGATGATGAAAGGAACATGTCTGAACATGCAGGATCTTCAGGTTGGTATACTTTTTTTTCTCATACTTCTTTCTTAAGGACTGCCTGTCTTCCTTCTGAACTATTCTTGAATTCTCATGTTTGAACAAAAAAATATAGTTGTTACTTTGTGGTACTATCATTTTAGATACAGTTGTGATAAAAAATTAATAGCTAAAATAGGCAGATCTTCCTTTTACAATTTCATCTTTAAAGTAGCACTGAGTGTCAGTGAATGCAATGCATAATACTAAATGAGCAGTATGGTAATAATAATTAAATAAATGCATTGACTTATTTTGTTTAGGAGAATTCAGCCTCAACATACAGGACTCCGAAGACTATCCACCTTCAAGATCGTCATCATTTTCTATAGTTTCAGAGTTATCTGCCAATGATAGTGTTTCAGTCACATCATGTATGTCACCTTGCCACAGTATATCACCAGTAGCAAAAAGAAAAAAAATCTCTATCATCCAGAAAGTACCATAAGTAAGTTTGTGATAAGAACCAGCAGATTACAAAAAGAGGTAATTGATGAAAAATTTGCCCTGTTTCTTTATGCAACAAACTCTCCTTTCTGTCTGACTGAGAACCCACACTTCATTAACATGGTTCAGTCATTAAGACCAGGATACAGTCCACCCAACAAAGCAGATGTTGCAGGCAAATTGCTGGATAAAGTGTATGAATGAGAAACTGAGCAGTGTGCAAAAGGTCTACAGGGTGAAATTGCTAACTTGAGTCTTGATGGGTGAAGCAATGTCCACAATGACCTTTTGTATGTGCCTGTGTGACAACAGAGGGGAATGTCTTCCTTACAGAAACAACTGATACATTAGGAAATGCACACACAGCAGAATACTTATAAGAAGTAGCAGTAAAAGCTATAACAAACTGAAAAAAAAAATCAAATATCTAGTACACAGCTTCGTCATAGACAATGCTGCAAATGTATCCAAGATGAGAAGAAATTTAGAAGGGAGTGAAGAGAGTTCCAAGCTAATAATATATAGTTGCAGTGCTCATTTGATGAACCTCCTAGCCAAAGACTTCAGTGTTCCAGAAATAAAGGCTAATCTTGTTGAAATCGCAAAATACTTCCATAACAACCACTTTGCAGCAGCTGCTCTGAAAAAAGTGAGAGGAACCAATGTAACTCTCACACAAGACACGTAATGGAACTCAGTAGTGGACTGTTTTGAGAATTATATCAAGAACTAGCCTAATCTGATGACAGTTTGTGAACAAAATCATGAAAAAATAGATGGCACGATCACAGTCAAAGTTCTCAACACTGGGCTTAAGAGAAATGTTGAACACATGCCAAGTACCCTGTACTGTAACCTTGAACAAAATGCAGGGAAACAGCTGTTTTATTGCTGATGCTGTTGAAATTTGGAAGGAACTGAGTGAGATCTTAAAAAGAGAAATATGCAATGACAGAGTTAAATGCAGAGTTCAATTACCAGCATTAAAAAAGGGAATGGGACAAGCACTATCTCCAGCTACTTTTCTTGAAAATATTCTCAATACTCAGTACCCAGTCAAACCTTAACTGCTGACGAAGAGGAGTTGGCTATGACATGGACATCCAGCAATCATCCCTCCATAATGCCAACTATAATAAACTTCAGAGCTAAGGGTGAACCATTCAAGAAATATATGTTTGCTGATGATGTTTTAAAGAAAGCCACACCAGTGCACTGGTGGAAGAAACTTAAGCACTTGGATTCAGAGATTGTTGAAGTGAAGAAAGAATATTTTCTTCCTTTGAACTAATTCATTCCAAACTGAGAAATTGTTTGGGACCTAAAAAAGCAGGAAAGCTTGTTTTTCTTTTCCAGATTATGAACAAACAGGAAAATGAAGGTGAAGATGACTGAGTTAGGTGCAGAAGCAAATATTTTAAGTTTCTTATGTTGATGTGGCTGACTTAGTTGATTTAAATTTTGTGGGTTTATTTTAAATATTTCACTTACCTATTTTAGTTTAAAACAATTTTAACAAAACCAAACCTGATTTAAAAAACTTGAATGTTTAAATAAATTCAAAAATTCATATGCGTGTTTTGTTAAAATATTATGTTTGCTGTTGAAGAAAAAAACCCAGAATACATAATGTTGTTGTTTTAATTAAATAAAACAATGTAATTGTCTGTTTGATGAGGTTCTCTTCCTAATACAGCATGGCAAGAAAATCCTCCAAATATTAATTATTAACCTGTTGAATTGGAGATAGTTCACCTCCCAATAATTTCATAAATATCTGCTTCAATTACCTTTGGTAAATGAAATAGCCAAACAATCATTCAGTTTTTTATATAGCTGTAAAATTAATCTGAAAAGTTTTCAAAATAAATCACTTTAAAATGTATATTGCGTACCTTCTAAAAATGAAACCTACATCTGTCTCTGAGTTGTGAAGAATATGTATTATTATCACAACCAACAAGAATGCACTTTTATATGGAAATCCATGATTAAATCGAGTCTTCCTGACTAGTGATTTAAATGATGATTTAAATCAATTTCATTTAAATCAAATCCACCCTGTCTGTGGGTATTAATTAGTATTACTAAAATGCTGCTACAATAAATTATCAAATATACTACACATGACTATTTTGCTTATTGTTCATTTTTAGCCATATTCACTCATTCACACCTAACTGGGACCCTCTGAGCTTATTAAACTTCTAGCAGATAGCAGTAGCAGCCCGGTAGGATTTCTAAGAGCCTAGAAAATAGAATAAAATGGGGTTTTGTTCCACATTTATAATTAAGGGGATCAGAGTATTTTCTTCAGCAATATGATTCAAGGCCACAATTATGCTTCATGTTAGAAAACAGAATTTAACAAAAAAAAGTCAAGTGAAGATTTAAATCATTCCTACCTACAGAACCACACTCACTCACATCTGAACATGAACTTCCAAATCACAGAACATATCAAAGAGAGATGGATTCTTTTTAATTTAAGTCCCGCCCCTACCCCCAGCATCATTATATTTGAAACCACCTGAAACAAAAAGATTATCCCCATTCTGAATGTTTCAACTTATTGAAATTTCCAGAGATAATCAGTAGGGCATCAGAATAAATAATGTGCTCATACATTGTTTTTGCTCAGTCATGCCAGGATGATCTTAACTGTTTCATGTGAGATAACAATGCAATAAATCTTAACAGATTTTTACCGCTGAACACTTTTTTCCATGGCATACTCTGAGGTTTCTAACATACAGATATATCATCTTCATAAACAAAGGCCTTGATCATACAAATCCTTGTATAGCATAAAAGACTGATGTACTCCATCACAAGTGAGAGTGGAGGGTATACATAGGTAACATCAGTCAGGTTAAGGACTAGGTATAGTCCTTCGTTCTGTTCATAAGCCTTACCCTTAACAATAAAAAAAGGGGCATGCTGTTGATAGAACATCATGGCATCTGAAAGTACATGGTTTAAGAATAGCAGCCGTGTTAGTCTGTATCCATAAAAAAAGCAAGGAATATTTGTAGCACCTTAGAAACTAACCAGTTTATTTAGCTTAAAAGTACATGGGTTTTAGAGCCATCTTTTTTACTATTCATGAGGTCCTTACTTTTGCAGGCTGCCCTTTCGTCAGGCTCTACTTTTACACAAGAGTACCTTGTCAGACATGCGCTCACAAACACAGGCTTGGTGCCCTGTCTTGCTCACCAGTTTTCACTATTTACATATAACACTCTGTGGTGCACTGTCAAGCCCAGAGAGTAACTATTTAACATACGGAGCTTTACCAAGATGATTCTACAGTTTCTGTGCCTCATCTAGTGCCTGATTCAGCTCCCACTGAAATTAATGGCAAGACGACCATTGACTGTACTGAGAGACGAATCATACCCTTAACAATCCTCAACATACCACATTCTCAGCAAGCTCAGTGTCTGAAATCATTATCTCACAACCTAAAGTTTCTCATTTATTTATCAGATGAAACAACAATCCAGTATATCAAATTAGCAAAATGTTAACATTGTTTAAACCTAGAGTTTTTTATAGAGCTGAATACCAAGCAAATAGCACACCTTCTACTTTCAGGGCTCTTTGGTAATGTGGGCTTTAAAAAGTGTTACAACTGGTTTGCATTTTAAAATCACTTCTTCTCAGAAATTTCTCGTGTTGTACCACAACAGATATGGGAAAAAGAAAACACTCTGGTAAATTATGTGTAGGAAAGGTTCAAAATATTATGGAATAAAGAATTTTGACTTTCTTTTTTTACTTTCTCAATTGCTCCTTAATTTGTAGTGTCCTCAATTAATATTCTGTAGCTTTCTTACTAACTTGAGAATTTTATACTGGCAGCCATTACCACAGTATGAATGCACCTCCCAAATTAATAGACCAGCATGGCAGGCTTCTGTAAGGGATTGCATGGGGTATTCAGCTCCTACAGAGATATTCCAGGTTAACATATTCAAAGGGGAATGGTCAGAGTAGATTATTAAAAACAATGTACCATTTCACTTTTAATGCATATTTCCCTTTACATTTCTGCTCAGCAGTTCTTCATTGCAGATTTTGTCTTGTTAGAGAAATCACTTTGTTGCCATGGCAACATATTCCCACCCTGAGGTTCCATCCTGGTGCCTTTTCTTTCAGTATCTGAAGACTGAAACTATCCCCATTGCTGCCCCACCTCTTCAAACTGTTACTGTCTGTACCCCATTACTCCACACGGGTTTTTAATTATTTTACATCTGGTTTTAAACTTCAGTCATCTTGTTCTTAGGTGAAAGCACCCTGTGATATAGTTTGAGACTAGTACTTCACTGAGAGCATGTTCACATAAAGACCTATACCACCAAATATAAGGGTTTATAGTCAATACCCTGTTAATAAATATTATTAAAAATCAATAAAATATCCCAAGAATCTATGCTTATATATATATATATATATATTTACATATTTATGACGTAAGGTAAATCTATCTACTGACCTTGCATAAGTGATAGCTAGTCTGTTGTTTTTAATTATTTTGGCATAATATGTGCTCAAATACAGTACACCTTCATGATACACCCCTTTCACCCGTATAATTAGCATTCCCTTTTCTCTATCAGCACTAACTGTCTGAAAAGAAGAAAGAACACGCCTCTTCTCAGAGATTACTTAATTCAATAAAGAATTTGAATGGAACCAAGAAACACATTAATATATATCCCCAACCCAATACATGCCCACTAGTAGTCCAGGAAAGATTCTTAACCTCCCACTTCCCCAACAAAAAATATTCTCTTTTTGCTAATTTGTACAGAAAGACATTAGTTTAATAATAGGTTTGAAACTATTTAACAGTAGGGTGACCAGACTTCTCAATATTAATGGGATCACCCTGATATTGGAGGCTTCGTCTTATATAGGCAACTACACCCTCCGACGTAAAAAAGAAAAGTGTCCAATTTTTCACACTTGCTATCTGATCATCCTATTTATGGGAAACCATCTTTTTAGACATGCATCATACTGCTTTTGTTTTGGGAAGTCATGAAGTTTAAACAATTGGAAAAACTTGACCAGTTTGGACAATTTTACACACCTTCATGGACTCTCCCTCACTCTTGATTTTAGAACTCTTTTGCAATTGATTTAGATTTAGTTCAGCTTCAATTGTAAAAACTGTTCTGACCCTAACCCTGTGTGGACCTGATCTTTCACTCCCTATGCAAATAAAACTTGGATTTACTTCTCTGGGAGTTTTGCCCCAGTGAGGACTGCAGGTAGGGTAGTGCCATTCTTTAGAAAGAAACAAGTTATTTTCTATAATCTACTTAGACTATCAAATTTTCAGAGAAACCAGCTGTTTTAGTCTTAAATCCTCTGGGAAATATCTGATTGTTTACTCCCATGATTAAGGTCCTAATCCAACTGCCCATGAAGGAGGATCAAAAACTAAAACTCTCTTGGGCTGGTTAGAAAAAAGAATTAGGTAAATTTAAACCAGAAGTAACTGAACACTTAAAAGACTGAATACTAACAGCATACATGTTTATTTTATGATTACAACTGTCTTAAATTACAGTCACTTATCACATTGGTAGTCTAGATAATTACTCAGAAATACTTTCAAGTGCATTTCAAGCTCCAAACAAGTCAAATTAAATCCATTTTGAAAATAAAATGTACAGAAGAAGCAGAAATATGAACTTCAGTTTCAATGAAACACAAACTATGAATTGCTTCTTTAAAGCAAAGATGAATAACATACACTTAAGTTATCAATTTTTAGTTTACAGTTTCACATGAAGTAAAATTCTACAACAATCCATCAATAATATATTTCTGGCTCTTAATGTCTCTCTAAATACTACTTTTGAGGTTTCCTGCCAGAAGTATCAGTAAAACTTTTGGTGTCATGTTACTTCCTTTATTATTAACCTGCTGATTGCAATTTTTGGATATGCAGCGTTTGTTCAATAATATGGCACCTGCATCGTAGCTTTCTGGCTATTCAAGTTCTAGTATCTTATCTAGTCCATCACTCTGTGCAGAATTTTTCCTAAATATATTTTCTAGTGTCTTTGTCCCTGATATGGCTGCCCCCAATGCTCTATGGTGGAAACAGAACTGTGGATATCCTTTTCCAGATCTAAACTACCAGTATCTCATCAATGAACTATGATGAGAGATATTACATATGAAAACACTATGATAGATATATATAGTACTAGGTAAATGGCAACACGTACACTGTTTGAAAATGAATTGGGGCAACAATAGTCAAATGGTTAATCACTTTGGGCCTGAACCTGAAAAACCTTATTCATATGAGTAGCTCTTCTCCAGCAGAGTAATCCTGTTGAAGTTAAGTTTGTCAATTTTGATTTAGCATTACAAAAGAGCCACCTATGTTCAAGCTCTAGGTGTCCTAACAATCTTTAGATTCATGGCCACATAATGATATCACACAGCACCATAACATAATGAAGATAATCATACTAGCCAATATTGCAAAAAAAAAAATACCCCCATTTCGCTTTAGCCAAAATCACTAACCTTCAGCCCTCCCCAGAAGGCTCATCAGTTTGCTTTTGCAGTGCTCCCCAAAGGATATTTTGGACTAAGGTGAACAGGAGTAAGTTTCAGAATCAAGCGGCCTCTACCTACTGCTTCTTTTATAATGAGGGAAGTTGCCTCCTCTGATCTCAGTGTAGAACAGGGATCTATCAAGTATGCAGGTCCCAGATAATTTAAGATTCTATAGGTCAAAATGAGCGAGTACCAGAAGATCAACAGACAACCAGTGCAAATCCCAGAGGACTGGGGCCATGTGTTCCCAGGGAGCTACACTGCTTACCAAGCTGGATGTGGTACTCTGCAAAAGTCTATGCATGGATTTAAAATGCTGTCTCATGTGGATTAATGTTGAAATTCCAAAGGCACAAAATAAGAGCAATTTTAAGTACAAATGGAATAAAGTCATCCACGGCAGTGTTGTAATATTAGCATCCAACAATATCTGGAAGTTCAAACAAGATGTGAACCTGAGTAACCAATTGTGTAGAATGGGTCAGAGTCTGATCACAGTTACACCAGTGTCAACCAGAAGAAACTGCACAGCCTTTAACAGAGTTCTGCTGGAGTAACACTGAAAAAACTGAAATCAGAATCTGGAACAGAAGAGGAAGAACCTAAAACAGCCGTAACAGGAAGCAAAATTGTAATTTGTCTCACTTTTCTTTTTTCTAGAGCAAGGTAAAATGAAAACATGTTTGGTAGCTTTTGAAATGTCCATTGTATCATTTAAGTAAAAGTTGTATAATATTTCTAAGCCCCTTTGTTTTCAATTTAAACAGATTTGTACTGAAAATTCCCAGGTTTTACAAAAAGTATTATTCACTTCTTTTTTTTAATTTTCACCCTACCTTTGTATCATTCAAATATATAAAAAGTAACTTGTTTTATTAGGAAAATACAACACATTGCATGAGATATATGTATTACGACAATACATTAGTCTGTGTGTATATGCAAAGCTGCCTGTTGATGTAAGGCTATGTCTTAGACTAGAAGATGCGCACAATAAACAAACAGGCACACACATAAGCTCTGAAGTGCATGCACAGCTGAATGTATTGATGAATCTCACACCCATCACATGCACATTTCAAGATGTTAGCAGATAACAATTTAAAGATTTGACACACTGAAAAGGGAAGAAAACAAAAATCTGTATCAGAATACAAGGAAGTATCTGAAAGTTTTAAAAAAAGAGAAATGGATAAAGTTGAGTGTGTGCACTGCAAATGGTATGGCCCAAGTATTAGCGGTAAATATTTATAGGCTAATAGTTCTAAGTCTACAACAGTAAACCGTTCCTTCAAATGAAAAGTTTTACTTGAGGATTAGAGAGCTATTATTTTCTTAAACTCAGAGGTGTTTTGAGTTCTGTTTTAGTTCTGCAGCAAACCACACTGATGAACGAAATTCAAAGCATTAATCTACTGAATACCTTCCCCCCACCCTGTCTTTCCGTCAACTCAAATAAAACCAAATCAAATATCAAAAACAATGAAATGCAATGAACTCTCCAGAGAGGAAGAAGCAAGTGATCTCAAATGGTGACTTTAAAGTGAAAAATATCCAGGACATCCATAATCCAAGGAACACTGGAGAGTATGATATCTTTTGGGAGAAAGGACAAATTTGGAAGAATGATAGAGAATTCCCAGTCATTGCAGTCTAGAACAATGACAAGAGTTCCATTTATTTTCAGTAGATAAAATCAAGTATGAAGACTAAAGCTGAGGTCAGTGTAGTCAGTCTTAGTTCGGATGTTTATTGTGAATAGAGAAATTAGGAGATTGATGCTGGAGACCAGCCAGTGAATGTGAGTGGTGTAGATGAGGGGTTTGGATTCATGTAAGAGTAAAATGTTTTCTGTAATGATGAAGTTGGAGGAAGGGGAAAACTAACAAACTCATGTGTTAAAAAAAAAGGCAATGTTTGTTATAGATGGATTTGAATATACTCTAGAGAATGACGTGCTAATGGGGGCAGGGGATAGTCAAAGTTCTTTTTACTTCTCTAGTTTCTATGAAATCTCAGCCAAACAACAAAATGTACAGAAGAATGAAAGCAGACATCTTTAAATAATAGTTCATTAAATACTCATCCTCACAGCATGAAATAAAGGAAAAAATCCAGTAAAGCAGAATCCTTAAAATAATTTACGTAAGCACTCATCCCCACAGAGAGAGAGAAGGAAAAATGCCTATAATGCTAACACACACACACACACACACACACACACACACACACACACACACACA
>ML677348.1:37030449-37325350 GCA_007922305.1 Dermatemys mawii
ACACACACACACACACACACACACACACACACACACACACACACACAGAGAGAGAGAGAGAGAGAGAGAGAGAGAGAGAGAGAGAACAGTACTTTCAGTACTTCCCAGCAGGATAGAAAGTAAAATATTCATTAAAAATACTATTTATAAAACTACCTGAGATAGGGAAAAGAGAATTAAAGAACAGCAATAAACAAGAGAAAAATAAAAATGATCCCTTTCTCATAATAAACAAATAAGATTAAAATAATTTTAACACTACCGCAAGATGGTGGAGTTTATATCACACTGCTAAAACAGACTGTAGTGCTATACATTACTATATTGTATTGCTTAATATTTGTTTTATTTAAGTTAAGTTGCATTGTGTATAATAAAACAATTTGTACTTGTAGAGCACTTTCATCTGAAGATCTCAAAGTGCTTTACAAAAGCAGGTTAAGTATATCATTGCCGGTTTACAAAAGGGGAAGCAGAGTTTGTTTGTTTGTAACCGCATTCACACAGCAAATCAGTGGCAAGCACAGGAAATGAACCCTGGTGTTCTGATTCACTATTCAATGTTCTGATGCACTATCATGTTTTCCTGCGCAAAATATAAACCTTCTGTCTGATTCGTAATACAGTGATTACCCTGAAGCATGTAAAACTGACAATTTCACTTAACTGTGCAAATAATCTGCTTCCTCCAGTTTCCCCTTTTTCTGGCTCTGCTTGTATCCCAAATTTTCTTAAGTATTAATCAACTTTTCCTCAGCTCCACCCCCAAACCCACTTATACACAGTCTATTTTTATTTAACATAAGGTTAGTACTCAACAAATGGGCCAGAACAGCAGCCATGGAAAATGAAGCTTTCAGTTTATCCACAGAAAACAGTCAGCATGGGCAGTAACTGTGCAAGCCTCAAGCTTCCTCACGCTGCCTCCTATCAACCTGATCCAACTTGACAGAGAGACCTCAACAAAGCATGAGAGATCAGTTCCACCCAAATCAGGTGTGCTTGATTGTTGACTTCTATATTGGACCAGCCAATGCTGTTTGGGGCATACATATACTTACTCTACAGGAGATGGCATGCAGTTTGAATCAAATTTATTTCACCTTGCTGTACACTGACCTAAAGTTGGGATGTCAACTGTAGCATAATACACACAACTAGGACGGCTACTCAGTTTTTAATTTCAATATGTAAAGAAATTATTGGCATCAAAAATTTGGAACTTCATTATATTATATCATGCCTGTATTTACACTGAAGGTGGAACTGTAACAGATCATATTGCTATATAGCAAGTTCAAATGGCTTAGTGAATGTTTTACATTCATTAACGTATTATGCAACCTCACACCAGATAGATATCAAAGTTCAGAAACAGGTAGATGTCAGGGCTGATTGAAAATTTTCCATTTGAATTGTTCTGACAGAAGTCTTCAAATTAAACATTTTTTTAAGGCGGTGTGCTTTCCCCACAGAAATTTTTTACGTTTCATACAAAAACCAGACACTCAAAACCCCAGACGTTTTCAGTGAAAAAACGTGATTCAGAAATGCTAACACAGTTGTAGTTTACATGCCTTATGCACTCATTCTCCTCTATGGTCTGTGCTCCGCAGCCAAACTACATCTCCCAGAATGCAATTTGGCAGCTTAGCAAGATGGAAGACTGTGGTGCATCATGCGAGATGTAGTCGGGTCAGGGACCCAGGCCCACCATGGAAAACTGAGATGCAAGTCACTTGAACTGAAACTTCCATGAGGGATTGCACTGACATTTCCAAAATCAACATTTTAATTTTTTACTTTAGGAAGGAATGTTTTGTTTTTTTTCTGCCCAGAAAGTCAAAATTAGTTCTAGTAAATGAGAATGTCGCAGTCATTTTATGACAATATTGTGACACTACCTGGAAATCAACTGAACAGCTATCTAATGGCACCCTGAATGCATGGAACAGCCCCCCGCCCATCTCCCATGTATCAAACATTATCTCTCTTCTCCTTCAAATCTATCCATAAAGCCTATTACTTATGCTAACTCTTCCTCCACTGAACCCCTCTCCATTGATGCCATTTTGCTTTCTTACATTTGTACTAGTCTCTTTTACCTGTCACACTAGTCTAAGTTAAACTGCGAGCTGCTTGGGGGTCGGACCTTGCCTTTTTGTGTTTTATATTGTGCCATATATGCCTAGTGCATAAAATAAAATAAAATAAAATAAAATAAAATAAAATAAAATAAAATAAATATTGCTGGCATTTGGAAGAATCCCATCACAATGGCAGCTAAGCATACTTTTAGCCAGATAAAAATAGAGCCAAACTCAATCACAGGAATGGGGATCATGTTCTCCACAATGTTTCTCAACAGCTGATTCAGCCACCTTGGAAAGGTGAGCAATGGCAGATAATAGTCAATAAATTACATCTCAGAGGATCCCAGGTCCTCCTGTTAGCTGAAATTCTGGATAGCACGATGCATCTTACAGCATACGATATCCCATCTGCTTTTTTATACCTGTAAACTTGGCTAAATTGACAAAGTGATTGTACAGTCATTGGTATTATTGTCATTATAGACAGCTCAAACAATTTTTACAATTAGGAAAGCAAAAATCTTATAATTAAAAGTTGTAAAAAGGCTGGGCATGTTCAAATATTAGGGGCCTGCAACTGATCCCAGAGAAATTAATGTAAAATCCTATTGGCTTCAAGACAAACAGGATCTGGACATAGGCGGGGACCCATCCAGACTCTTTAGCCAATCACTTTTATAATAGTCTTGAATATATCACTCTTATAGACTATATTAGGGGCTGAACCTGCAAACCCTTAATACAACTGTTGTGCTGGATCAGGTCCACAGTTTGACTGACTTCCATTGGAATCAGAAAAATGCTCATCAATAAGGGAGTTCAGATCAGGACCTTACATGGCCTTTGAAAGTAGGATTTGCTCTGTTTATGAAGGATCACATACTTGTATGGTTCTGTATAAATGAATCATAATCATAATAGTATCAGTATTTTAATAATACACAATAATATTTCCAGTATTTTAATGGTATTCCTAGGAACACAGCAGAAGGAAAATGACAGAAAATAAACATGCAATTATCTGTGCAAGATGGGAGGATACAAATAATGCTAATATGTTGGTGGGTCCCTATTTGTGAAGTAGCCATAGCATCATGCTAAACCTGCCATATCCTGTTTTATTCTTGAAATGAACAGCATTCACTATCTGGCTGGAGGAAAGAGTGACAAATTTTAAAGAAAAAGTAGCAGTAATTTTTTTTTCTATTACCAACTGAGAACTCATAAACACTACACTAAAATCAGATACCTCGTATTAAAAAAGCTTTACCCTATAATCAACCAAAAGGAAATTTGATTGGAAAGTCAAACAGGATACCACAGTGTTCAGTCACTTTGAACCTCCCAGGTTGCTATTTCATTAATAATTAATATTTCAGTCTATTTTCCCTCACTTTCAATGTTAACCTATGTACATAGCTTACATGTCTTTGGTTCCAAAAATCAGATATGCAACAAAGGAAAGGACCCCACGTGCTACTTCACCATCAGAATCAAGAGCTGGTGCTGCTATTGACAGATATACATGCTATTAACTTTAAAATTTTAGAAATAAGATGGAGTACCAGGCTGGTGGGGTGGGGTATGAATAGACGGATCCCTCTTTCTTTCTTTCTTTCTTTCTTTCTTTCTTTCTTTCTTTCTTTCTTTCTTTCTTTCTTTCTTTCTTTCTTTCTTTCTTTCTTTCTTTCTTTCTTTCAAAACAAGGGCAACGGTCATGGTGGATTTTCCATCACTGATCATTTTTAAATCAAGATTTGATGTTTTCCTAAAAGATCTGCTCTATGAATTTTTAAGAGGAAGTTCTAAACCTGTGGTATATACAAGGACAGACTAGATGATCAGAGTATCTCTTCTGGCCTTGGAATCTGTGAATCATATTAGAAGGCTAGATTGCAGGCTGTGTGATTCCCAAGGAAATCTAACAACAGTCATTGCTATCAAGACCTTTCCAAACTATGATTCAACACACATTCTGAAAATCTATGAATTTGAAGCATTATTGTCATCACAAAGGCCCTGCCTCCAGAACTATATAGCACTTCTCCCATGATGAGGCAACTGTTGCAATTACCTTGGCTGTGGTAGAACTGTCACATTTGTTATTATGCATATAGCATCATAGGTGTGCATGATATTTTAGACACATGAGATGAGAAGATCATATGGCAATAGGGGAAATAGACTTGGGAGATCAACATTAGCCTTTAGTGGGTATTGTCATTGTAGTCATTCTTTTCAACATCCAGTCACAGTCAGCAATGGGAATGGAAATGGATGAAGGGGTGAATTGAGGATGACAGAAATGATCTTTGAGGAGAGATTTGAGGAAAGAGAGTGAAGTGGTGAGAATGGAGGAGATTAAAAAAATTAAAAGTTGATGAAAATTGAGAGCACTTTATTCTGTCTCTCTGGAAAACACTGATGTGGCCCTCTTTTATACCTACTCCAATAAGACAGGACAAATAATATATACTGCCCCCAATATTTTGCTTTGGGTTTTCAAATATATCCATATAAAACAGCTGCCATATGGGTACATGTGATACATATTACCAAAGTGATTCAGATCAATTAGATAATATTACATAGCTTTCTAGCATCATTAATCTGCGATGCATATGTTTCAATTTTGCATCTACAAATTCAAGAAATGAAATCCTTTTAGCAAAACTAGGGCCTGCAAACACTTATGCAAATATATAACAACTTATATGAACATAGTTATGTATGATCTTAAATGTTTTCAGGATCTGAGCCTTATAAACTGCAATTCATATAGGGCTTTTATACTTCATATTCAAGACACGTTTTAGCCCATTGTTTAACATTACTTCTGTTAATGAATTCATTGGCAACTCTCTGTCACTGAAAGGTATCTAACTTTTGCATGTCTCTATTTAGTGCAGGGTATTTTTTTTTTTCCAAAGTATTTCTTGGTACAGCATGAATGTGAACATTTTTCCTGCTGAAATGCCTCATTTTCTCCAGTAAAGAGGCTGGGTTGCTTCTTATATGTTTCTCTCTCAAGCTGGGTACTGCCAGACAAAGATTTTACTGAAGATGAAAAGATTTCAAACAGTAGGACATCAGACAATATTAAATGATAAGCAAATTCAGATTTCTAAAGGTAATTCTACCAAGTTATTAGTAATGCTAGCTCTTGTTCCACAGTAGGAGAGGCAATAATGAATCTTTGTTAAAGGGCAATGCAGTAGCTTTTATGTAAAGCCTTTTCTTCACTTATGATAAAGTCATTAAAGCAGCACTGTGTCTTCTTGAGACCTCATACAATAGTCTGCACTAAATCTCCCATTCAAAATTAAGGATAGCATTTCACTGGAAAAATAAGCATCCACTCTCGGTAATGCTGATGCTTTCCAAAAATTATAAATTTACACTAAATCAGTAAAGCTTTTCAGAGTGCAACTGCTTAACATTTTTCAAAGCAAACAGAAAATCCATTCCCACTTGCAACTCCTCTATTCCATATTTGTCTAGTGATTTCCATCTCCCAGGTCTTGTCTTCATTGCAGTGTTAGCTCGAGATATAACTCAAGTGTTGTCCTTAACCTAACTCCAAACCCAATCCATACATTTGTCTCAAGTTAAATAGTGCTTTAAGATCAAATAAGCTGGCCTGTTGGGGAGGGCTAGGGTAGGATGACTTCAAGTGTTGCTAGAGCCAATAATACAGTGGGGATACGCAACTCTGTGAGGCTAATACAATCACTCTGTGCAGCTTGAGTGTTGTTTTGCAATGTGATCACTCTCATGCGAACTATGGTAACTCAGGAGGATTAATTCACATGTAAATAACTTGAGTTAAACCTGCATGAGGACAAGACCCCCACAGAAACCTATTTCCAAAAGTGGAATTGAAGTCAAGATAGGAGTGGAAATTAAAATTGTGTGAATTCTGATTGACTCAAAGAAGATACATTTTCCAATACACAACTATCAGAAGGCACAGAAATTAATACATCACCAGAATAACAGTATTTTCCATGCTAATTTTTAGAGTCTTATGTACTCAAGTAATGTATATTATCTTGCAGCTGGTATACTGGGGGACATATTTTCAGATTTGTATTGTGCAAGTCTATAGCAAGCAATATCTTCAACAAATAGAATTGCAACCTTTTATGCTAGCCAGTAGTCAGAAATCATTATTTGATTCATGCAGTAATTCGCAAGTCTTGTTTTTTATTAAAAAAAAAATAAAACAATCTTCTGACTAAGCCTGGATCTAATCTTCAAAACCCAAAGCAGATTGGAAAACTCTAGTGACTGTGTTGCAGTTTACATTGAAAAACCCTCCTCCCTACCCCAACTCTGTCTTTTTCAAATCCTCTCATTCCTTCAAATTCTATTCATCCATAGTTCATACTTGTACCACTTCTTTTCCCACCAGTTTCAATTTCAGTTAATTATCTTAATACACTTCCTTTCATTATTTCCTGTCACCAACAATGCAGGATTGTTTTTTATTGATACAGTTTTCAGTGGCGTGTCTAGTCTAATCTAGTTTTAAACAAACTGAGTGATGGAGTTTCCAACCATTCTTTTAGGTGACTTAGGGCTGGTCTTCACTAGGGCGGGGGATCGACTGTAGATACGCAATTTCAACTACGTTAATAACGTAGCTGAAATTGGCGTATCTACAGCCGACTTACCTGCCGTCCTCACGGCGGCGGCGGTCAGTGGCGCGCTCCCCCGTCGACTCCAGCTTCTGCCTTTTGGCGAGCTGGAGTTACGGAATCAACGGGGGCGCCGCTGGTGATCGATTTATCGCATCTTGACGAGACGCGATAAATCGATCGCCATAAGATCGATCTCTCCCGGCTCTAGTGAAGACAAGCCCCTGGATGGTAAACTCTTTGGAGTAGAGACCATGTCTTTCTATGTGTTTCTACAGCATCTAACAAAATGGAGCCCTGATCCTGACTGAAGCCTCTGGACACTATCGCAATAGAAATTAATTTATTAAAACTATTTCACTGTGTAACAGATTCCACTCAGTATGTTTCTCCTACTATTCAGCCTAAATCATCACTTTCAAGGCCTACTTGTTCATTGTTCCTTAAATATTCATGAAGGTGCTTTATTCTTCTGACTAGACTGGAGATGGGCGGACCACATGTGGCCCACCGGCCATTTTTATCCAGCCCGCAAGCTCGGGCTGGGGGCACGGTGCCAGTGGCCCCGCACTCCTAGGCCGGGGGCCGGCCAAGCGCTGGGAGCCATGGGGCCCCGCCTTCCCTAGCCGGGGGCTGGGCCCAGAGTGGCGTACTGCGGGGCCCCGGGCTACTGGGCCAGGGGCCAGCCGAGCGCGGGGAGCCACAGAGCCCGCGCTCCCTGACTGGAGCCGGAGGCCAGGCCAAGCACGGGGAGCCGCGGGGCCCCGCACTCCTGGGCTGGGGCCCAGCTGAGCATGGGGAGCCACAGGGCTCTGCACTCCCTGGCCAGGCTGAGGGTGGGGAGCTGCAGGGCCCCATGCTCCCAGGCCGGGTCAATGGTGGGGAGCTGCAGGGCCCAAAGCTCGGGCTGGAGCACCTGGCTGAGTAAGGTAAGCAAGCGAGGGGGGCTTATACGGTGAGGTCCCGGGAGGTGGTGGTTAGGGAGGGGGGTAGTCAGGAAACAAAGCAGGGGGCCTTAGATGGACTGTGAGGTTCCGGGGGTGGTGGCTAGGAAGGGTGGGTCTCTGGAGGGGGCAGTCAGGGAACAAAAAGCAGGGGGGGCTTAGATAGGAGGTGGGGTCCTGCGGGGGCAGTTAGAGTGGGAGGTCTCTGGAGGGGGCGATCAGGGGACAAGGAGCGGGGTGGGGAGGGTTGGATGGGTCGGGTGTTCTGAGGGGGGCAGTCAGGGGGTGTGAAATGGGTGGGGGTTGGACAGGGGATGGGGTCAGGCTGTTTGGGGAGGCACAGCCTTCCCTACCCGGCCCTCCGCACAATTTTTAACCCCAGTGTGGCCCTCGGGCCAAAAAGTTTGCCCACACCTGGACTAGACACTACTTTTCTGCCCCAATTAGCAGTGAAGCACATAAACTTCTACACTAAATTGTGGTCTTTGTCCAAAGTCACAGTCATGGGGAAAAGAGCAATGACATCATTTTCTGAACATACAGAAGTTTATAAAACTTTATTTATAAAAGAACCAAGGAAATTAAGAAATCAAATATATTGTTAATTTCCTTCTAGTTTCTAAGACCCGAAGTAGGTCTCCTGGTATCAGGTCACATGTTAGTAAAGTATGCAGCCTTTTTTATTAAAGGGGACATGTGGTACTTATCATAACTATTTACTTTTCTCTATTAAAACACATTTTACTATATTTGCTTTCTAATGAGTATTAAGAAAGGTTCATGGTATACATGGGTTGCACTGCAACCCCCCAGAAGATATTAGAAAGATTACCACTAATGGATCAGTCTTTTCAGCACTATAGTTTATAAAAAGGGCCTGGTTTGGTCACCTTCTTACCCTCCATACTGTATTGCATTATGCCATCTCTCTATTTGGGCTGCGGGTGCTTCTGTATCACTTTTAAGAAGTTGCAAAGATTAATCAGAATTCCCTTAAATGGTGTCTTTCCTCTCAGAATGAAGCTGGGAGGGCATTTTAGGCAACTATTCTTCCACTTCCAAATCCTTCAAAGTTAGCCCCGTAAGGCTCAATCCTCTCCCCCGTATTGTTCAAAATCTAAATGAAGCCATCAGGAAAAGAGCTGGAAAAACACAGGCTGAAGTGCCAGCAGCTAACAGTCATCTCTAAATCAATGAAATTACCCATTCTATTATATCTGCTGCCTAATGAGGGCATCCATCTGGAGAAGGTTACGTTGGTCTGCAATATTTGAATCCTTTTGCTCTCCTCAGTGCTACTGGATACCCATAGAGGGACAGTATCCTATCACCATCATCAGCATCTCCATGGTCATCCACACATTCACAATTTCCAGGCTTAACTCTTGCAACTCATAGAATGGAGCAACACACTCTGAGAAAGCTCCAACTAGTACAAAATGCAGTAGCCCTTCTGCTTAGAAACATCGACTGCTGTAATTGTAATACCCCAGCATTCAGCACGTGCTCTCCACTACAAAATCCAGTTCAAAGTCTCTGTCCCGATATTAAAAGTATTCCATGAGGTCAGATTTAACTACCTCAGAGATCACCTCCTCCTCCATGATCATAATCTCTCAAAGCAGCTGTGTTCCACCAGAACAAGAAAGCAGTTTTGCATGAAAAGCAGCTGTCCCATTGCTCCTTCCTCCCACAGGTGGGCAGAGGAAAGACTGATGGGACAGCTGCAACATGACAAGGTCCCCAAAATACACTACAATGTACAACATAATGTTAACAGCAACAGCGAGCAGCATGTGGCCTATCGTACTCACCACACAACTTTTATTTATTTATTTTTAGCAGCACATTCAAAACATTTGCCACACTAAACCCAAGTAAGGATCCACATAGTTCCAAAAACTCTCAATATATCTTCTTACAGATTTCTCTCCACTCCCAATGGATGACATTGGCAGTTGACAGATTCGTTTCCCAGAGAACTAGCCTCAGGAAGACAACAGAGAGAAGAGCACACCGTGCTGGGAGAAGCTGTCCACTGGAAAGTCTGAAAATGATTATCAAGACACTGAAGAGGAAAGGGGAGATTTGTCTGGAAACTCCTACTTACCCCTTGTTCAGATTCCAACAGTTCTGTTTTGACTCTGACTGCCGGCATCCCATCAAGCATTAACATTCTGTTCTCAAAGGTGTTGCTATCCTAAGAAAGAGGAAAAAAGAGAAGCAAAGGTCAACTTAAAAGTGAAAAAATGTTTGGCCCAGTTCACCTACAACGCTGCAGATGCAGTACCAGCTGGCTAGTTTTTGTTATAAGTTCATTAAAATGAGAACGTTGGACCATTGAATTTGCTAAATCCCTAACATGAACACTCACAAATTACTGTTGTTTGGTACATACTTACATCAACTTGTTAAGTATATTAAAAATAATGTAAACTATCCTATCAATTACCTATATGTATTGAAACTAAATCTCTGTGGTACAGCAGGTAATAATTTTCTGATTTCTTCATTTGAAGCAGAAAGATACATATGTATCATCTCTCATTTGCTGCTAAGCTATCAGGGTCACATCCAATCCACCACTGATGCCAGCCTCCATCACCCACTAGTTACACTTTCAAACAAACACCGTTGTGCTTTCTCCCATGCTGCCTCATGAGCTTGAGAGGAGCTTCCCATAAATATCTGCAAAACTAACTCATTATCCATCTTCAAAACTCTTCTCAAAACTCTCTTTTGCTATGATGCCTAAAAAAAACTTGATAATAGTAAGGCTGTTGGGCTGAGACTACTGCCTATCATACTGACCAATATTGTCCCATTGTTTCCTTGTATTCCCCACCTGTCCCTCTATACCCATCTACTGTTTCTCGTCTTATAGATTGCAAAGACCCTCTTTTTGTTCTGTGTTTATACAGCACCAAGCATAATGGGGCCCTGGTCATTAACTAGATCTCCTAGGCCAGGGGTTCCCAAACTTGGTTTGCAGCTTGTTCAGGGTAAGCCCAGGCAGGCCATGAGATGTTTTGTTTACCTGAGCATCCACAGGTATGGCTGCTTGCAGCTCCCAACAGCCATGGTTCACCATTCCCAGCCAATGGGAGCTGCGAGTGGCTACACCTGTGGATGCTCAAGTAAATACAGTGTCTTGCAGCCCACCAGAGGCTTACCCTGAACAAGCCACGAACCAAGTTTGGGAACCCCTGGCCTAGGCTCTATGGTAAGTCACATAATTAATACTACTATATTATATATATATATACACACACACACACTTCTGCTTTGCTAATATTGAAAACTTTAGGGTTAGAATTGGCATCTTTGTGTCCACACATGGAGTGCAGGAACAGCAATTTCTGAATAGCTATTTCAGAATAACTTCATTTGTAGACAAGCCCTAGATCTGATGGGAGGCGGGCAGGGGAGTCCACAAATAACTGAGTAACTGTATTCTCAAATGCCTTGTTTTTATGCTAAGATATTTTTAATGTAACAAGAAAAGAATGGTGTCCTTTGGAGTGACAGGACAGCAATGTTAAGTGAAAGCTCACAGATCATATTCTGGGAGAAAGTTTCATGAGTAATACTCTGCACTTCTCTAGCACCTTACAAATGGGTATCTCATCTACTTTTACAAATAGGCACTACACTGTGCCTTTAAGGCATAGAAGCATAGCAGTGGGTAAAAAGCTGCACCAATGAATATAATGAGGTGGACGAAGGCAATTCCTCCATCCTCTTCTATATCACTGAGAGTTAGGTACAATCCATCTTAGCTACAGAAACATAATATTGCTACAATTATTTTATAAACTGGACAATGTAGGCACACACAGGTGAAAAGTGACTTTCTCATTTCCACTGCATTCATCTGACAAAGTGAGTATTCATCCACAAAAGCTTATGCTCCAATACGTCTGTTAGTCTATCAGGTGCCACAGGACTCTTTGTCATTTCTCCAGGTAACACAATAAACCAGGGACAGACTCTGGAACAGAATCCTTGAGTCATGAATCCAAGCCTCTACTGTAACCACTAGTCTTCCTCCTCAGTAATATAAATCTAATAGGAAGTTTCACTTACATGTATTCCGCTGGCAGCACATCAGTATAATAATCTCCAGTGCATTTATTTATTTTGGAAACACATGTTCACTACAATATTTATTCATATAATTTCTTTTTATTTTACAAATTGAAAGGTGTGAAGATTGGTGCTAACCCACGTAGAGTGTCCCGTTGGTGGTGTGGTGATGGGGTCAACAACTCCAGAAAAGCAAAGCAACTTTAATCACGTTTAAGATGAGCAGCCATATTAGTCTGTATCTGTAAATAAGATGAGGAAGACTTTGTAGCACCTTGGAGACTAACAAGTTTATTTCAGCATAAGCTTTCGTGGGCTATAGCCCACTTCATCAGATGAATAGAATGGAACAGAAGTAAGATGTATTTATATACACAGAAAGCAAAAAAAAAAAAAAAAAGTTGTACATTAGCATAACATCTCTCACAGATCTTGGGAGACAGACCAGTCCTCACTTACAGACAGCCCCCCAACCTGAAACAAATACTCACCAGCATCCGCCAACTACTCAACAAAAACACTAACCCAGGTATCTATCCTTGTAACAAAGCTCGATGCCAACTCTGTCCTCATATCCATTCAACTGACACCATCATAGGACATAATAACATCAGCCACACCATCAGAGGCTCATTAACCTGCACATTGACCAATGTGATATATGCCATCATGTGCCAGCAATGCCCCTCTGCTATGTACCATTGGCCAAACCGGCCAGTCTCTAAGCAAAAGAATAAATGGACATAAATCTGACATCAGGAATCACAACATTCAAAAACCAGTAGGAGAACACTTCAGTTTTCCTGGCCATTCCATTAAAGACTTGATGGTGTAAAGTTTGAAACAGAAAAATTTCCATAACAGACTCCAACGAGAAACTGAGGAATTGGAATTAATTTTCAAATTGGACACAATAAACCAAGGACTAATTAGGACTTGCGAATGGTTTGCTCGTTACACTAATTGATGCATTTCCCTAGTTAATTTACCTTCAATAGTTGTTATCTCCTGTCAAAACACAGATATCCATTTCAAAAGGTATTTTTTTCTCCTGCTGATAATGGCCCATCCAAATTAAACAGCCTCTTAAAATTGGTTTGCTAATGTACAACTTTTCTTTTCTTTTGCTTTCTGTGTATATAAATACATCTTACTTCTGTTCCATTCTATGCATCCAATGAAGTGGGCTATAGCCCATGAAAGCTTATGCTGAAATAAACTGGTTAGTCTCTAACGTGCTACAAAGTCTTCCTCGTCTTATTTAATTATATGGTTACTTTTGAGGGACATGGACTTGACTTGTAAATGGATCTTAAGGGAACTCTATGAGCATAGAATCTGGTCAATTAAAAAAAAATAAAAGCAAAAAATAAAAACCAGAAAAACACCTTTAAAAGTATTTTAAAGTATATTACACCTGCCCAAGAATCTCAGTTTTCATGATAATACTAGTAGTCAGGTCTTAAAAACATTTCTACTTTCCCTGTTTCTGCATAAATAACTCACAGTAAAGAGGAAAACTCAGACTATGGACTAGTCTACACTGTAGTACGTCTGGTGAAGCGCTCTATGCTGACGTGACAGCTCTCCCATTGGCATAATACAACCACCTCTGAGAAAGGCGTTAGCTATGTCGTGAGAAGCCCTCGCTCTGACATAGCGCTGTCCACACTGGCGCTAAGGTTGTACAACATCATTGCTCATGGGAGTGGCTTATTCATACCCCTCAATGACATAAGCTATACCAATATAAGTGGTAATGTGTACAAGCCTGAAAACAGGAAAACTAACACCTCAGTGCTCAAGGTACTCCCCAGGGGCAGACCAATTAGCCTAATTAAGGTCCCACTGTCCTAAGTGGGGCTCTGTGTGTAGTAGCTTGAAGAGGTTGGGGGGCAAAGGATTACCACACCAACAAAATAACTCCGTGAAATAGTTCCAGATTTAACATTCCTCTTCTAGGAAGGGTGGTGTATTGTTTACTTATCAGGAATGGATCTCATGTCCTAAGGCGTCACTTAACATCAGTGGTTTGGATGTGGTTTAGGGTGGAGCAGCAAAGGCAGCCAGCTTGGCATTCCAAGCTCTCTAACGCTCTTATTCCACTAGCTAGGAAGTCCCTTCCCTTCCATGATTTATAAGAAGTATGGTTTTGAGTTTTACAGCAAGATCAGGAATATAGCATAATAAAGCATCCCTTAGGCTGTTTAGTTTGTAGACAAAGAAAGATGAGATGATATTGCTTCATATCCCTGAGGAGGTCTTACCCAAATGAAAAGGGGAAGAGATTTTCTTGTGCAGGAGGCACAAGCAGAAGGGGGTAAAAAAAAAGAGACAAAGAGCGATATAGAAAAGGCAGGTTTAATGAACTGTTAGAATCTGATTAGAGGCTAATGTCCCTTTTAGTGCTTTGTACCAATTTACAGCTGATATACTTCAACCATTTTTCCTACTGGCTGTGATAAACTCATTAGTTTAAAAAATACAAGTTAACCAGAGTCTTCGAAGTTTAAAACTGATAAATCATGGAAACCTGACTAGTTCAAGTAACATTTAACACATTTACATTTAACTAAATTTTCATGACTCCCCTCTCCATTTGTTGCCCAAAATCATATTTCTTAAAAGGTAAGTTCTGCCTTTTAAGCTGTGGTCTGAAGAATGAGCATAGTGAACAGTCCTGGCTTTAGGATCATGTATAATTTGGACTGGGAATAATCACAGAAACAGACTTCTCCCAAATCATTTCTTTTTTCATTTATAACTAACTGGTTAACTTGGGATGTGGTCTGCTACCTCCCAAGCAGATCTAGCCTGTATATCGTAAATAAAAACAAAATATTTAGCCCAATATTCATATTTACAGAATATCTTTCAAACCTATGCTTTACTGCTCTAACAAGCATTAATTCTGCAGTATGTTCAAAACCATTCAGGAAATAGAATGTAATTGCCAACGCTGGCATTCAGTGTGTAATCGTCTAAGGAGAATGGCCTCGATTCTTCCCTACAGAGGTAGGGGGTGCAAATCATATTCCCTTTTGTTTCTCCATGGACGTGCACACCTGAGTGAGGCCAGGCTGCTGTACTGCCACCACATGAGGAGAATAGCTTTAATTTATTATGGTCAGGTTCAATAAGACCCAACAAGAGGTCACAAGGGAGATGTACTCAGCCAGCACATCTTTCAGGCCACACTCCTTCCCTGGCTGTCCTCACCCAGTTTTGGGCTGTACCACCTGGGGTCAGTTCCCGCATCCCCCACATAGCACAGACTGCAAGTGACATGAGCTAATCTAATACCTCTTTATTCTTCCTCGCTCCTCGAGATGGATTCAGATAATCTACCTAGCTAAAAATTTTAATTTCAAAATGCAGCAGATGTGTAGTCCTAAATAGGGGATACTGTCAAAGCTGACCCTACATATTCTTGATCAAAAGAGCTGTTCTCTGGAATTGATAAACCAATTGATCCTAAATAGAGAAGATGTATTTATCATTGCTATCAGTTCAGGACTCTCACTGCTCCTGTTCTGATGTTCACTGTGTGGAAAGCTTGGCAAATAAACAACAGACCCAGAGTTGCACTCTGTGCAGCTTCTTTCATCTATAATAATAAATGCTATTCACTGCCACCTATCTTTTGTCTAGTGATTTTCATCAGTAGATCTCAAAGGGCTTTACAAAGGAGGGGAGCATCATTATTCCCATTTTACAGATGGGGAAATTGAAGGACAGGAAGGATTGTCACTTGCTGTACAGTCTCCCAGCAGATTGGGGCAAAGGCAGGAATTGAACCCTGGTCTTCTGAGGCACCCTACAGTGGGAGGGAAGTCTATTATTAAGATTGCAAAAATATTGCAATTCTACATGCACCGTCTTCTTCTTGTGTGTACAGTCATTCATCACCTGCTGAAGCTTTTACCCTGCATGCTGAATTTTTTTATGCTTGATTTCCACATGAAGTTGACTTTTTTGTTGGACATTTAATCAAAACTCGCTTAACCATTTCTGAGACTGAGAGAGAGAAAAAATAAATACAACACTTTTCCAAGTATCAAAAAAAACCTCTCATGACTATTTTTGAAACAGCTGTAGAAGGAAATTTGACTGTTGCTGAAAAGAACCTTTGAGAGTAAATTGGTTTTAAATTTGACCAAGCTATGGTGCATATTTTTGAAAAACCACCCTCAATTTTTAACAATCAGAGCGGTAGACAGGGTGAATGTCAGGTGTACTTTCCATGCATGAGTGGTAATTCAAGAACAAAGAGAAAAATGACAATAAAGCAACGTATTTTATAGTAATTAATGAAGCAGGGCCGTTTAGAAATAATACCTATTTCTTAGACAGCATATTCTATTGGTAGATCTGAAAGCACTTTACAATGCCCTGATATAGGATTTTGACAAACTGGAGAGAATTGAGAACAGAATAAAAAGAATGAAAGGATTTTGAGACGAATGACCAAGCCGATGATGGCGATCACTCATTATCGAGTATAATCATCTTCCATGAGAGTTATGGGTCCTCAGGTGGCTAAGGCCAAATCCTTGAACCATAAATTCTATTACAATTAAATGTTATCCCACCCCCACCCCCAAAAGAAATGGAAGATGCCTGTGCGAGATTTCTTTTAAAGTGGGGAAACTGGTGCACAGCAGTCACCACACTATCCTTGACAGATAGAAGACTTGAAACCAATGGCATGGACACCATGACAATTGGAAATCCTCTATTTGCTCTAGCCACCATCCACCTTCACAGCCATTGTAACATTACACAACAGTTTCACATCCATTGTGCAGTTATCCTCCGTCTGCTCTGCTTGGATCACACTTTGTCTGGAACCTCGCCCTTGACCGTTCTGCCATGGGTAACCCTAAAAGAGTACATGACTCCAGGCAGCATCGCTCTCGGGGTCATTGAGACACACAAGCCTCTCCACCGCTACAAGATAGTGATCCATGGAGACGACAAGTGACCAAGAAAGAATGGTTTAAAAAACAAAAAACACAATGTACCTAAATATGCATAGCTTGTGTGAGAAAACTTGAGGTTGTTTGACAAACTTCAAATATCTGACTGGTTTTAAGAGTAAAAGAAGGGAGGTGTTTATGGTAGTCCCATGAGAAATATGTGAAGATAAGGTGATGAACATGAGCAAGAGAAAATATACACTGAACATTAGCAACATGTTTAACAATAAATTTGATTCAGCTATGTAATAGTGTCCAGAATCCTGGTTGTAAGAGTCAGTGCTTGTCTACACTATGGAGTCTTTGAAAGAATAGCTATACTGCTACAGCCACGCTAACTGAAAGAGCCTTCTAGTGGAGATGCAGCAGAAAGTCAATGGAAAGAGTTCTGCCTGTATAATTAAACCACCTCCAGAATATTATTTTCTAAGCCAGGGTAGCTCTAACTTTTCCTGTCCTTACTAACAGTGGAATCTGTCCACGCCCCCATTCGATTACTGCACAGTTGGCTCAGCAGAGGAGCTTGAGCTGATCGCAGAGCTGAGGGCAGAACTGGGTATGTGGCAGGAGCTAGGACTAGAAGTGGAGCTGGCCTGTGGGTGGAAAGGAAATGAGGGCAGAGCTGGGCTGGGGGCAGAACTGGGGCCAAAGCAGAGCTGTGTCTGGACCTGGCCTGGGGATGGAGTAGGAGGCAGACCAGAGTCGGAGCTGGAGCTGGGCTAGAGGCAGAGCAAGGCTGGATGATCCTCTTTCTCCAGCCCCCGGGAGAGCCGGCCCAGGGCCCAAACCACCACCCCCTCCCACGTTCCTCCAAGCCCACCTAGAGGGGCTTGCCCCACAGTTTGGGGACCACTGATCTAAGCCAACAGAAGCACTCTTATGTCTGTACAGTTGCATCGACACCAGAGTTTTTTGCTGGCATATCTATGTTGGCCAGTGGTATGACTTTTTCCCCACACACCTAGCCAGCACAGACATTCCAGAAAAACTCTGTACTATACACTAAGTCTTACAGGGAAGTAGACTGACCAAGATACTTGCAAATGTAACAAGAAAAAATTTTGCTCTGGGAGAGAAATATACATGACCTAATAGAGCTTTTCGATCTATGTTTTCTATTATTCTAATTTGACTTGATTGTCTTCCTTAATAGATTCATCAGTCCAACCTATACAAAGTATTTTACCGTTAAAGCAAATTCAGACCCCTGTCTTAAACCACTTATACAGAAGCCAATAGCTAAACTCAACTCCCATTGACTTCAGGAGGTACAGGACAGGATCCTTATTCAGGAATTTTCTGTACATGTAATAATATGGCTTTCTGTGAGAGCAAAGATCTTTTAGCACAAATGCATACTCAGCTTGTGTGTTCGAGTCTCCTTTGAACTATATATGAGAATACCAAAGGCACTGTTTCAGGGATAAGTAACAACAAGGTTTTGAAATATCTTTATGAAAAGGGCAAAATGGAATGGTATATCCTGAAAAGATAAAAGGAGATTTTTCCCCTTAAAGGTTTTCCTTCAAGCCACAGTGACAAAGATTCTACCCCCGTAATACAGAGAAAGCTCTGACTGAGACAGTTGTAACAAAGACCTAAAGCATATAGGATATCTGTTATTTACAATGACACATTTTTTTAAAACCCACTTTTTAGTACTTACGGACAATTTAAAATTTTATAAAAATCACATTATAAAATTGAACACTTCAGAGTGAACAGCCAACTATACATATACATATTTTCATGTCAAAAATGAAAGGTAAGTAGAGACATCTCATTTCCTTTTCATTGATTTCAATACTATTTTCTTTTCCTATCCATTCAATTTTCCTGAAGAGCTCCAGCCAACTCCAGTAAAAGGTAAAGAATTTTTGATCAGACAGCAAGTCGTGGTCTGAACATATGCTTCTTTTTTTCCTATCAAACTTAAATATCACTATACTAGTAATGCAGATCTGGTTTTTAAAATGCATATGGACTCTTCAGTTCTTAATTCATTGTTTGTGAGATATTTTAAAAATATTTTTATATTATGCGTAATGTTATTCTGAGTCCTGTATGCTCACGACTGATTCAAATCTAAAGAATCTGCAGTTGTCTTCAAACTTTTGCAGCAATCTAGTCCCAAAAGGACAAGGTGTTTAATTAAACTTCACAGATTCAGATATTTGAATTTAAAATATGCAATTGTTGCATTTTTCTAGCTTAATAATACATTCTCATTCTTTAAATGTTTTGCGCTTAATCCCACAGACTGTCCAATGGTGCTATAGTAAGTGCGTAAAGCCAAGTAATTGATGATGAGCACTCAGGACTTCAACTCAATTACCTTGCAACTTGTGTAGTCATTTAGTACTGATTCAGCAAAGTATGCAAATACTTTCACTGAAATCAATGTATATACTCACATGCTGTAAGTTTGGCACATGCTTGGCACCCTGTTGAATCAGGATCTTTTACATGCACATAGTGTCTGTAAACCAGGGCTGAATCAGAATGGTGGTATTTTACATACTTTGCACAGAAAAAAAAACAGTAACACAGGGTGCACAGAGAAGAACTAGGTCACTGTTGTTAAGCCCCTGACCAGGGGAACTTCCATATAACTCCTTCCCTCCTCCCAAAAAATCCCAACAAAACCAAAAAAATATATGCACACTGGGAGCAAACCTCTGTGCCTGCACAGGAGGAGAGTTTGCATATAGCCAGTCAGAGCATAATCAGGCATAGGTTTGTAAATAACATCCAGCAAACACAAATGAGATGCACAAAAGCCATTTCTGGAATTGCCAATAACTGCTGTTGCCAAACAGGAGAAACAGCTCACTTGGTTGTGCTTAAAAACTGCACATAGAAGGAAGTGAGAATAGGAGCAGTTATAGGGCCAGCCATTGATTGAAATTCTTCCATGAAACACACACTCAGCCAGATGCTCAATGGTATATTCTGGACACAGAGCTGTCACTTGCCTGCAAGCCTGCAGCACCCGCACTCCTCATCCTTACTTCACCTTTCCGGTGAGCATTTGCCATTCTCAGTAGCCCTACCAGTGGATCTGTGCGGCTTTCTCATACCCTTCATTTGAACTCCTGCAGGACCAAGTGCTCTATCAACTATTGAGAACAGAATTCCTTTGACAGATTTTCTAAAGCAAGAAGAATTCAGGCCACCTCCACCTGCTCCTGAAGCGTTTTCCATTGTCTTGATCTTGGTAGGACATTCAAGTATTTCCACAATGACTCGAATGGCCTGCAGTGATGGAAAAACCTCATGTTCACCTCAGAAGTAGGATTTCCGAATGGATTATAAATGTTAGAAAGTTCTTCAATATTCACATTATAATGTAGGTTTAGATGTGGGATGAAAAACCGCCCATGTTTCCACTTTTGAAAAATGAAGCATCAGTTACTTGGGGCGGGAACAGCATGAAATTTGTCTGATTATTTGTATTTAAACCTAAAGGAATAAATAATGTTTAAGAGAAGTAATTTTGGAGGTCTAATCAGCTTTCATGTCTGCAGAGCTTGCTTCTTTATTCCAGTCACTTTTAATCAAGTTTTCAATGAAATGTTATACCTTATTGATGCATTCTTTCATTCTTCATTTCATTCTTCTTTCAAAGTTTTCAATCATCTTGCAATTCTTTATCTTGTTCTTGAATATTCAAAATTATCTCAAGAAGAAAATTTCAACAAAATTCCTTTTACAGTTTTCTGCCCTTCTTCGATGCTCATACTGCAGACATCATTAGTCTATTCATAGCTGGGCCCTGTTTTTCCTGCTGCACTGCAATCTTTTATCAATTTTTCCAGATATGTATATTTATTATCATACTGAAAAGATCAATGGAACTTAAATATAATGAGATGTTTATAGGTTTTCCACTATTATAGGAAATATTGACACTCCTTCTTCTTCATTTTGTCTCTTTGGAATACTCTACTAATCATATGCTCAATAACATTTTAGTCAGAATCTTGCTATGACACAGACATGGCCAAGCAGATAATATTACACCTATATCAGACCATCTTCTCAGTTTTTCATCAATGGGGCCATGTGTGGTCTCTGCTGAAAGCTAAGTAGTAGCTGAATGTCATGGTTATTGAGAAATATTGGTACAGGAAACTATTTTAGAGCTGTGTAAATTATAGAATATTATATTGCAAGTCTGTTGAGAATAAAACCACATAAAAGTCACATGAACCACATAAAAATCACATAAACCACATAAAAATCACATGAATAAAAATCACATGAGGAGGTGGAGCTTAGGAGTCAAGATGAGAACAATGAACATCCGTGGACACTACGGTGACCAGATAGCAAGTGTGAAAAATCAGGACGGGGGTGGGGAGTAATAGGAGCCCATATATAAAAAAGTCCCAAATATTGGGACTGCTTCTATAAAATTGGGGCATCTGGTCACCCTAGTGACACAGCCTATGTTTACGGCCTGCAGATTTACAAAGACAAATGAATACTAGGAGAGTTCTTGGAAGAAGGGCTAAGAGACAATAGCTTGTAAAAGGGTCAGGTGGCGGCCCAAGTGGTTATCCAACACCGAGGAATGACTCAGTCAGTACAAACTGTCCTGTGAATTGGTGTACGTTGTGGATGTCCAGAAGATAGGGGGCTGGGTTCTTGAGTGTAACAAAAGGGAATGTGTAAATTGCTAACCTGCAAAGGAAAAGAGCAGGCCTCGCGGAACCCATAGCACAGTTCCTATGTTGCCAACCACAAGTGGATGAGGAGAGTTTCTCATTGTGGGTGCAGTCAGGGCTCCTTCTTGCTGTAATCAGGTGGTAGTGATTCTGCCTAGACACTGCAAAAAAGTATCACACTTGAATACTTTTACTTATCTACTGCTCCTTTGTAGCAATAAGGGGTTACTTCCAGCAGATATAAATTACATATCTATGTTGGGTATTTCTAAGACAGCTATCGCTGTGGTGTCAAAGCACTGTACAATATGATGTAACACCCTGTACCCCATGTTCACCACTTTTATATGGTTGTAATATCTTTCATACAAAGTACGCCTTGTGAGGTGCCATCTGAAAACTCATAATCTGCTGTATATTATTATCCTGTTGAAAAGGGTGTTTCAACATTATATGTGAAGTTATGATATTCTACTGTATGATTGTTATTGAAATATATTATAAGTCTGTGTAACACCCACAAACCACTTTTCAGAGACAGAGACACGTTGGCAACTCCAGATAGGTATCAACAAAGTCAAGTGGGCTCTCACTTACTTAAGCCGCCATTCTTCAGCAACAGAGAGGTGTAAACAAGAAATTTACATTTCATCTCCAATACAGTTCCAATCTCATGTCCTCAAGGGACTGTTTGTATACATGCCAGTAGGGAGGCAATCCTCAAAGAAAGGAAGAGGGTATAAAAATAAGAAATAGTTGTGACGGGTTCAATCACAGAGAGCCCCTTGGAACTGCCACTTGATGCGCTGAAACTACCTCTGAGCTTATTTTCTCTGCCAGTTTGGGCTTTTAGAACCCTGCCTTGTTGAGCCAGGCATGCCAGTCTGCTTCAACACAGACCCAGGGTCTGAACCACGCACCCCAAAGCTGCAGACTTAACTGAAAACAGCTTAGCAAGTGCTCCTGTCACTAGCACCCAGACACTTAGCTCCTAATGGGATCCAAACCCCAGATAAATCCATTTTACTGAGTATAAAGCTTATACAGGGTAAACTCATAAATTGCCTGCTTTCTATAACACTGATAGAGAGATATGAACATCTGTTTGCTCCTCCAGGTATTAATTACTTATTTTGGGTTAATTAATAAGCAACAGGGATTTTTTTAAATATAAAAGGTAGGATTTAAGTGATTCCAAGTAATAACAGACACAACAAAGTAAGTTACCAAGCAAAATAAAACAAAACATCTAATTCTTTAAGAAACTGATTACAGATGAAATCTCTCCCCCAGAGATGTTCCAATAAGCTTCTTTCACAGACTGGACTCCTTCCTAGTCTGGGTCCAGCAATCACTCGAACCCCTGTACTTACGGTCTTTTGTTCCAGTTTCTTTCAGACATATCTTTAGGGTGGAGAGGACATCTCTTGAGCCAGCTGGAGACAAAATGGAGAGGCTTCAAGGGCCTTCTATATTCTCTCTCTTGTAGGAGGAAACCCCTTTGTTCTTCTGTGCAAAGTCACAGCAACAAGACGGAGTTTGTAGCCATCTGGGCAAGTCACATGCCCATGAATGATTCAACTTTTTACAGGCTGATGCCATTGTTTACATGTTAGTTTGAATGCTCCCAAGAAAGCTCAGTTATGGAATGGCATCTCCTAAAGTCCATTGTCAGTTAAGTGTTTCTTGATTGAGCACTTACTGAGAATAGTCCTCTCTCAAGAAACTGACCAAATGCTTCACTGACGCTACTTAGAATCAAACACATTGAGATAAAAGTACATAGCCACTATTAATGACTTCAAATACAAAAATGATACACACATACAGACAGCATAATCATAACCAGCAAACTACAATCTTTCCATGTACACCCCACTTGACCTCCTCTGTAAAAGACCTGTTTCAATAATGATCTGTATGGTCACAGTTCATGTCAATAACGTAACAAAAGTGGCCTCCACATCACCTCTCCTCCTTCCATTTCTCAGCTCATGACTACAACTCTCAAAGAACTGAACAAATGGGAAAGTGGTCCCAGGCTGGAAAGGCACACAGCCTGTGAAAAGTATTGTAGCTGACAGTGAGACAAACCTTTTGCATTTAAGCCTATTAGCTTCGTAAAGTAAGGAATTAGCTTTCATTTTTATCTTTTTTATTTCTTTTGTAAGCTATCCTGACTTATATGCATATATATTTGTAATCACTTAAAATTTCTCTTCTGTAATTAATAAACTTATCTTACTGTTTTATCTTAACCAGTGCATGTTTGAATTAAAGGGTGTGGGGAAAATCTACTTGATAAACAAGGATGGTGAATAATCATTACCTATGTCATAAGTATAAAGTAGCCTAGTATTAGTGTTTAACTGTAAGGGGTTAAGCTAAAGGTAACCTGAGAGGTGGACAACTGAAAAATGAGAAATTCCTCAGGAGACAAAGGATTTTGAGTTTCAGTTTCCCTCTAGGTCTCTCTCCGTTCAACTCGGCTATGCGATGAATCACAGCTATTTCTTTCACTGTAACTATAAACTTTCTATGAAGTAAGGTAGTCAAATAGTAAGTTTAATCTGTTTCTTTTTATCACTTGGAGGGTTCTCAGTGGTGAGTGTTGGCTGGGTGCTTCTTGATATTGTAAGATTCAGCAGAGATATCAACAGTGGGAGAAAGTTGCCTCAGGGGAGAGGTTTGGTTTCTTAATTCTTTTGTTGATAATGGTAGATGCTGTTCTATTGATGGTTATAAGGGATTTATTCCTTTCTTTTTTTTTTTATTAAAATCTTTCTGTTAAGAATCTGACTGCTTGTCTTCCATTGTGTAAGATCCTGGTTTTGGATCGGGCACGTCTTGCAGGATCAGGCGAGGCTTTTCTCTCAAGCTTCCCAGGGAGGGAATAAGTTTGGGGGTTTTGTGGAAAGAGAAAGAGGGGCTTCAAGTGGCTATGTCCAATAGTTTTTTGAGACATTCTCACTTGATGGTGGCAGCATACCAGGTCCAGACACAGGAGAAGTTTGTGTTCTGGGGAAAAACATTTTAACCCAAGCTCATAAAATAAGCTTGGGGAGTTATTTCTTTTTTCATGCGGGTCCCCAAATCTGTACCCTAGAGTTCAGACTGGGGAGGCAATCCTGACAACCTAATGTTGGAATGACGGACTTACTATGAGCTTACAACAGTGATCGGCACCGCGCCGCTTCCCGCGGCCCCCATTGGACCGGGACGGTGAACCGCAACTAGTGGGAGACGCGGTCAGCGATAAACAAAGTGGTGGGGCCTGCTAAGGGTGCTTACCCTGCGGTCCCACATGCCAATGTTGCCGATCCCTGGCATACACTGTCCCAGGACAATACTTAGAAGTACAAGACACACTTTTCTGGGGAAAGGATGGGACTGAGGATATGCAGTCCTAGCTAGCCACTCATAAATTACTTCTAGGGCAACCCCTGCACGCCCAAGAATAAATTATAAGCATTTACAACAGAACTTTTGAACTGTAATTGTTGCAAAATATAATTTCCTTTCTATGATGTTGGCAGAACAAGATTTCACTTTGTTTTAGTATATTTCAAGGCACAAACAGTATAGTAGTATGTATGATTCCTCTTTTTTTCTGTAGATCCGTACACAAAATAACTTTGAATTAAAATGTCCTACAGAAATGCCTGCTTATATAGAGAAACGTTTTTTAAAATGGCCTTCCAATCAACATACAATTTTACCCTTTGACATTTTGAAAGTACCTTAAGAAATTAAACAGATAATAAAGCAGTGATTTTACAACTGTATAAAATTCTTATTCAACTTTAATGATAAACAGATTGAAAAATTAGGAAAAAGCATTTATACTTTTGAGACTGAAATCATATTTAGGGATCTAGAGAGAACAAGAATATGGGGAGAAAAAATAAGATCCAACAAAAAGTACAAGTTAAGGCATATGGAAAAATACAATTAGAAAATCATAAATCTGAAAAGCTGTAATGCCCAGATACTTGGAGGTGGCACTGAACAATTAGATATGAGTTTGCAATGCTATACTCCATAAAAAACATGCAAGACCAGTGTGCAAATATACAACACTGGAGAGTCTGCACCTAAAATGTAAGATTCAGTAGCAGCCAACTTATTACTAGACAACTGAAGACAAACTAGGAGAGCCAGAAGCAAGTATATGAAGGATCTGGAAGAAGTGACTCATTTGGAAAGATTTTACAATGTGAAATGTGTAGCCTGGCTATATGAGGGCTTATGGAAGATAAAACTCTATAAATATTTGATATCAGGAAAGAAAGAGTTATTTAGTATGGAACAAGATGGCAGAATCAGGAGTAATGACACTAAGAAAAATTAAGCTAATTATTAGAAAAGCTTCCTGACACTGAGATCTGTAATTATGTGGAACAATTTTCCAGAGAAAATGGGAGAGGCCCCCTCACTGAAACTAACTAAAATTGCATTGGAAAAAGCAACAGCAAGCTTACTGGAAAAAAAAGCAATTCTGCATCAGAAACGAGGATGGACTAGATGACCTAATCATTTTATGATTCTATTTATAACTCTACATGCCATTCCCCTGTTAATACTGTACTGTTCTTTCTAGTCTATTCCAGTGTATTTTGTCCAGTCCAGTCTAGTTTTAAATGGCACCTTTGTAACTGGGTCATCATCCCAACAGCCATGGCAATGGGTAACTAACCTTGAAAAGAAACTGCATTTATAATCTGTATTTATTGTGGGAAAATATGCAAGGTAAGTTAGAGGAAGAAAAACAGATGTTGGATTCATTTCCATTTTTACTGGCAAGAAAATCTTGAAGTCCTTAATATAGTGTGATTGATCTCAATTTCTTGTAATCAATATATTGTTAATTACTCATACTACTTGTCTATAAATAAGTACATGCTTAATTATAGAATAACAATCATAAAATCATAGCCATGGCAAAGGATAACAATACGACAGGAAGAGACTTTGACCACTCTGAAACATATTAGATAATATAACATCAATTTGCCATACACAAGTTTGCTTTGCTATATTTACTTAAAGTGGAAGGAACCCATTGGGGGGAGTGCAAACTATGAGTTTCCCAGACCTGATGAAGAGCTCTGTGTAAACTCAAAAGCTTGACTTGCTCCCAAAATAATTAATTGGTTGCTTCGCCACCCCTCCAGATTCACTGAGCTGATGCCCAAAATCTCATAGGTTAGGGATGGGCAAACTACAGCCAGCAGGCCACATGTGGCCCACCAGCCATTTTTATTCGGCCCGCAAGATGGACTGAGCGTGGCATGCCGCAGATCCCCGCGCTCCTGGGCTGGGGGCCGAGCCAAGCGCAGGGAGCCACGGGGCCGCACCCTCCCTGGCAGGGCCAAGTGTGGCATGCCAGGGGACACTGTGCTCCCGGGCCACGGGGCCGGGTTGAGGAGTGTCTGGCTGAGTGTGGTAAGGGGGTGGGGGCTTAGGTGGTGGGGTCCCGGGAGGTGGTGGTTAGGGTGGGGGGATCTCAGGAGGAGGCAGTCTGGGAACAAAGAACGGGGGGCAGGGTTCTGGGCAGTTAGAGTAGGGGGGGGTCTCCAGACGGGGCAGAGAGAAGACAAGGAGCGGGGAGGGCAGTTAGATGGGTTGGAGGTTCTGATGGGGATCAGTCAGGGGGTGGGAAGTGGATGGGGGTTGGGGGATAAGGGGCGGGGTCAGGCTGTTTGGGGAAGCACAGCCTTCCCTACCCAGCCCTCCACACTATTTTTAACCCCAATGTGGCCTTCAGGCCAAAAAGTTTGCCCACCCTTGTCATAGGTGATGTCCAAACAGTCCCCAAAGGAGGGGTTTTCAGAATTAGGAGAATGGAGAGTGCTTGCCTCAGATCAGTGGTGGACAATCTTTGGTCCACAGGCCACACGCGGCCCATCAGGACAATCTGCTGGCTGGCCACAAGACGGTGTTTACATTTACTGTCTGCAGGCACAGCCGCCCGCAGCTCTCAGTGGCTGCAGTTCAGCATACATATAAGTAATTACCTAGTTTGAAAATTTTCCAGGAAACCAGGGTTAACAGCCCAAATTTTGCCATCAGATCTTAATCACGTGTGGTTATGTCTATTGCTAAGTGAAGTGTTGGTAACAAAACCCAAAACTATTCTAGTTTCAGGTTCTATTCCCAAACTGAAATTCAGAACAAATTCACCATACAAGAAAAAAAAGACCACTTCAGTTTATTAATGTTTTGAGTGAATGTGGACCATGTGTGAAATACAAGGCTGCATATTATTTTTATATGAAACTAGCTGAGTTTCATTTTGAGATTTAGGTTTCATTTCAACTCAGGACAAAACTCCAGGAGTGGGAATTTCATGGATCAGACATGAATACAATGTTCAAATGAACCCATATGAACAAACAAACAACAAATCACAATTACATTATGTCTCATCTGAAAGGCAACACCTTCAAAACCACACTGACTCCTGGAACCACTAGTTAAGCAGATGATTCAGAAGGATAACTCACACAGTATCATTAACACCACACTTTTTGCAGCAGCCAAAATTTTCACATAGGTCTCTCATGCCAGCACTGACCACGCCATCTCCTGCTTGTGTCCCAAACTAAACAACATAAGGATCTACAAATGCAAAAGCTTCTGAAATGTGATTCTAGGGGGCAGATTTTTAAGGCAGTTAAACACCAATCTGCATCTGTAGGCATCTAAGTACGTTTAAAAATCTGGCCCTAAGGAACTTGGACAAGTGCTCATAACAATTCAGTGTCAGAGCTAGGTATAAAAACTAAATCCCTGTGCCTTATCTCCAGACCATACTGCCTCTCTGTACAGTATATTTTGACTTGGCACATGTAGTATGAAAGAAATAAGGAATTCTGATTTCAGGAGAGAGCAAGTCTGGTGTGATACCAAGAGGCTCAGAAATGCAAGCAGAGGCCAAGCTTGCCTCAGAGTGTACCTCTGTCTACTTAGCATACTTTAAGATCTCATTCCATCAACTCTGCCTGCCTGCCACATTACTTATTGCTAATGAAACCACACATGTCTCTACAAGGGATTATTGATAATTATGGTAGTGGTTACTTCAGATATGCTATGAGTTATTTGAATCACAATAGCATTCATTGTAACATGGCAATAAAATCTAACCATAAAATTATCGTCTTTTGATTTCCTGTATTCATATTCACTGAATAATACTAGATCTCTGGTTGAAGACTAAAAAAGTATTTGCTACATATTTATGGAATTTCTCTGTCCCACATGCATATACCACAAAAATTTGCTTAATAGAATGCAACTATTTAGTAAAGCTTTGTATTTTAATGTATTCATCTATCCACAAACCTAAAAAGCTGGTTTGAGTTGAAATTAAAAATAAACCTATTCACAGCATTTGATGATGTATAACAAAGAAATACACTGGTGATTACCATTTATTTATGTTTCTGAAGTATCGGCAAAAAAAAAAAGGAAGATTGCTATCAGTTAGTCACTTTTGTTTCACAAGAAGAAAGTGAAAATTGACCTAGATCTCCACCCTTCCTTGACTACAATTGCAAGTCAAGTGACTCTTAGTTGTTATTGAATTCTCACTTCTATACTCCTGAAACAGTGTTCACATATCTTATTTCATTCTCCCTCAAGAAATATACTCAAAATGGGCTGGAAAGAAAGTGGAGTGGGATGAAGTAAAAGTTTGTTCATGATTCCACAGATTGTATTCTACAGATAGTATTCACTGAAGAGTTTGTTTGCTGCTTGGAAGTGGAACAAAAGATTATAACAGACATTCAAATGTTATATGAAAGATGCTGTGTAAGCAATCCAGTTCAGATGATTCCTTTTGTTTAGCAGATAGCTGTTGGAGACAGGAAAGGAAAAAGTTTACATATACGTCCCTCCCTTTATATAGGGCTGAGGTGACAGGTATTTCAGTTGCTTGCCTCCATCTGCAGGATGGAGGACATAATATCCAGAGGTTGGAAATTTTCTCTCTCTGACAAAGATTATTTGAAACTATCACATGCACAGCCCTAATAGAGCTCCCCCTTTGGCTGGACACCCTCCAGGGCTGTTATCTTTGGGTCTCTCCTCACTAGACCCCTTCTAGGCAATACCCCTGGCTTGGGGGTCTCTAGGCACAAGTTTGAGGGGCAAATCCTCTTTCTAGCACCCTTTTGAGAGATGAGACCTTGCAGTCCAATTTCAAAGCCCCTGGGGTAGTACTGACAACTCAGGTTCTCCCCATAGCTTAAACATATCTGCTCCCCGAATTCCAGATGTGTCAGTGCTCTAGGTCTACAACTTAAGTCTTCAGGAACATGTGGCAGGGAAACCAGAACAGACACAGACTTTGCACAGAATTCTAAAACACAAATAATTTTTATTTAGCATGAGAAACACACAGATCTAGACAAAATAATAAACATGATTATACATGTTTCCCTACTTCAGTTTCCTCACCACTCTCAAGAGCTCTTTGGGCTTAGGCAGAGTGCTCCGAGATGTCCAGGATTCTTCCCTGCAGTTTCTGGCATCTCTTCAGAATCATGGAGCCTCTCCCCATCTCTAAGTCAGCTATCCTCCTCTGACCTTGGTTGGTCCCACAGCTAAACTGAAGACCCTTGTTATGAAAGTTTGCCTGTCTCCTCTTCACTCCTGCCAAAAGCTTCCTGTTTCTTGCTTTGCAAGTTCCCCGGGTTTATACTCACTACGCCTCTGGCATTCAGGGCAGCAATGAAGCTCTTCCACTCCTATCTGTGTTTGGCAAGTCTTTCAATGGTGCTCCAGCTGTACCCCAGGTTTTTCAGTTCAGCTTTCACAGCTCTTTGCCATGTTGTTTTCAGGTGGCCTCATTTTCATTTGCCTTTAGGTGTCCATGTTATTGCTATTTTGGTGATGGAATCAGTTGTATGTATGTACTGGACATAATCCACTCCTTTCTTTTCTTCTGCCTGTAGTCTAAACAGGCTTCACTGCTCTGTTTACAGATTGTTGTTACTTTGTCTCACCTCTTGTTGATCTGCATTCCCATTTTCTTCATAAATGTTAAATGTTTTGATGATTTCCAGACTGTATTTAAGCTCCTGATGGTGTTCCTAGCTTTATTGATTCTGTTCTGGATGTCCTGGTTTGTTCCACCATCCCAGCTAATGGTGCTGGCCAAGTATGTGAATGTTTCTACACTGGTGAGAACACGATTCTCTATCCATAGTGGTAATGGTGAGGCAATATTAAGAGTGTGGTATCTGTCTTACTGTGGTTGATTTTCAGTCCAATTTGTTGGCTGAAAGTATTGAGTGAGGTCGTTTTTTCTTGTATATGGTGCTCGGTATGTGATAGGAGAGCAAGATCATCTGCAAAGCACAGTTCTTCAAGGAATGAGAAGGGTGTCTATCTGATGCCTCTTGGCATGTCTTTTGTTGTACTCCATGTGACGGGTTGGGATCACAGAAACCCCCTTTGAAGCTGCCAGTCGATGTGCCAAGGCTACTCCTGCCTCTGTTTTCCTGCCCAAACAGCTTAGGACCTCAGTATCCTGCCAGGTCTGAGCCATGTCCCCCAACAACTATGGGCTTGCCTGGAAACACGCAGGACGTATTTTTGCCTCTGGCTCTCAGATGCTCAACTCCCAATGGGGTCAAACCCTGAATAAATTTGTTTTGCCCTGTATAAAGCTTATACAGGGCAAACTCATAGATTGTTCGCCCTTTATGACAATGATAGAGAGATATGCACAGCTGTTTGCCCTCCCCCACAGGTACCAACACATACTCGAGGTTAATTAATAAGTAAAAAGTGATTTTAATAAAGACAGGAAGTAGGATTTAAGTGGTTCCAAGTAGTAACAGACAGAACAAAGTGAATTACCAAATAAAATAAAATAGAACACGCAGATCTAGCACTAATACAATGAAAAGCCTCACCCTCAAATGTCACAGTGTATTTCTTCTTTCAGACTAATCTCCCTGTTAATCTGGGTCCAGCTATGACTCGCACACCCCCTGCAGTCACTGTCCTTTGTTCCAGCTTCTTCTAGGTATCCTTGGGGGTGCAGAGGCTGTTCTTTAAGCCAGCTGAAGACAAGCTGGAGAGGTCTTCCCAGGGCTTATATAGACATCCTCTTGTGGATGGAGATCCCCTCCTCCTTCCTATGCAGAATCCAGTTGTAAGATGGAGTCTCAGAGCACATGGTCCAGTCAAAAGTTTGAGCCAGACTTCATTAATTACTAGCCAGCCCATATTCCTGGGGAAGCTCAGGTGTGGACGGGCGTCTACAAAGTTCATTGTTAGCTTGATTGGTTCTTGACTGAGATTCACTGAGAATAGCTTTTTCTCAGAGAGCTGCTCAGCTGCTTTCCAAAGTCTATTTACAACTAACCAAGCACATAGCCAATATTCATAACTTTGAATACAAAACAGACACATACACAGAAATAGGATGAACAGATCCAGCAGATCATTACCTTTACATAGATATGTTACATGGCATATGTAGCAAAACCATATTCCAGTAATGTCATACATATATTTATAGGTACCCCCCCCATAAAGCCTGATGGGGTACACCGTCACACGCCACATTACCCAATTGATGGCACTGTTGAAGAGGACTGCAGTCATGATGCACCCCAACATACTCCTGTTTTGACTTCACAACTGAAATCACTATGATCAACACTGCATATAAAGCTGGAATAGATGCTTTAGATTATGTTGATTATACAGAGAGGGATTCCATATGCCCACAGAATGTGCCATAGGCTACTCCCCTCAAAAGCCTTCACAAAATCTATTAAGTTTATGTTGAGTTTCCATTGCCATTCTAAACATTTTTCTATTATGTTTTGTAGAGTGAAGATCTGCTCTATGCATCCAAGTCTTTCTGAAAGCCAGCTTGCTCTTTTCTGAGAATGCTATCAACTGCCTTTGATATCACCTGGATCAATCAGTCTTCAGCTGTTGTTAAGACTGCGCTGATCACAACATGTCCACCATTCTTCTCACGCTCTTGCCTTTCTTCTCCACGTTTGTCTAAAAAGTTTAACAATGTCTGGGCTGGCCGAGTGGTCTTTTCTGTTCTCACAGGTCCTACTTGGCAATGACTGTGGTCTACCTGTTCTCTGTGAACCGTGCCATGTGGCCCACCCATCGCTGGATTATGATCTTACACAATAAATTGCATTGCCTAGATAAAAGTGTGATACCACACCAGTTATTACAATGACTGAGAATTCCTTTCTTTGGTATCTTCACTTATAACCCCATTGGTCCACTCATCTGGCACTTTTTCTTTTTCCCAGATTGTTGTGATAGAGGGGCCAAAATAGATGTTGCTAACTCAGAATTTACCTTGAACAATTCTGATTTCAAGTTTTCCTTGCCAGGAGCTTTCCCTTTTTTTAAAGGATTTGATGGCTTGGATGATCTCTTACTTTGTTGAGGTGTTTATGTTGATATAAATATCTTCTTCTGCGTCCTAGATGTTTGCTTCCTCTTAGGTGATTCCTTGTTCAACAATTCCTTGAAATGTTCTGTCCAGCACATTTCTTGTTTTTGTTCTGTTGTCAATAGGTGGCCTTCTTTGTCCCTGATGAGTGTATTTGTTGGTGTTGGCCATTTGCCACTGATAAGCAGTGTCATTTTGTAGACAGTTCCTTGTTCACCACGGGCAACTGCATCCTCTACTTGTGTTGCCAGATTATCAATATAGTATTGTTTGTCTACTCTCCCACGGCATTTGACCTCCTGGTGTGCCATGCTATAATGCTTGTGATATTTGTCCCTTAGCCTTTGGGACAATGTGTCTACATTTTTTTCTTCAGGGCTCATCTGGTTTCTACAGTGTTCCATGTACTGGATATAATCCGCTCCTTTCTTTTCTTCTGCCTGTAGTCTAAACAGGCTTCACTGCTCTGTTTATAAATTGTTGTTACTTTGTCCCACCTCTTGTTGATCTGCATTCCTCTGCTCTTCATAAAGGTCTGCAAGTGTCTGAAACTTGTTTTTTAACTGCAGAACAAAGGCTTCCTGTATTTCAGGGGACTTTAGCTTGCCAACGTCATAACATCCATGTCCCTTGTTTGGTGGACCCACACTTCTCAGTTTTAGCTTGATGGAGGCTGTCATAAGGTGGGGATTGCTGCAAACATCTGCTTACCTTCTCATTTTCACATCTGTCAATGAGCATTGCCATTTGCCATTGATCATCATGTGGTCAATCTGGTTCTTATCTCTGTCATCTGGAAAACACTATGTCAGCTTGTGAATTTCACAATATTGAAATAGGGTTCCACCGATGACCAGGTCATTCATATTGCATAGATCAACAAGCCTCTCTCCATTTTTATTCATGGTGCCACACCTATGTCTTCACATTGCTCTGTTGTTACGTGTGTTGACCTTACTGGTCTTGGCATTCAGGTCTCCTATGACGATAGTTACATCATGGCATAGTAGTCTCTCTAGCTCCAGCTGTAGTGTAAGGTAGAATTAGTTCTTTGCTTCTTCATCACTGTCATTTGTTGGAGCATAGCACTGAACCAGGGTGATATTATTGTATTTCTCTTTCAGTCTGGCTCTCCTAAGTTTGATGCACCCGACGAAGTGGGTATTAGCCCACGAAAGCTTATGCTCTAAAAAAATTTTAGTTAGTCTTTAAGGTGCCACAGGACTCTTTGTCACTTCTGCAATTCCAGACTAACACGGCTACCCCTCTGATTCTCTCCTAAGTTTGCTGCTGATGGACTTCCACTCGAGCAGGGACCACTCCACTCCCTTCTTCAAAAGGATGGCAGCACTCTCATGCTGTTTATATATTCCCCTAAAAATACCTTGGTTATTTGTTCTTCCGCTGCAGATTTTCCACTCCTCCTCCATGCAGGGAAGTTGGAGGCACTAGCCTTGTCAAGTTTCAGCCAACACATTATCAAAAAATGTTTCCATCTGAACCGGCAACCACTTAAGGTTTTTCTGACTGACTACTGTCCCTGATTTGGCAGAGATACGCTACAACCCCTGTCAGCAAATGGTGGACTCCATATTCACATAACAGCATCCCATAATACCACAATTTCACAAGTAACTTCATAATATCAACAAGAGTTCACATACTGTACATAGAAAGATTCTCTAAAATCATCTTCAAATTGTCACAGAAGCCACAAGCAATTTTCTCTCTACCTATTAAGGCTAAACAGGGTTTTTTTTCAGAAATGCAGAGCAAGGGCCCACACTGCCCCAGGAGTTGACCAGGGGTCATTTTTTTAATCTGATCCTCAGTCCACTTCTGCTCTGGAATGGAAATTATCTGCACAAGTCACTTTCCTGGTGTGCCAGCTCATCTGTGCTGGCTGATGTGCGCCTTCTGTAGCTTGCAAACCTGCCTAAGTTGGAACTAATAACCCACAGAGGTGGCTGGCTCTTTCCCTCATGCACTGCTATCCACAGGATGGGTAGTAAATGTAGGGGAGAAGGGGACATTTTATAACCCTTTCCTCTCATATGCAGGCATGAAACAATGGTCACAATTTGTCTTTCGATTCCTCTGAAATCTTCTATCCTAGGACAGATGCTTGAAGAGAATTCTGCTCTGCCAGCAAACAGACTGCTTGGTTATGCCATCCCGCACATCCTCACACACTTGCTATTTCAGAAATAGGCCTGAACTTTTCATGATGAAAAATCCCAGGCCCTCTCATGGCTGAAGATCCACACTGGAACCGATAAAACCACCGTAAACAAGAGCTCAGCAATCTGGACACCACCACCTTCTATTTAAAACAATCATCCTGAAGTTACACCAGCCCATGTATCCCTGGACAAAATAGAAGGAAAATATCACATTTTTGAGTATGAAAGTTCCAGGTTCATCCACCAGTGCTGTGTCATTATGGAGATTCATACAAAGTGAATGCAACTGTGTAATGGTGCAATGACTCATCCCTGTGGTGCCTCCTGCTGGTTGTTCAGGGAACTAGGTTTCCAGCTCTGGAGCACCTTCTGCAAGCCGGTGTTCCCCTTGCCACTGGCGCCCATGTCCCTCCTGGATGCCGGTGCCCTCTTACCTAGGGTGCTGCCCCCTGGCAATAACCTCACACTCTGCTTCTCGGTCTCCCTCCCTGGGGAACCCCCAACCCTCTATCCTCACCTTGCCTCAGTCTAGGGCTAATGCCAGTCATCATCAAGCCCCTGCTCCATGGGGTAGACTGCAGTGTAAAACCCAATCATCATAGGCAAGGGTTTGGGGACCTGCTGCCTTTCCCTTCAGCCTAGTATTCTTTTCAGGCTTTCTATCAGCCCCACAGCCTGGGAGGTAACCTAGCCTGAGCTCCCCAGCTCAGCCTTCCTCGCCCCTTCCCCACACTGCTCCACCTATAGTACCCTTTAGCTCTCAGGCAGCTAGGTCCAACTCTCTCCTCAGCTAGAGGGAGACTGTCTAGCTCCTGCCTAGCAGCTCTTTTTATAAGGGCCAGCTGTGGCCTGACTGGGGCATGGCCCACCTGTGACTGCTTCCCCAATCAGCCCAGGCTTGCTGTTTTCCCTTGCCACAGGCTCTGCAGGGTTATTTCAACCCCTTCAGGGCTGGAGTGGGTGACCACCCCGCTACAAACTGTAATCAACGTTCGAGATAATCTCCCAAAAGATTATTTGTATCCGGAGACGGATGTATCTATCTGATCTGTCTGACATCCCTCTGGTCTTTGTACCTTTTCATGTTTGTCTCTGTACTCGAGCTTTGTCCTTTGGGCTGGTACGGACAACAATTTTTTAGTTGGAAGGTAGCCACAGGGAATTACAAAATTCTGATGAAGTGTCTTTCTTGCACTTGCACCTCTTACAAGTTTTGCCTTATGCACAGGTTCCTCTCCTCTTCTTTATAGGAGAGAGACATAATCAGCATGTTTTAGGCCAGTTCAGGATATACACAAGGGGCTCAACAGTTCCTTCTCTTTCATTTCTAGCTGAAGGACACCCTGCTGGACTGAGTATCATAGAAGACCTAAGGGGCAGCAAACTGCTTCCAGCTTTGAGAGCAGCAGCACATTGCTGGGGACAGCTGCACACAGACTGCCATGTACACCAGACCCCATTAGTCTAGCATGGCTGACTGCAACAGGAATCCCACGGCAGTACCAAAGAGATAAAGATGGGGAAGACTATAACACAAAGTGGAGTTATAGCAGGTTCTGCATACAGAGGACATCACCCCAAAAAATGTCTCAAATGTCCTGTCTCCACTGTCTGGAGAGGAATGAGGAACGACAGCTGTAACTTATACCCATGCATCTAGACTAGTGTAGAAGATCTAAGAAATTTCAAATTTGTTTGTTAATTGTTATTTGCAATTATGAGTAAATACAGTTTAGTTCATAATTACATCACAAGAATAAGGGAATAATTAAATAAAATTGAGTGGCTGCAAATGGAAGAGAGAGATAATTCCATAGAAACTAAACAATAGTTCACTGCCTTGCAGTTTATCTTGTTCACTCTGCTTCATATCACGCACCAGAGTAGAGTAATTGCTTGTATGCATTTTTTCTCTGAAAGAAGAAAACTGCTTATTTGAACACGCTAGGAGACTGGATGTATGAACTTATAATATTCAAGCTTCAAATGTTATCTCAGTGTAGGGAGTCTGATCCTAATCCCACTAAGGTCAGTAGTAGTTTTGCACTTGGTTTCAACTGGAGCATTACTGGACAAACATTTAAAACAAGACCTGATCAAATAGTATTCTTTAGATCATAAATATGACAACTGCAGGCTTTTTTCAGTTGGTGAATGAACTGCAAACCATTCAGGATTCCTGTGCGTGAACCAGAATTTAAGTATTTGCTAAACAGTCTGGACATATAATTTTTAAGTTGTTTACAAATTGTTCATTTCAGCTATTAGATACTCACTATTTGTGATGTCTGATTCTTCACATGTAATATTTTCTGATCCCTGATTGGATTATTTGAAATTTTTAAATACTGTAGGAGAACAATGAGTGATGAATAGCAAATAAAGTAACCAATGGTGCAAGCATTCTCAGGTACCCAAATCTTTGCAGGATGGTGGCCTAATTTTGCATTAGATAGAAATACTTTCAGGAGCATCATATACTGAGCATATGCCATGCCCACTGACTCTAACAGAAAATATTCAAAATCTTTTCCCAACAATTACAGCATTAAAAATCCATGTTCAAATAAAGAGATATATTTAAGCAGCTAGTCAAACAAGCCAGGAGAAACTTGGCAAGAATGACCTGAAGACTAGAAATCAAAACTTAAAAAGAAAAAAAGCAACCATTTTACAAAAATGTTCTAAGCCACTTATGAGTTATTGATTTGAAGCATGGAACACACTGTAACTGCTGAATTCCTTCTGGGAATGGAGAATGTGATAGCCAACATCCTTCTTTGTCTTTTGAGCTGGAAATGTTCTTCAATGGATCACATAGGAAACTCAACAGTTAAATCTGTTTTAATTAATTCACAAAATTTGGAAATTCTTCACAAGATTCCCATCCAAGGCTAGAGAGTGAAACAGAGAGAACTGCCCAATTCAGTTTCCTGCTCCTGATAGTGACCCCAATACCAGGTACTGGTCACTATCAGAGAGAGGATACTCACTAGATGGACCACTCATATGATCTGATGTGGCAATTCCTCTCTTCCTGTAATGATTAGTTCCCTGTGAATTATTTCACAAGTGATTCAGGTCATCAGGACCACTGGAGCTTACGCTGGACTCTAAGTGAACTCTTCACAAGCCTGTGTAGACCTTGGGTCCTTTGTTATCCTCTTCCTGACTTTGTCTTTGAAAGCTAAATGTTATGGCCTGTCCACGTACATAATTATAATTTCATGCGTACTAGATAAGAACCATAGTGACAATAACAGTTGCTGGCAAAGTACTACAATAGTACACAACATTGTGTGTTATCATCATTGAGAATACAGAACAGGTGCTACCACAACATATTCAATGAGATACACATCCCATATCTGATATTTAGACCCAGTCAGCAACAATAGTTTTCTGTGTGATGTTCTGTGTGAGTGAGTTTGATACAATCATGAATTACTGCTAATTAGGTCCCACTGTGTCTTTAAATCCACATTAATAAACTTTATTTCAGTGCATCTGGTTGTACATCCCATAGCATGGAGATCTAACATAGCATTCTGTTATCTTTAAAACAGCATCATATTCCCATTAAAAATGTATAGTGATCTTACCCATGTGAAAGCTTTTAAGAAATAATGCACTGAGATAAATGATTGTTTGGCATCACGCACTCTTTATTGTGTGTGTCAAACCCTGAGTCATACTGATACATTTAACATTTCTCATTAGTACATAATAGTAAATTGTGGCTGTGTAATAGTAACACATTTAACATTTCTCATTAGTACGTAGGCACAATCTGTTATTATGTAAACCACATATACCCTATTCATGGTTTAGTTATACTGTATTCAACATGCTGAAAATGACTTTTTGTTCACACAGACTCTGTTTCACATACAATATAATGTATTTATTAGAATTCAATGTGTTTGTTAGTACTACTTTGTATCATAAACTCCATGTGTGTTGAAATGCAAATATACTGAAGCAATAATTTCTGCACAGTGGTAAAGTCTGTCAGGAAACACAGGAACTCACATGCCACCTACACCTTCTGCACAACACTTGTATCATTAATATGTGTGGATGCCAAACTCTCCTACCTGATCCCTTCATTGTTTTGGATAAAACATATTTACATGCAACAAAATCATAGCAATCACTGGTCAGAAGAGCAATGGTGATTGGAGAATGATTGATGATGTATACACATCTGTAAATAATCGTTCATCCATCCTATGCAGGCAATTCAGTGCAACTTTTTATAGTGGACGTCTGTAGTTATACAATCTGTTCACAAGAATGCAGGGAATACTCATACGCCCTAACTCAGGAAGCACTCTCTATGGGATTTAAGCATGGGGAAAGTTAAGCAGAATTCAACTATTACTCTAGAATAATAGGCAGGAATAGATATAAAGCAAGTTGTCCTGATATAAAGCAAGACAATTATAAATTAAGGCTATGTCTACACTATGCAACATTTAGCAACACAGCTGTGGTGCTACAGCCATACCACTACAAGGCACACGGTGTAGCTGCTGTTTGTCAGCAGGAAAGAGCTCTCCCACTGACAAAAATCTTCCACCACAACGAGTGGCAGTAGCTTTGTCGACAGGAGAGGATTATGGGCCATCGACACTTCTGCATTGCCATAGGAGGCTTAGACTATGATTTCACAGGAGGACCCTGTGAGGCTGGGCTTCGCAGGAAGTACCACCCAGCGTGACCTGAGTGGTGGCCCCCCAGAGTCCTGTACTGTACTGTAATGAAGCAGTACTTAAACCAGGAAGCCAAGAAGGGGAGCTCTCCGAACAATAACAGACTACCTGCCAGCATCTGCTCCCGACTCTACTTGTGATAGATTCCAGCTTCTGACCCTGGGCTTTGTCCATGACTTCGCTATTTGATTGCTGTCTGTAACCTGGCACCCGACCCTGATCTCCTGGTAACCTGATCCTGCCTGCCTCCTGGTCTGTCTTGGACCCTGACCACCTGGTACCTGACTCAGCCAGATTCACATCTTCTGCTCCAAACACTAGGTGTGACTGCCCACATCCCAGTTGTGACAATTTGCTCTGAGAATCTTTGCCCCCCTTCACCCTGCAATCTATCCCACTCCTCCCACAGATAAATGCGGGGTGGGCTGCCCTCCAAACAGCAGCTCCCTGAGGACCCAGGCACCACAGGACCAAGTCACCCATCTGTAGGTAAAGAACCTCGCTCTACAGATCCACAGTACACAGTGCGCACTCAAAGCACAGACCCTGTGCGAGCAACTAATCCAGGGGTCGGCAACCTTCGGCATGCAGCCCATCAGGGTAATCCACTGGAAGGCCGCAAGACATTTTGTTTACATTGACCATCTGTGGGCACAGCCCCACCCCCCTCCCATTGCTCCATTGCTCTCAGTGGCTGCGGTTGCCATTCTCGGCCAAAGGGAGCTGTTGGAAGCAAGCCACAGGGACGAGAGCCCCAGGATGAGAAGTGAAAACATGAGCACAGGGATCTAGCGAGAAGTGAGTGGCTCCAGGCTAGAACATCAACCTTCCATCTCAAGTATCACAACTAACTGGATATGTTTGAAAAGAAAAACGCAGACTTATTACCATCACACCGGACTACAACTGCCCAACAGATCTACAGCTCAGGGCAAAGATGTCCTATGGATGGATACACTCTATATCTGAACCAGATCTGGAGGCACTATGTGGATATATCCAGGAAAACTTTGCCAAGGGCGTCATTCTGTAATTTATCTATCCAGAGGGGACACCAATCCTCTTTGCGAAAAGGATGTGTCACTACGCCTCTACATAGAATACCGTGCACTGAACCAAGTGACTATTTGTAACCACTACCCTTTGCCCCTTATTTCAGATTGCTGGACCACCTTAGACTTTGGGGATCTTCATGAAACTAGATCTTTGAGAAGCATACAATATAGTATAAATAAGTCCTGTGTATGAATAGAAAACTGCTTTTTCTATTTGATACTGGCACTTCAAATACTTGGTGATGCCATTTGATGTAATCAATGCCTCTGCAACATGTCAACATTTCATAAATGATGTCTTCAAGGATACCCTGGACCAGTACATAATTATCTACCTCAACAATATACTAGTATTTCCCAGAAATGCAGAGCAGCACTACCACAATCTTTGATCAGTCCTGGAAAGACTACAGAAGCATGGGTTGTACATCAGATTGCAAAAGTAAACCTTGAACTAGGCCATCATTTAATTTTTGGGGTATAACGTCTTCCCAGAGGGAATCCACAATGATCCGCAGAAGGTGGAAGCCTCTGCAATTGCACAGCACCTTGAACCCTCCAGGAATTTCAACACCTCCTGGCCTCAATTTTTTTTATAGGGGATTCATTGCAAACGTCTCCTAATTAATAACTCCTTCAGCTTCACTCCTCTGCAAAGTTGCACTATTTGATCAAATAAAGGCCTCCTTCATAACAGCCCTGATTCTGGCAAACCCTAGCCCGACTCATCCATCTATAGTGGAAGCAGATGCATTCAATGTGGCCCTAGGGGCAGTACTATTGCAGTGATTCATATCCCAATCAGTTCTGCACCCTTACCCCTGCCAAGATGAGCTTTAAAATACTGAAGAGAGAGCTGCTCACCATAAAAACTGAATTTAAAGAATTGCATCATCACCTTTAGGTAGCTCAGCACCCCCAGTATAGGTCTTTACCAACCATAAGAATCTTAAATACCTCCACAAGGCCCAGAAGTTAAACCATAGGCAGTTCTTTTCTCAGTTCAAGTTTACGATATCTACCTCCCAGGAAAGTAAAATGGGAAAGCCGATGCACTATCACAGAAGGGGGAATACTACTGAGGAAGCGAAGAATCAATTTCTGAGCCCCCTACCTCCTCAAGCCTAGTAGTTTTGCCAATGCCACAGTTTAGTGAGGTGAGCATTCCCTCATCTGATCCTCCTTGAAAGAAGACCCAGTTGCCCAAGGGACACAGTCTATGCCACTGGGGGCTAAGATGCATCGTTCCATGCAGAATGGGATAACTCACTTTGACAAACACATATATGTGGCACCAGCGTGTCCGAAACTGAGGGTTCTACAGCTGAGCTATGATGCTCCACTGGTGAATTCCTTGGCCACTAGATAACCTCCTGCATGGTTGCTCACTTTTTCTGGTGGCCAGGTATGCAGGTTAAAGTCTAAGCATGCAAGGCACCAAGAAGTACCTTCCAATGGCTGTGTACTGAAACTCTCAGCTCTTTAATGCTGGGATTGTGTTTTACATCTTGTTTACCAGGGGACAGGCACATTGTTGACACTATACAAATAGTTAATAGGCTTAATAGTATTACCTGAAAAAAAAACCCCTCTGTTAATAGAATGTTAAAGTTGCAAAATCAAGCACCCAAAAGTTGAGAAATGTCAGCATTAAGGTTGTCTATGCCTAAATCAGCCCGCTTGTGCGTATATAGTATGATACAGTCTTCAATTACATGACCACATACTCTTTTTCCCCTAATCTCATTCTCAACTGAACCATTTTAGGTGAAACTTTCTCCAAAGACCTCAGTTTGGGGCAGACACCAGCCAAAATGGTTTTAGTTTGGCAAAGTTATAAGAAACTGAAAACAGAGTCTTGGAATGGGAAGTGGCAGGCAACCTTAACTAAAAACGTCATTGTCTGTGCTGCCTATGACACTAAGAACACACTTATAAACTTTTTAAAATAGTTTTAGCACCAGGGTATTATTAATGCGTGTGCAGGTGTGAAGAGACAGATACTAAAACTTTGCTCATCCAGGACTCGTTACCATTAACAATTGTTTTTCATGGAGCAATGACCACGACAAAAAAAAAGCAGCTATATTTATTTTATAATGACATAATATTTTTGACAGATTATACATTATTAAAAAGTTATCAATATTAATCAGTAATCAATACTTTGGTCATTCTGCCAATTCTACATTAAATCTAAATTAGAACTCTTTTTTGAAAGTTCCTATTGTAAAATGTGACCACATCGTTTTTTTTTTCTTTTCTGCAGCTTTCATCCAAAACAATATTCAAGCTCCTGCAGATTTCCGTGATTCTCAATTCTTCCTCTTCCGAAACAAATTTAATTTGCATTTACCCAAAAGTAAGAACCACTATAAAGTCTATGCACCAAAAATATCACAGGGCTTTTCCCATCTGAAAAGAACTCTTTATAGATGCTGACCCACATAAATTTGTTGGGCTACTCAGCCAAGCAGCTGCTTCCGATTCTGAAGAAATTCCCTTGAGCAGTTATGTACCTCTCCGATGAGCAGCTTTTATTAAGCAGGGGTTGTATTTTTATAGGCAGGCCAACCTTTAACTAGGGAAAGATCAACCTATCTTAGTGCCAGTCTCCACCTACTGCCTTTTGAAGTTTTGTTCAGAATGACCATGGAAATCTAGTACTTCATGGCACTTTTATGCAATAGCCTTTCAACAAATATATTGGAAATATTTGTTTCTAAGATATGACTATTTTGAATACAATAGCTACAACCCTGTTTGGGAGCTCCCCAACAGAAAGAGTCAAATCACATAATTGTAACTCCACCTGGTCTACAAGAGGTCAGTTCACAAACCAGCTACCAAATAAGACTCCAGGCCTACGCTTTGATGAACTGTTCTTGTGTGTATCTAAGCATGTATACTTTGGAATCCCGCCCTCAGCCAGCTGCTGAGGAGCACTGAGTAAACACACCAAAATAGTTGCAGACTGAATGGAGCAAAGCCAAAACCAAGACCCATAAACAAGAAACCATTTAGACTATGAAAGCAACTGCAGAGCAGAAACTGAAAAAGTGGTATACAATAGGTTTTATACTGCTGTTAGTCAGAAAGGCTAATAGGAAAGCTGAAAACTTCCCAGAAAGCATTCATTAATTTTACAAAGTGAAGGGGAAACGGAATCAGTTCAAATGTAATGAAAGTGTGTGAAGCAGAAAGGGCTCATTGCAGATATCTTAAATGTCTTTACTACTTGGAGTACATCATTTTTGGACTTACCCCCAGCAATTTTTCAGCAATCAGGATCAGTTCCAAATTCACCCTGCCCGCATCCGACTTGAGTTGGCTCAAAGCTGAATCTAATCATGACTGAGCACAGAGAAGCTGCACTATTCCAGCAGCCCAAAAAAAAAGACGCAGCAGCAGCAGAAGATACAGCAGATAACCTACTCTTGACATAAATCAGAGGGTAGCCATGTTGGTCTGGAATTGCAGAAGTGACAAAGAGTCCTGTGGCACCTTAAAGACTAACTAAAATTTTAGAGCATAAGCTTTCGTGGGTATTAGCCCACGAAAGCTTATGCTCTAAAATTTTAGTTAGTCTTTAAGGTGCCACAGGACTCTTTGTCACTCTTACCCTTGACATAGAATAAGAAAGAAAATCTGTACTGCTCTACTCTTTAGTGAGGATCATATTTTGGAAAATTCAGTTCCCCCCAATCCTCATGGGTTCCACAGTATAAAATATATATCATAAGTTAAAGCTAATGAGTTGTACACCCATGGTTGTGCTCCACCAGCTATTCAATATATGATCATGGTTGACAAACTGAATGTTAACTGTGCAATACAAATATTTTTAAATAAAGAACATCAGATTTAAATTATCAAATTTTTTACCTTTAATGGACTAATCCTAATAAACACTGAGCACCAACAGAAATTAATAGGAGTTCATGGCCTCAGTATGCCTTGAATCTGTCAATCAATTTACATGCTCTCTTCCCTCACTGTTTTATCCTGAATTTTTATATTCATAATGAATTATGACAAAGAAAGCCTCAAACTACAGTCTCTTTGCTTTAGCATGATGTAAACTGCAAGGAACACAACTTAAAAAGGACAGTGGATTGATGCTCAGCACTACAATACATTCCTAAGATTCATATACTTTATCCTTTTTATATTTCTAGTCATAGTCATACTCCAGTGGATGAAGTTACAGATGATAGAGACTATTCAGAGCAGTCACTTCCTTTCTAGGAGAACAGTGACTGTGGACGCAGGGAGGCCAGTATGTGACAGAAATCAAACACCTGACATCACATTGGTACTGGAATCCTGGTAAGAGGATGTGCTCTAAATTCAATAAACACACAGTATGAAAATGTGAAACTTACAGGAACATCTCAACAAAATTCAAATGCATTTATGACAACTGATCACTGAAAAAAATTTCTTTATCTTATAGTTTTGTTAATTTTAGAGCATGTGTGCATTTGTTTTGCGGACAACCACACTTTAAGTGGTTAATTGAGTTGGCTTTACATAGTAACTTTCATTACAACTTTTGGAGATACTCAGATGCTACAATGATGAGGATCATATAAGAATTTTAATAGATAAATCTGCACCTTTCAGATTGTTTGTCACAGGTCATATTGTTTGTGTCTTTTTGGTTTGTGTCTTTTCTCCGAAAGCTGAAAGTTAAAAATAATTAAGTTTCAAATCTCTGATGTCCATGTTCAAATCCTTAAGGAGACATCTGTTAAATGATTATGGAGTAAGAAGGATCCCCTATGTTTCTGCTGTAGACTTAGCCTTGCTGAAGCCATCCTCTTTAACAAGGAAATTAAGAGAGAGATGGAAAATTCCCTTCTCCTATGCAAAAATACAATGGCTATATTCATGAAATAAGTGAGGAAGAATATTTCCCTACATATTATAACATCCAGATTACTTATTTGTGACTACACAAAGCTATGAATAATTACTGTCATCTTGAGCATTGATTCTCTTAGACAGAAGAAATTCATACTTCTAAGGATTTTTCTTCACTGGGTTTCACTGGGCTTTTAGAAGAGCCAGTCAGACTCCCAGACAGACCAACATACGGCTAAAACAATACCAATGTAACAAACAAATCCCTGATGATGCAAGAGAAGTTGTCTATGATGCTAATGATATACCAGAATATTAATGTTTCAAAGAAAAGTTATATTTCGTCTTAAGTGGCCTTTAAATTCTCTGATGGCTTTCCCTGTAGGGGGAAAAAAGAAGCCAAACCAGAGGCTTAAAATGAAATCCTAGCTCCACTGATCTCAACAGAGCCAGGATTATAGCCTCAGATTTTAATAGTGCCAGTAGAACTTAAATTGTCCAGAACCAGTCTTAGATCCAGAAAGAGGATTTTTATTCCCAGGGACTGAATTTGTCCATACAACAAAGTCTCCATGAAAACAACTGTATGATTTAGTCCTTGCATTTTTCTAATCTGAAAGCAGAAGTTTAGCAGTCTGGTTCTAGAATCCTTAATTTAAATAGGTTGCTGGACAGAAAACATGCAATTATCATAATTCACCGTCTTCTTCCCACACCCATATATTTCTAGATCAGTTATCAACTTCCCCAAGACTATTGGGGAATGTAATCTGAATTGTACGAGAGAGAAAAAACTATGATTTGGATGCATCTAGACATCACCATGCTCTGCAGCTCTTCATTACTTTTGCTAACACTTTGTAGAGAACCAGAAAGTGGAAAATAGGGAAAGGAATTGGAGACACCACCAGGAGGATGAAAATGCATCTCTCTCCACTGCAGTTTTATCCAGGAAACTTAAAAACATTTCAGTTTTATGATGGTAAATAGTGGCAAGTCATTTCTTGAGTTCACCACAGGAGACTCCTGCACTGAAGGCACGAGGTGGCCCTTCCCCTCTCAGAATTTTGGCCATAACTTTTTCTGTCTCTGGGATGTGATGAGCAATTAGATCAGGTTGCCGATCCCTGAATTAGTAATTTATGTCAGGGCAGAAAGTCTAATTCTAATGCCCCTCATGGTCATCTAGCCTGACCTTGCTCTTCCTGTATTTGTATGGTGAAAGACACTGCAGTACTGTTGTCTGAACAGACCTGGCAAAAGAGGTGTAAGTATCCTGTTTCATCTGTAACACACTGAGAACTTTCCAGACCAACAGGAAAGTTTACATATAAATAAAGGGATCTTTGCTAGCTCTCTTGGCAATCAAGAGAGGCTCTCTAGTCTGTCTTTAAGATATCTGTTTGCTGCATTCCAGGAATATATAAGTCTACCAGGAAGTGCAGTTTAATAGCATTAGTTTTCCCCTCCTCTACATCTGAGTTACCCAAGAGATTTGTAACATGCAAACGCTGGTTCCCCAGCTCTGTGGGTTTCCTTCCATCCAACAGACACTGGTATCAGAGAAGAGTTATAGAAAAGTCATGAAGTTGAGCTCAGGGAGATCACACAAGCCTTTTTAGTTTTCCCTAGGTGATGGTGGGAGCACACATTACCTGTTGGCCCAGGTCTGCACTGCACCGAGCATAATGGGACCAAAGACTACTGAAGAACTAATAATAATCTCTTGAACCATGAAATGTTTAGGATGAGAACCTTAATATCCATTAACTTCATGAAAAAACTCGGGCAGATACAGACAGACATAATCTTCCTTTCCCAATTCAAACAGATTAATATCCACTATAATTACTAAAAAGTCTCAACAAAGGAGAAATTAAAACAGACTTTTCTCTGCCTACTAAAAATTCCAAGTGGATTATTGCCAAAACATGAAGCTTTTGGGCCATTCTGTAGTTGTTACAATCAAAATACCATCTAAGTAAATATGCAGTGTTGTTATAACAGGGTCAGACCCAGGATACTAGAGAGACAAGGTGGATGAGGTAATATCTTTTATTGGAGCAACTTCAGTTGGTGAGAGAGTTGAGCATAAGAATATAAGAAAGGCCGTACTGGGTCAGACCAAAGGTCCATCCAGCCCAGTATCCTGTCTGCTGACAGTGGCCAATGCCAGGTGCCCCAGAGTGAGTAAACCTAACAGATAATGATCAAGCAATCTCTATCCTACCATCCATCACCACCCTCTGACAAACAGAGGCTAGGGACACCATTCAAGATGCACAGAACTCTTCTTCAGGCCAGGGAAAGGTACTCAGTGTCACAGCTAAATACAAGATGGAACATATAATTTAGCATAAGTAGTTAATGGGTATTCTAAGGGACCAGTCAAGGTGAAGTGGCCACTTCATACTCTGCATACCTTTCCCAGATCTGAAGACAAGTTCTGTGTAGCGCAAAAGCTTGTCTCTCTCACCAACCAAAGTTGCGCCAATAAAAGATTTTATTAAAGTTAATGTTTAAAATGAAAATATACATAAGTTTAAGAAGTGAGGTACTGGATATGTGGAGTCAGGCTTGGGTTATGGGTGATTGTAAGTAACAGGTACAAGGTTTATAAAGGTACATACATATCTCATATCCAGCATAGATCCAGATTGGGGTGTGGGAGTTTTTTAAAGCATCAGTGTATAGGTTTATTCGGGTACGCCACCCATGGGATGTAGTAAGGGTCCGAGTCAGTGGTGGTGTAGGCAGTAAGTACATGGGTGGGGTGCATCCCTCTGTTTGTCAGGGGAGGGAGGAGGTGGGTTATTTCCCTGGTCAGCAGTCTCGGTTTCTCGACCTGGAACTGGCGATGTCCTGTGATGTGTTCAGTGTAGATGTCTCTGGACCACCTGATGGTGTCAGACACCATGAGCTGTCTCGTGAGCTGGGCGTAGCGCCGACCAACTCCGCACGCTCTCAGTACCGACTCATTCTGAGGATCCCACGCGCCCAGAGCTCCTACGATCAGGGCATTGAGCTGTACCTCATAGCCCTGCGCTCTCAGGGTGTTGGCCAGTGGGGTGTACTTCGACGCCTTCTGTGCTTGGGCCTCTTGGAAGGCTGGTGACCAGTTTTCAAAGGAAACTGGTCCACTGTGAGGATCTTCTTTTCTGCATCCGTCACGACAATGTTGGGCTGCAGTCGGCTGTCTGTCCCAGGGATGGTGGAGTCGATGGTGATCTCCCCCAGGGACGGTGGGATGGCTTTCACCAGCCACTTCTGGATGGCATTGTGGCGGTGCCGCCAGGTTCCAGAGTGCTGCTTGCATCCACACAGGACGTGGGGCAGCGTCTCGTTGGCATAGCTGCACTTCCTCCAGCGCTTGTCCCAGTTGCCGAGGCGGATGGCTCCGTTGAGGGGAACGCAGCTGAGTAGGGGCCGGTGGATGAACCTCCAGTCGGCGAACTTGGTGAAGCTGCCCCTGGGGAGGAAGTGGTTGCTGGCATCCCATTTGCTGGACACTTCAAACTCCTTGCCCTGGTCTGGCTTCCCGCTTGAGGTTCTCAGTGTAGTGGCAGTGGATGGTGTCTTTCAGGGTCCTTTCCAGCATTGTTCTGGCAGTCGGAGTGACAATGGTGTAGTCCAGGGTCTTTATGTGAGGCACTAGTATTCCCAGCTCTCAGCACTCCTTGCACCACTTCCAGTGGCAACCAATCCTCTTCCCTAAGCATCTCGAGGTGTTATGGTCACGGGACCAGAGAGAGGACAGGTCTCTCCTCTTTCCCAAATTAAGCTTCTAGGGAGCCACTGATGAGGTAAGTGAGGTGGGTGGCGACATCCTGCTCGGAGGGGGTACTGGTGATGCGTTTCCTGACCACGTCCCGTATGGCTTCCTCCACGATGCTCCTCGCCGTCGGGTCCGGGCACATCAGGAGGCGAAAGGCGTGAGTGATCACCGCCACGTTTCACAGGTCACCCATCCGATGAACACTGGCACTGCCCTGTCTGTGGGAAATGTAGATGATGTCGGTGCTGACCCTCTGGGGAAGGTAGAGACATTTCCTCAGCAGCTGCCTGATGGTGCTATCAGCCTTGTTCAGGGGCACCTTGGCTAAGGCAGATCCCCTGAGGACAAAGGGAATGCGGGGGATCAGGAAGGTATTGAGGGCTTTGATCTTTTGTCAGAGGGCGAGCAGGGAGGAGTCTATTTGGGCCACATCCCACACAATCTCCGCGATGTTGTCTTCGGGGGTCTATCGGACACAGACTTCTGTGGGTGTCCCCAGGTGTTGGTATACCTTTCCCTCCTCGAGGGAGGGGATGGGCACACCCTGGATCAGGAACCATGACGCTTGGACCAGAGCCCTGGTGCCGCCTTCAACGTGGAGGGAGGCGCACTTTTTGGGGTTGAAGCAGAGGCCTATCCACTCAGCGGCTCGGCTGGCAACATTGAGCATCCCCTGGAGGCTTTCCGAGCTGTCGGCAACCAGGGCCAGATCATCCACGTAGGCCAGGAGGCTGATTCTCTTGCTATGCAGATCGAAGACAGCTGAGCTGCTGGAGACAGCGGGGATGAGTGGTTTCATAAAAAAGCCTACAGCACCCAGTATTCCGAGGAGGTTTCCCATCCAAGTACTAATCAGGCCTGACCCTGCTTAACTTCCGAGATCAGATGAGATCAGTTTTTTTCATGGTGGTATAGCCGTACTCACCCACCTTGTCTAGCTAAGTAAATTAGCATCCTTGTCCGAATGATCTCAGAAGATGACTGGTCTCATTGCCATAGTGAACCACTTCGGGACAATGCACACAATGAAAATTCTTGTTTCCGACAGGTATTGCATTTCCAGGAAAAAGCTTAGTTTTGTTTCTTTAATTGGAATGCATGAGAATTATGAGGAAAGCTTTGCTTAAATCTGTTTTACACCAACTGACAATCATCACTAGATCTTTCAAAATGCCCTATTTAAATGAGTGGCTAAACTCCAAATCATGGTACTACCGATTGTATTCATCATTATAATGTATTTACTCTATGCAGACAAGGAAGAAAAGATAGTTTCCTTTAAGCAGCCTTGAAGGGACACTGGTTAAAGTAGTTTCACAGCTAAAGTCCAAGTATTAGTAGCCATTAGCTAGGAGGTCAGGGGCAGATTTCAAAACATACTGAAATTAATCATTTTATAAAGCACGCAAATCAAGGACAGTGAAGTACTGAGGACCACCAGTGCCTGTTCCTTCATAACCACAGGAAACTGATGCTGTAGAACAGGGATCGGCAACCTTGGTACATGCCCGCCAAGGGTGCTTACCGTGCGGGGGGGGGGAGGGGAAAAGGGGGCGTGCCAAGGTTGCTGATCCCTGCTGTAGAAACACCCACCCCACTTTTAAAAGATGATACCCCAGAGAAAGATCAAAAAGCACCAAGTATCTAAGATATCCCATTCTATTCAGTTTTTCATACTGTACTTATAAGTTTGGCATTCATCCAACGCATTATTGCATTCATCCAACAATGCATTAAGCTGCATAACTAGCATCTGTAATGGAAGATATCCTCCATTGAACAATTACTTCAACACTGTGCATGTCAAGAAGAAACACCCTGGAATCTCATGCCATTCAACCCTTCCGACATCAGTGGAATTGCATTGGACTTAAGTCAGCACAAAATTTGTCCCAAAGAATATTTTTCAAATACAAATAAGCATTCCCACCTGAATACTTTCACTTAGTTTTCTGTTTTCCTTTGCAAACTTAGGGTTTTCTTAAGTATCAGAAAGTGTATCATTAAATCCCATTTAAATTATTTGTCAACAGAACCTTATCTGACAGACAATGGGGACATGAAGTTCAGAACATTAGTTACTTCACTTAATGTTCTTTTAAAGAAAATACATATTTCTGAAGCTATCAGTAATATTTATAAAGCATATTGTTGTAAAATTGTCAACAAACTTTTATGGCTTTCCTCTTCATATGAATACTCAGTCATCCATTCATTCCTAGATCCACTTCAATCCTGGAAAAAACACAATAATTCTGAATTAATTAGGAAATGGGCACTAAGCAGATGTAACTTCTTCAATGTTTTATTTTTGTTTCTTGACTTTTATTGCCTACCTGGGCAAAAACACAGGGATCTACTCTGTGGTGAAACAGGCACTGGAAAAGCACTGAGTTTTTCAATATTTTAAATAAAGCAGACTGAATATTTCAAATACTAAGTTGTGTCTCATGCTTTCCAATAAACTGATGTTTTAGTCAATATTTTTCTGTCAATTCAATTTCTGCGCAGTTACTTGAGTGTTCAAAATCTGAGCTTCTCTGCATGCAGTCGATCCCATGATATATTTATACTGCATGATAGGATGGAGTAACTCTTTAGCTGATGTCCATTTCAAGTACTTGCAATTTTGATTTCAAAATTTATTTGCTAGAAATATTCTGCGAGATCTGATTAATAATTGCTGCTTGAGGCAAACCTTCTTGATAGTAAAACTCACTCACTAGAATATTCACAAAAATGAACATAAAGTAAAACAGTAGCTGATCTAAAAATCTGAATGAATACATTTAAAGCTTTGCAGTGTATATGTAGCAATTTTTTTCATAATTCTGCATTAGGCCATGGGGAAAAAATTATATGACATAAAAAGAAACAGGCAAAATACTTTGTCTTTGCTTCTTCAGATTAGACAGAATATAAGAATCCAGTAGACTTAGCAAAGTATATTATAATTTCTGTAAAGTCTTTTAAAAAACCTTAAAAAAAAACAACAACTGTGGCCTTTAATTTCTTGACATGATGCCTTAAACCTCTTGCCAGAATGTATGCATATAACTGGAATGGACTTTTACTTTCACATGTCCCCTTTAATAATGTAAACTGTGTGAATTCAAGACTAACTCTGTTGTCAGAGAGCTATTATAAATAATCTGTTATAATTTGATTTTTTTCCAAACTGATGCTGTCTCTCCAGTAGTGACAGCATATATAACCTATTCACTTTTAAGCCATAAACCAGTACTTCATTACTGCTATACATACATTAACACAGCTATCAGGTTTAAACATACTGAACAGCCAGTTACCTTTAAAACAATATGAGAATCTGGAAAAGATAGTAAACATTGAAAAAAATGAAACCTACTAACATCCCAGTGATTAAGCACCAAATCTATATAACTTTTTATTAACTTTTAATCCAATTTTTTTTTGGAAATAAAATAAACATAAGTTCCAAATTCACATTAATATGAGTCACAAATGGTTGCAAATGCCCTAGAAACAATGACCTCACTATATTTAATTAAATTCCATAGGCTTGGAGTGTTCTAACTACTGTAGATTATTTGTCCCATCTTTGACATATCTTGGAGAGTGTACTTTTTGTTTAATCTCCTTTGGCATTATTTGAATTGCTTCAGAATTTCCATTTCATGAGGCAAATTTTCTTTGGCTTACAACTGAGCCAGTGAGCATTGAGCGATGTCTTTTTTTTTTTTTTTTTTTTTTTTGAATTACACACTGTAGGGAGATGTCTTTGACTTCCTAGCAGCCCCTTTCTGTGCCAACATCCAAATACTTGAGCCAGGTTTCCTGTGTGCTAAATGTATACACATGGTATGGTTATCTAATCCAACTGCGAAAGGACATAGTCACAAAACTGTTATTTAAACGTTCTAATGTTTCAAAGCTCCATAGGGTGTCCCTCAAAAGGAAAGCTCCTTTGACCTGTAATTGTTTCCAGTTCTCCATATTTTCTCATCAGTTATTTCTCTACACAAACATCCTACAGTGCAACTTAGCTTCATGTTACAAGTGAATGCTGGAAGTCCTATTAGCTCACTGTGGCTATGGTAATAATGAGAAAAGGGATGTGTGTTTCAAAACTGCTAAACTGTAGCTATCTTACTAATCATAGCTGCATTTGTTTTACATTATTAAATTGTGTACAATTCCCTCCTCCTCCTGCTACCTCCACCCCGTGAAAAGTTTCCTTCATTAACAATGATGTTTGATTGGTGTGGCTTATATATTCTCCTATGCATAAGAATGGCTGTACTGGGTCAAACCAAAGGTCCATCCAGCCCAGCATCCTGTCTGCTGACAATGGCCAATACCAGATGCCCCGGAGTAAGTGAACCTAACAGGTAATGATCAAGTGATCTCTCTACTGCCACCATCACCCCCATCTAACAAACAGAGGCTAGGGACACCATTCCTTACCCATCCTGGCTAATAGCCGTTAATGGACTTAACCTCCATGAATTTATCCAGTTCTCTTTTAAACCCTGTTATAGTCCTAGCCTTCACAGCCTCCTCAGGCAGGGAGTTCCACAGGCTGACTGCGCTATGTGAAGAACTTCTTTTTATTTGTTTTAAACCTGCTGCCCATTAATCTCACTTGGTGGCCCCTAATTATTATATTAACAGAACAAGTAAATAACTTGTCCTTATTCACTTTCTCCACACCACTCATAATTTTTATATACCTCTATCATATCCCCCCTTAGTCTCCTCTTTTCCAAGCTGAAAAGTCCTAGCCTCTTTAATCTCTCCTCATGTGAGATCTGTTCCAAACTCCTAATCATTTCAGTTGCCCTTCTCTGAACCTTTTCTAATGCCAGTATATCTTTTTTGAGAAGAGGAGACCACATCTGTATGCAGTATTCAAGAGGTGGGTGCACCATGGATTTATAGAAGGGCAATAAGACATTCTCTGTCTTATTCTCTATCCCTTTTTTAATATTCCTAACATCCTGTTTGCTTTTTTGACTGCCGCTGCACACTGAGTGAACGTCTTTACTCAATTTACTGAGCACTGAATTGTCAGTTCCCTTTCACCGTTAGAATGCCAGTCTTTTTTCATCCTCTTTGTACGTGAGATTTTCATGAGCCTTCAAATTTTCTGGTTTGCCCAAGTCCTCAACAGAAAGTGTAAGCACATCACAAACCCCAGCAATCAGGTTTCCCACAACACTGCCCCATGGTTGTGCATCAACCCACGCACTTTAAGGATGAGCAGGGAATTAATTCTCTAGGACATACAGTCAGTCTTTGAGATGGGTGCCAATTAGGATTCATTGCAACATGGATACCTGCCACCACTTCAATTCACACAGGCCACCATAGAGATATTAAAAGGTAAAAATGTTGATTACTTCTGACTTCGTCTGGATTTGAACTGGAAATGAAAAGCTGCACATCAAATTGCAATTTCAAACTCAGATGGTATGTCTACACTGCACACTGAGCCTGGGCTCTCACTCAGGTTTAAGCCCAAACCTCTGTTCCATCTATGCATAAATCAACTTGACACAGGTTAGCAATCACTCGGGACCTGGCCATGGGGAGGAAGGGGCTGTGGAAGAAAAGAGTCAGACACCAAAGTCCCACTGCACCTTGGTTCAAGCACTGTCGTATTGCAGAGTGGACACAGCTCATGTCACAGACCTGAGTCAGAATGTCTGCATAGTGTAGTATGGATGCTTTAGCACAGCTGAGACACCCAGGCTAGCAATTTTAAACCCAGGTACAGTGCAGATACTCAAGCATGGTCTTGGAAAGACTGAGTCTACAACTCCAGGTCCCACAGATCCTGGCTTAGTGTGCAGTGTAGACATGCCCCTACTAATCCTATCATAAAATTGCCTGATTTTCAGATGTGCTGAGAACATGCAACTCTCAATAAAAGTATCAACAAATAAACAAATAAATCACACCACTTAGAAAACCAAAATGCATTCCTTCTCTCAATTATATTACCACCAAGAAACTCTTCCTGGATTTTTGAAGATTATTTATTCTTCCAGGTTTAAATAAGGCTGCTACAAAATACTTGTTTTGTTTTAAGTAGCAAATGGAACGTGATGTGAAAAGTCCAATTAGGAGCACTTACATCCGGTATCATTTTGCAAAAATGGTTTTTAGTACCAGCAAATGCACAAATAGGTTGACACAAGATGGTTTATGTCAACCTAACTTTGTAGTGTAGACCAGGCCTCAGATAGATGAGAACGGACAGAAAGAAAACACAGAGTTGTGTCCCTTTCCAAGCAAAAACTAGCTATCTTCATAAAACTAGAGATTCAGAATTGTAAAAACTTTTAACTTTTACCAAAGCTACCACATATTTGCCATAGGCTTATTTTTCCACTAGCAGAAAACCATCAGGAATTGAAATGTCCAATCTATGTGAGGTCTCACGGGTAACAGAGTAATACTAAAGTATTTCCAGCACATTTAAGACCCTCACTGACCCGCAAAACATTACCATTGGAGAATGGAAAACATGTACTGAGTCAGATTCAGAAATTAGATTTCAGGTTGATCTTATTAATGTATAGACTTTGAATGAACATACTATATATTTTTATCTCTCTACTTTGAATATATATTTTTAATTATAAATAATACCTAATATTCATTCATCAAAATAGAATAGTTTGATGAGGCAGACAGGCCCCACAATGGCAATGAGAGTGTTTATAAGAGCCTGTAGACCCATGTGGCCCCACCTCCCTACACCTTCAGCAGATGTCAGGCATAGAGAGAGGACTTAAAAGAAGGGGACCCCAGTTCTGGGCTGACCAGGAAGGAGGGCAGAACTCCACTTCTCCTGATGTGAAAGAATCATGGGTGCCACCCAGAGTGTAAGCAAGCCTCTCAGTCAGACGAGCCTTCTGTTAAAAGAGGGAACAGGTTGCGGAGGGACCAAATAAAGTATGGACTACTTGAAGACAAGCCCTGAACAGAACAAAATATTGATCGAATGATCTGTTTTGAGATGATTTTTATCCTGATTTTTTTTTTTTTGGGTACCTTAATACTCTCTGGGAGTGGTAGAACTGAAGTGTGATTTGACCCCTCAGCTAAAGCACCACTACCTCAGACCTTGCAAGAGATAGTGAACTACCAACAGAGACCTGCATCTGGGTGAGTCATGCCCTGACGGGCACGAGGGGACGCTGCAGAGGCAAACCTAGCCACAAATAATTAATATACTGGAAATGTGAAAGTGATTTTATACTGAATTTATGTTTTATACATTCATCGAAAAATGCTCACTAGCACAATTTAGAGGGTTATTCCTGTGTTAAATTCCTCTTTTCAGGATTTGAGCAAATAAGCCCAATCCTCACGTTATACAGGTGAAACTATCTTTTCTTCATTTGAAACAACCCCACTGTCACAGAACTGACCCTCCCCTTAGCTGCAATCAACCTAAGCCTGAAGCACAAGCTGGCTGATGCTGAACCTGAACAAGACTGGTGGGCAGAAGAAAGCACTGGGAAGAGTTGGACGCCACAGAGCAGTTTCTTTCAGCTGAAGGTGCACAGCCACAACTGATCAATACAGACAGTAGTTTAGGAGTTTTGCTGCATTCCTTGTTGACACTAAGCTCTTGCATAGCAACAGCCACGCTGAACACTTTCCATCATTTCTGGCTGGCAAAGAGAGGACCCATCCTTGCAGAAGATGACCTAGCCTCGGTAGTACATGCCTCTGTCACCCCCAAGTTGGGCTATAGCAAGTTGGGCTATAGCAATTCTACTCACATGCTTAAGTGCTTTGCTGAATCAGGACTTAAATAACTATATTCTCTAGACAGCAAATCTCACCTTTGGAAATATCCAGGCTTATGAATCACTTTGTCAAATCATTTATTTTCTTATAAAAAAGAAGCATTTTGTCTTATTGGTTTCCCTTAAGTTTGCACTTATACTATCTTCACAATCTTCAAAGGCCCAGAGCCCCCGCAATCCTCCCTGAGCAGGAGAGCTGAATAGGACTTCTTCAAAGCCCATCAATGCTGCTCTGAGCATCAGATTGGAAACGGGGTTGTCTGAGACTAAGACAATGTGCTCCCTTCCCTTCTGGAAGTGAAAGCTCTGCAGGAAGGGATTTCCCAATTCAAATCTCCATCAGCACCATTAGTACTAGATACCCCCAGGCTTCCCCTCTTCACTGGATTTCTAATTCACAATTAAATTCATAAGCTTCATGGATAATACAGGGGCTACTAAAAGACTGTATGTGTTGTGTAACTTCAAAAAAGGACTTCCAGACTGTTCTAATTCAAACCAGTCAAAACTAAGAATCAACCCACTGTGCCATTAGGGCTTCTGTCAGAAAGGATTTAAGATTACAATTCAGATTGTGAACCACCATTTTGTCTGCTGTGATTGCAATATTTTGCCAGATGGAACAAAGAATACGTTAACATGCCAATATGTATTTATTAAATGTTAACATTCAGATGTATACTCTTATATGGGACTGAAAGGACACTTATAATATATACAGTACTAACCTGTTACAATGGGGCCATGTGTTTAAGTTTGTTCTTATAAACAAGACTGCTAGTTGCTTTTTATAGTATCTTCTCCCCTAAAATTCTTGGTTGGAGTTTATTTTCTTTGTGTCTAAGGATGAGTTTATTACTAATTAATTATTATTAAACCTTTTTTACATATTGCTGCAGTGAGTTTGTGATTGCTGCAGTGAGTCTGTGTTAAATATTATCTGAAGCTTAGTCTAAATATTTCTAAAGATAAACGCCATGCTTCATATTATGATTTTCATTGTTATTTTGACTAAAAGTGAAAGAGAAGCAAGAGTCATAGAAAGTAGGATGTTTGTTGCTAGGCAACACGTGATACCTAGTTCTCGAATTCCTAAGGTATGAAATATCTATAAAGGCTTCTACAATGTATGACATCTAGTAAAGAGAGAAATCAGAGACATACACTTACTGGAATGTGTCATAAGTCAAGGTAGGAAACAGCAGCCACCAATCCAGTTCCCTGGACATATGGAAGTAAAAAGGCTACCCTGGACTTTAATTAGAGTAGGATGTGAATCTATGGGGAGTTATCACTGAAAACAGTATTTACTTGTAACCTAAATGAGGTAACACTATCATTAAGGGACCACAACACCACAAAGATCTTGGCAGGGAGGAGAGCTGCATACTTTGCTCATCTGGTTGCAGAGTTTAGTTTTTACCATTTCATTATGCTGTTATTTTTAGACAAGAAAGGAGTGTACTGAGTGACCTATTGGCTGGGAGTAGAGGATTCATTAACAAAACATACAATTTTCAACAATTCTGTATATTTATCTCAGTCCTTTCAAAGCTTTATTCAAATTAGTCGTTCTTGTTCTAATGAGTATACACAATATCATTTGAATAACAGTTCGCAAGACTGATCCCTTTTTATGAAGTCTTAATATTTAAAACTAATAAATTATTTTAAAAGACACCTTATTGCTCATCTCTGCTTTCTGGCTTTCAGTTAGGAAGACAGTTGAAACAGGGAATCTGCAAACTCTTATTTCTCAATGAAGATAGAGAAAAGTTCTCTTCTGATGTTTTGTTTTTAAATGCACCAGTACTATTTTGAAATTTTAAGACCTGGTTTGTCAAAAGCAGATGTAGTGTAGAACATAATAAGGAATGCACCCTTTTCAGAACGCATGGGCAATACCTACATTTTAAAAACTAAATACAGGCATGTCGTGTTCGGTGCATTGAACTTACGCGATTTCCGCTTTACGTGGTCAGCAAAAAAAAGCGGGGGGGGTGAAATTAAAAACTTTCTGTAGGGTGGGCGATTTTGCCCGCCATTGAAGTTAATGGGTTCGGGCTATACGCAGTTTCCGCTTTACGCGGTAACCGCGGAATGGAACCCTCACGCAAGACGCGACATGCCTGTAGGTTTTTTTCCATTTGTGAAGTTTTAAATAAAAAGTAAATTCTCACCTCTTATATGTCACCATCCTAAAAAGATTTATTTTAATAACAAGTGGTGTTTAAATTACAAGAGAGCAATTACTTGCATGGAGCAAAAAAAAGCAGAATCATTCCTCCCTCTACCAAATTCATACAAAATGCTGCCAGTTAATTTTGACATTTCCAGACATTTGACTGAACTGATTTTACTCCTGGGGGAATTTTGCACCAAAAAAAAAAAATTCTGCAAAATTCTGCATATCTTATTTGTCAAAATAATGCAATATAATCACACCAGTTTCAATTGTTTTGGTAATTTATTTAAACTACAATAAAGAAAAAAAGTCACAATAACTATTTAGCATTTCCTAAACACATGAAAGTTAAGTTACAAACACTTGCTAACTTATACCCTGCATTCCAGTCATAAACCCAGTTATGGATTTTCATTTAAATTACATCACAGAACACCAAATGGGGGTGGGGGGGGGGAAGGTAGAATATCATTTTAAATTGCTCACATTTCACACTTGAAAGTCACAGTTTTGCTAATCATTGTCCTGGACTGGGCTAGGTACATTGGAAAGTGCTTGCTTCTGATTGTCCTGACATTTTATTGACTGCTTGGTAAATGTTTTATTTGCCCTCAAAGTCTTTTTTTTAGTGGGAAATAAAATAAATCCTGAGCTGTAATCTAACCCCAGTGTGACACTTTGGCTCAGGAAAAAGAATGAGAAAGCACATAGTTCTTCCTAGCTGATTCCTTTACTGTCATTTGTAAGGTTTTACATCACTCTTGCAATGTAGGGGCCTTAAAATGTTTACAGGTTTTATGCTCCTGGGGGAATTGACTGAGAATGGGAATAGTTAACTAATAATAGGAACATTAACAGTGTTACCAAGATGCAGGCTGTTACATTTGTGCATCAGGGAAAGAGCCTTCCTCATGCATAATAAAAAGACCTACCCCTCCACATCCCCAGGGAGCCACAATTGTTGGCAGGCAGGCACCCATGCCCAGAGTCGCCCCCGATGGTGATCAATGTCTCCCTCACAGGCACACATGACCAGTCCCTCCCACAGTGATTTGCATTGCTAAGGCTGCTCCAGGCTCACTGGAACATAGACACTGCCTGGGCTGCAGGGGAAGAGGCGCGTGTCCCCCAGCAGATTTCTTTTGCATTTTTTTGTACTGGGGCACAGAAATATGTGGGCTATATGAATACTGCGACTCCGAAAGGGCACAGAATTCTGCCGGTAGTATGATTTGCAACCATCATATTCTTTTAATTTCCTAGGTTGGGCTTTAATAAAATGATTTTATAAATGTAAAACTATTTCCAAGACACAAGAGAATACACACACAGCACAAGAAGAATTCTTGTGGAATTCTGCCTTATTCCACACATCTTTATATAGTGCATATTCCATTTACAACACAGAATTAAAACAAAATTCCATGAGATTCCATACACGTTTATATCATATGACAGTCAACAGGATGTTAAGAAATCATATATTAAATGAGAACTTCTGTACAACATATAGATGCATATTGTGAATTTATTTTACTAATTACTAACATTTCATTTTCATATAACAAAAAACAGAACCTGTGCACAGAGTTTCTAAGGCCACGCTACTCTGTCAAATCAACAGAGATTTTCAACAGATTTCTGGAACACGTATCCATGAACTGGTCTGAGCAAACTTTTACCACTTCCTACCAAACTGCTTCTTCAAAAATGAAAATGCAAATTTTTCTTTTTTAATAATGGCCAAAATTATCTATTTTTAGACCTTTCATTCTCAAAAATGATAGATCCATTTTTGCTGAAACTTTCAACAGCAAAATATTACTCCCAGGATGAGACCAAAGGTGTGAGATTTCAGCTTTCAGCTGAGATTTTCAGCTGAAAACAAACTTTTAGAATGGAAACACTTAATTTCTTGTTAGAGCTATGCTTGTTGTGGTTCAACATCATTCTTTAATTCCACATAAAATATGTTCAGTTAATTAGTTTAAAATGGAAAATGAAGGTCAAAATGTGAAATCCAATTTGCAGAAAAAAAAAGCACTTCCATGTGAAATTCATGACACCATCAGCCCATTTTCCTATAGCCAGAAGGAGAGGGAAATCATAGAGCAGGATTAACCAATCCTAGTGTTTTTTACAGAGTAAAACCTCCACTAAAGGTATAACATGTCATTTAAAGATGCTCAGTTCTGTTACGTAATCCTCACTCCTCAACTTTTTATGGATGGCCAGCTTCAAATGGGAGACTAAGGTGTTCAAGCACAGCCACTTTTTTCATAAGTATATTCTCGCTGTGACTTTTTCCAGCAATTTTCCCCATCTCTGCACCAAAGTGAGAGGAAGGCGCATTAGACCCTTGTCTCCATAACTATAGAACTAACAATACTTCTGACATGCAATTTTGAACATAGTAACCCATGTGTTTATTGCAGCTATGCAAAAAGTAGCTTGAGGCATGCAAGTTTCATGTTCCAATTTCTCCGCCCCCTCTTCCATCTAATCCTGTGTCAAGTGCCTTCATTCTCCCTCCACATGTAGATTTAGCATCTTTAGGATGCATTCCAGACTAGTTTCAGCGCTGGATGAAAAACCTATTTTATCCTTCTTGCAGTAGAAATGCAGTATTATCTGTCTTCATAATCTTGCTTGCAGTTACAAAATAACTTTGATTTATCTGCCTGCCCATTTTCAAATTGAAGACATTTTTCCTATTAAGAAGTTGCTACATTTCAGAAGCAACTGGAGGAACACCACAATATTTGTCTTAATACACATTTATAAAATGAAATACAAAATAGTGCATTCAAGAAGATGAGGTAAGTAGCTTTCATATGACGTTTAACAGTAATTCTACATAGGATGTATGCATGATGGTTCCTGTGCTAATCGCTATTTTGACATACCAGAAATTCAAGGAGCTAGGATTAACCTTTAGATCCCTAAATGTACTGGGACTTAAAATGAGATCATATCTCTCCGCAAGTGATACTTTGGCAGATGAGATCAACTGAGGTACTCTAATCGACAGCCCTCTAGATTTATAAATTTGGGGCTGCTGGCAAGATCACATTAGTTGATGATGCATCTTCATCCAATCTGTTGACTTTCAGGGTGCATAGTTCAAGGCATATCTACTTTCCCAGGAAGAGACAGTGGGATAAAAAGAATTAAAGGGAATAAATGGTACCAGTTTGTTTAAAATTTAATTTGAATCATGATCATTTAGGGGTGATTTTAAATTATTTTCATCCTTTTTTGTACAAGACCAGGAACACTGAATAGGTGCATTTAAAAGACCATTATGTATAATGTATATACATATATAATGTCCATATGTAATGAAATTTTATGTCTTTACTATACATAAACAATTCAATGGAAATAGCACAAAATAATCTTTGTATAGAATCAGACTTCTTTCCTGTGTTCCACACAAAAATATGTTGTTCAGTTCAACCTCTTTTACAATGAAAAAATAACTGGCAAAAAAAAATTCATTTATAAGAACGTCCATCTCACTGAAATGCGAAACTGACTTGAAAGATGGCCCATACAAGGAGCAGATTTGATGAATGAATTCATTTTCCATGCAGTAAGCCAGTTACCTCCAATTTCCACTGCTTGACAGTCTCTCCTTACATGAAGGCCTGTTAAAGGAATACACATCTTTCAAAAATGCCTTTTTTGGTAATGAACAAACGTGCTTATGACGCTACTTATGAAAAAGGATGAAAGATGTAAGAATCCAGACTCATATTGCAAATATACTAATCTGTCTGAAAACTCAGCAGAGAGTCACTCTCAAAATTGCCACCAGGAAGAATAAAGAAACATCATCACAGTGGAAAAATCTGAAAAGGGAGAAAATCTTTAACAGTGTGTTTATATCCAGTAGCTTATGTAAACTCCAGCATGTCTTTTCCTTTTATGCTTTGCAAGATATTGCAAAGAAGTTAAAGATCAACACTGAAGATAAAAACAATGTTCACAAAATGTTATGCCGCTGCCCCGTACAGTGGTTCAGGACCCTGTTTGCTTAATACAGAAAAGAAAACTATTCCAAGGATAAACAAAACAAAAGCTACTTTAATTAAATACATTTAGGGGGGAAAAGTGGATCATTCCTACAAATGAGGAAGGTGAATATACAAACTAGAGCTCATTAAAGAGTTAAATGTAACCAAAACAGGCTTGTGAAATCTTTCATTAAGTTGCAGTCACAACCCCAAAAGCAAAGGCAAACATCCAATTTTGGAAAGAGATGGACTCAAGCTGTGCCTTACCTACAGTGCAAAATGGCAGCAGTTTAGTTATTGTGGTGGTTTGATGACCCAGTACCACAGGATGATGAAAGCATTTCACCTCAAATTTCCAGTCATTGCACCAGGTTCCCATCAACTCCTACATCAAATTTGAAAATCTATGGTTAAGTCCTTAGGGATGCTGGAGCAGTGCTCAGTGCAGCACGGCAGAGATATGGGGGAGAGAGATGGGATAGGAGGTCTGTGACCAGAACACACTGAGGTCCGGTGATTCCCAGCCAGTCTAACAACCCAAGAGGGAAATTCTCAGCTGACTGCTTAAGGCAGCTGTGAGCTCTCTTGAACTACTGGAAGAAAGCAAAATGACCCGAACGCAGACAAAGTCCTCACTCCCACATTGGATTTCTATGGCTCCGCCAGAATGGGGCCAAGCTACCAAGGTGCACCTCTCTCTGAAAGGATCTACCAAAACAACTTTGGACAACAATCAGGAAAAAAAAGCATCTGTCAACAATGGAGCAGGACAGACGACTTCTCTGTAGCTAACCCACAGCTACAGCATTCTCTCTCCTGTGAGGGACAGGAACTACTGTAAATCTTAGTGCCTTCAGGAACATATGTATTTAAATACTAAGAGGGTCCTGCTCTCCTGATTTGAAGCCAAAATCTATTCTCTGTTACCTCAGTGCAATCCCAATGAAGTCAGTAACAGAGGTCGGGGGTGAAGGAGGAAAAAGTGGATACATGGACCATATTCCAGTTTAAGGTAAACATAAAGGGATCCCAATTACATCAATGTCAGAAGAGCATGGTAGCCCAACTCACTAACCTGCATGCACACCTAAAGTCAGAACATGACCATATATTTTTGTAGTACTTCAATGAAACATAGAAGTGCCTTGAAAGAAGAAGAAAAAAACTGAATCTATAATGATTCTTATAATACTAGTTATGTTTCAGCATTCAATTCCTGGGTCTTCTTAAACCCAATAAAAGTTTTAATAGTGAGCTCAAGAGAATTAGGTTCAAATCCTTTGTCTGCATTTTGAAATAACAGTCATACTAATAATATTAGAAATAGTGCTTTTTACAGGAGAGCATGGGAAGCATGTACGTAAAAAGAAGAATTTTAAAGTTCAATTAGTTTGATGGGTTTTATAAATATCTATGGGCTCCAGCCTGGGGTCACTACATGACAGCAATGTTGTTATTAATCAGCTTAACTAGTCTATTCAACCGACATGATATAACAATCGCTGATAAGTGTCTATTTTAATAGGACCATATACAGCCTAAAATTGATCAATTGATCACTAGTGTGGTCATTCATCATTTCTATGACATTTTACATAAAATGTACTTACCTGAAAGTAGTACAGATTAGCTGTATTACTCTTAATGATCATGCACATTACAGACAAAAGAGCTCTAAAAAGGGAGAAAATAAATGTCTCCACATGCAGGTTTCCGAGCAATTTCTCTTTTGTTTTAATTGTGGGGATGGTTTTCTTTTGGGTGTGGTTATAACTAACAGCGCACAATTATATATATATTATTGCGCGCTAAGTAGCTGAAATTCCTCCTTCCAGTGTGCATTACTTTGCATTGTCTGCACTGAATTTAATCTATAAGTATGCTGATTAGCTATCTAGAGCTAGATTGTGCCATTCAGGCATAGCTGAAAATAAGGGTCGACACAGCACCATCCCATCCTATTGGAAGCACTGAGTAGAAGCTACTCTGCTGGCCAGTGCACAGGTACCTTCTGTCCCCAAGGAAGTAGGAAAGAGAAAGCCCCTATAAGCCCACCAGCAATTCTGCCTGGTCCATATGTAGGCCACTCAGGAAAAGAAGGTAATGGAATGGGAATTTTTATGTCTGCACATCCACATAAGTGCCAGAAAGAATCTGGCCACTAGTTTGGTTAGGTCCTAGACTTCCTCACAATTGTTACTATTCCTAACTAATCAGAATTCTTGTGTGTCATCAGCATAGAAGTCCACTAAATTTCTCTACCATGCTTACCCCAAAGCCATACACCACCCCAGATCTGCTCAGGCTCTCAACTGTCATGTCACAGGAGTCTCCTGTGTGATAAGCCAAATGTGTAGGCAAAACCTATCTCACCAGAATATACCCTCCTCCAAATGAAACAAATAGGTGCCTCAAGAAAGAGTTGATAGTTGGTGAAGATGGGATCTGAGCATACAACTACATATTGCTGGTATAAAATAAATACATTTTAAAAAAAATTTGATGCATTTCCACATAATTTTATGATCAGCTCTACAGCAACATTGGAGCTGAAGGATATTAAAGATGTTTGTGGGGTCCTGCATGATTTAGAGTTACAAGTATGATTTTAAGAAATAAGGGTGAGTTCTGAAAATCAGTGTTTTTTAAAGTCCAAAAAAAAAAATAGGAAGACATTTTTATCTAGCAGATGAGTCTTAAATTTTCCAATAAAGAAAAAAACAACCACAAGCTGAAGATCTGGAAAAATGATAATTTGGGGGTTTATATATTGAAATGGTTGCATTTCTCTATTAAGTTACCTTAATGAAGTTCCTTGGTGATTCTCTAAGGATTTTAAATTACTTTTTAGTGTTTTTCATCTGGTGACACCAAAGGGCTTTATGTACATTAAGCCTCATGTACCTTTTGGGAAATACTGTATACAAGTATTACATTCATATTACAGAAACTGGAGCACAGAGAAGTGAAGGCCAAGTTTTCAAACCTGGGTGACTGACATTAGATATCTTATTCCATATTCAGGTGCATCCATAAAAGTGCTGAGTGCTTGCTGTTCCCACTGGCCTCAGTGGGAGGGGGACTGGGCACATCATATACAGTCAGTCAGCGGGTATCGTTTTATTGTGTGAACAAACATCTAAAAGCAGTCTTTTTAACTGGTGCCCATCACAGTATTCAAAACTGCAGATGAATTATTCACATTTGCAGCTTTCTGGACAGCAGCTCTGCTCAAATTCATCAGTCACCGGCTTTCATTTGCTCATGCTGTTGCCACAAGTTAATAAGGACAGAAACTGGAAAGAGGACTGGAAGACAGAGAAACTCCCTAGGCAAGGAGGTCTGGGAGAGACCCTGCTCAGACAGACAACCCAAAACGGTGATGGGATCGAGAAGGAAGCAGCCGAGAGGAGGCAGCAGCAAATATTAAAGGAAAGCAGTACAGGGCTGCTGTTTATAGGGTCCCTGGGCTGGGATCTGAAGTAGTGGGAGGGCCCTGGTCCCCCCATTGGCCACTGGGGAAGTGGCCTAAGCCCTGACGAGAGGATAAGGTTATCCCTTATCATTTGTATACACATATACCAGTATATAGTATATTATATACACTCTATTATTTGGTAATATACATTTTCCCTATGGACAGAACCCCATGTGTTCCATGCACTAGGAAGGGCCCTAGTTCATGGAAGCAAATCCCCAAGACAAAGAACCCAGGCCCCACATCCTGAGGTCAGAAGGAAGAAGCTGCTCCAAGCTGATGGCAACAAAGAGAAGCTTAAACCATACCTCAGGGCTGGGCTTACACACTTTTGTGCCATTGTTTTACTCCGCAGTACTTTTTGGAGATGCCTTGAGATTAATCTCATCAGGGCAGGAATACTTTTATTTGTTTATACTTCTACTCACACAGATGAAAATAATGTACTAATAAAGAACTAGAATTAACATAAGGATATAGCAGGTGAAATGGGATAATTTTTTAAACAAAGTTCTAACACTGATTATTAGCAAAATGTGGAACTCATCCTCTCTTTAAAATTGAAATGGTAGGGAAGCAAAAGTTCAGTATAATCACAGTCAGATTAATGCTTTGGCCATTGTTCTAATATATAAGAGTTGCAAGAATCTTATTGTTTTGGATCAAGACATATCAATAGTGAGACATATTTCAGTCATCCTCATAAACATTCCTAAGTGAAAGTCATTGTTTGGGTGGTTTGGGACAAAAACTGAACCCAACTCTCTGCAGACAGTTGGGCAGAAAGGGACTGTAAAAGTTGTCTGGAGCTCTTAGGGCTTGGTTACACTGGCACTTTATACCGCAATAAAGCCTCCCAGAGCGCTCTATCTTACTACTCGTCCACACTGATAGAGCACGTGGAGTGCTATTAGTCCCTGGCTATACTGATCCTGGTACTCCTCGTTGCCAGAGGATCAACAGCTGTTGCGTATTGGGTGATACGCTGCAGCTCCAACAGGTAGTAACAATAAACAGTTTTGAGTGATCTCTGGAAATGCCCCCTAATCTCCTTAAGTCAATTAACCTCTTTTCTCTTTGTTTTGAACTCAGCTAGAGGAATGTGGAAATACTTTTTCAGAGATTATCTGCAACTGGCCAAATCAACAAAGCAAATGTTTACCGAATGAGTGTGAGAGAAGCAGGCTGGCTACCCGAGACTGAATTTACAAGACAGAGTACTGACACATTCCCAGCACTCCAAAAATCCACTCTCTCTCTCCCTTCTACATATACACATAACACACTTCACCCCACTCCCCTCATTTGAAAAGCATGTTGCAGCCAGCTGAATGCTAGGATAGCTGCCCATAATGCACTACTCCCAGTGCCACTGCAAGTGCTGCAAATGTGGCCATGTCAGTGAGGTTGCGGCTGTCTGTGTGGACATGCTGGAGCACTTTCCCTGGAGCTGTATCAGAAGGCAGGTATAACCAAAAGCGCTATAAAGCTGCAAGTGTAACCAACCCTTTTAGAAGTGACAAAGAGTCCTGTGGCACCTTAAAGACTAAAGTTTTAGAGCATAAGCTTTCGTGGGCTAATACCCACTTTGTAGGATGCATGCAGTGGAAGTATCCAGGGGCAGGTATAAATAGATAGGCAAGAACCAGGTGGGAGATAACAGGGTTAGTCCAATGAGGCTGAACCAGCTTATTATCTCTAATCAGGGAGGGTGAGGTGTTCCTCTAGAAGCTGAACTGGAGGTGTGAATAGCAAGAGAAGAGAAGCTGCTTTTGTAGTTAGCTAGCCACTCGTAATCTTTGTTCAATCCTTGACTGATTGTATCAAATTTGCAAATGAATTGCAGCTCTGCAGTCTCTCTTTGCAGTCTAGACTTGAAGTTTTTTTGCTGCAAAATTCTGACCTTTAAATCTTTTATGGTGTGTCCAGCAAGGTTGAAGTGCTCTCCTACAGGTTTTTGTATATTGCCATTCCTGATATCTGATTTGTGTCCATTTATCCTTTTTCGTAGGGACTGTCCAGTTTGGCCAATGTACATAGCAGAGGGACATTGCTGGCACATAATGGCGTATATTACATTGGTAGATGTGCAGGTGAATGAACCAGTGATGGTGTGGCTGATCTGATTAGGTCCTGTGATGGTGCTGCTGGCGTAGATGTGTGAGCAGAGTTGGCATTGAGGTTTGTTGCATGGATTGGTTCCTGAGTTAGAGTTATTATGACGCGGTGTGCTGTTGCTGGTGAGAATATGCTTGAGGTTGGCAGGTTGTCTGTAGGCCAGGACTGGTCTGCCTTCCAAGGCCTGTGAAAGTGAGGGACTGTTGTCCAGTGGTGTTCTGTTGTTTTCTTTCTTGGGCTTGTCTTGCAGCAGCAGGCTTCTGGGTACACGTCTGGCTCTGTTGATCTGTGTCTTTATTTCCTTGTGCGGGTATTGTAGTTTTGAGAAAGCTTGGTGGAGATCTTGTAGGTGTTGGTCTCTGTCTGAGGGGTTGGAGCAAATACGATTGTACCTCAGTGTTTGGCTGTAGACAATGGATCGTGTGGTGTGCCCGGGATGGAAGCTGGTGGCATGAAGGTAGGCGTAGCTGTCAGTAGGTTTTCGGTATAGGGTGGTGTTTATGTGGCCGTCATTAATTTGCACCATGGTGCCCAGGAAGTGGACCTCCCGTGTAGACTGGTCCAGGCTGAGGTGGATGGTGGGGTGGAAGCTGTTGAAATCATGGTGGAATTCTTCCAGAGTTTCTTTCCCATGGGTCCAGATGATGAAGATGTCATCAATGTAGCGTAGATAGAGGAGGGGCGTGACTGAACAAGATTTGAGGAAGCGTTGTTTCAGGTCAGCCATAAAGATGTTGGCATACTGTGGGGCCATGCGGGTGCCCATAGCAGTGCCACTGGTCTGGAGGTATATATTGTCACCAAATTTGAAATAATTGTGTATGAGGATAAAGTCACAGAGCTCAGCAACCACTTGTGCTGTGGCATCATCAGGGATACTATTCCTGACAGCTTGTATTCCATCTTTGTGTGGGATGTTTATGTAGAGAGCCTCTACATCCATGGTGGCTAGGATGGTGTTTTCTGGAAGGTCACCAATGCATTGTAGTTTTCTCAGGAAGTCGGTGGTGTCACAGAGATAGCTGGGACTGCTGGTGGCGTAGGGTCTGAGTACAGTGTCCACATATCCAGACAGTCCTTCAGTGAGAGTGTCAATGCCCGAGATGACGGGGCGTCCAGGATTTCCAGGTTTGTGGATCTTGGGTAAAAGACAGAATAACCCCGGTCAGGGCTCTAAGGGTATGTTAATTTGTTCCAGTGTTAGTGTAGGGAGTGTCCTGAGCAGATGGTGCAGTTTCTTAGTATATTCAAGCCTTTTAGATTCTCCAAAGAGGGAAAGGTGAGATTAGTGAGGTGAAAATCATCATGCCTCCCCTCACTGCATCACACAGCAGCATAGGGGTGCAGACTGCCCCCTCTTGATTGTGTCTCGATGGCCATGCCCACCTTGTTTTCCCCAAAGCACCAGAAGGCGTTGTGCCCACTCCCACGCTCCCATTAGGAATGCTCCTTCACACTGCGCTCATCAAATTAATGAAATTATATTATTTTATTCAAACTAGCTGAGTTTTAAAGTGGAACAGGAGAGTTGACTTGTATTCCTACATCAACACAAGTAGACTAATATTTTCAGAAGGTATCTGGCTAACAGTTTAAGACTCGGGGAGCAAATGACATCTAAGTACCAGTACCCTTTAATTATATTTTAACAACTGGCCATTTAATTATATAGTAAATACCCTGTAATTACTAAGTAAGTGTAAAAATATATCTGATCTCTTATGAACCATAGTTTCATAGTAACTGCATTACAGTACTAACTGGAATTACCTAGTAAACTAAAGCACTATATGATCAGGTAATAAATACATAACAGTTACCACAGTTAAACTAGATGGAGTTAGTACATAATTGAATGGTTAATTCTTATGCCCCATCCCAGTATTGTACATGTTCAGTACTGCCAACCCCAAGTGACTTCAAAAATCGTAAGTCAGGCCTCAAAAAAATCATAAAATTGGCTTACATACATATGAACATTTTTTAAAAAATACATTTTGGATTATTGTTAGTTGCCTTCTGGTTTTTTTAGCCTTTAAGGTTCACATGTTCAATCTGTACTCTGCAACTAGGAGGGCTAGAAACTTTTTATTTTTAAGGTTCTTTTAAAAAAATTATGATGCCATCATAAAAAGCCCCAGCACCTGCAGTCAAGATGAGGAACACACCAAATACTGCAATAAAAATGCAAGAGTTAATAATGCTGCATGTGCTTAAAACTATACACACAGTGAGTAGTCTTTTCAGAGTCAATAGGATTTCTCAAAGTGCATAAAGTTACACAGAGGGGGACTTTATTTGTTTACCTAAAAATACTAACAAAGAAAATAATGCTGTGTTGGAAGTCACATTGCCTGGGTTGTTAAACTACACTGTAAAATACACTGAACTGTATGAAACCATCCTGGATAAGTGATGGTTTAAAATGTCTTTTCGTCCTGTAACTTCTATAATTCATTCGTATAGACCCTTCTTGAATAATAGAGGACTCAGATTTTTATATTATATACAATTCTGTTGTGCCCTACACCATAGTTTCTAAGTTTCACACAGTATTCAGAATTAATGGCTACATTACCATATTTCTTTTGTACTACTAGTAGTAGCTGGACTACTGATACTGGTTAAAATTTTATTTCATGGAGAGCAGAACACAGCCTTTATGTCTGTGGTAGAATGTTCCTTCTGACTTCTGCACATGGCATCCTGCATTTTTAAATGTTTGAACTAACAAGAAAAATTATACCCAAAACATAATGAGCCAAATTTTGTTCTCAGAGTAAATCAAGAATAACTTTCATCTATGTAACAAAGACAAAAACTGTCCCTAAAGCACAAGTGATGCCCTAGTGTTCCAAATTCCTGATGCTTTTTTTAAATCCACACATTATTTGCCATAAAACACTGAAAGCATTTTTTGCTTACAGGAAATTCACCGTACAGAATAGCAATCATAGACCAGGCCTTATTTGATGGTAACACTATTTTTAGTTCTTTGACATTGTTTTCATACATAAAACATGCACATATACAAAAAAAGGATATCCAAGGGAAAATAAGCTAGGCTAAATGGGAGACATTTGAAGAGATATCCAGTGTGGAATAGTTTGTAAAATTTTGAAGAAGTAGCTAGACTGCATATGTCATGTTGCAAAGGACAAAGGTAAGTTTCTTTAGTGCAAGGAGATCTATGAAATGCCCAAGATAGCAAAGCAGTGTTCAATCTGACCTCTCAAGAATACCTGGACCACACAAATTCATGTTTATTGTGTTAAGAATGTCTACTCTTCAGGTATTCTCATAAATAAAATTGATTAGATTACTTTAGACTGGTTTGTAAACTGATGTATTAATTTGTGGAGGATGGTTTTGGTAGAGCTGCTACTGCTAACTCATAGTCATCCCAAAATCCCACTGAGCAACTTGACTCACAAGATGTTCTTCTTTCAAAATATATTATTAATAAAGACTTAGTAAGAATGTTCATAGCAATGGAGGCCGAAAATTTCACTTTATAGTAAAACAGACCATCTAAGTCAGGGATCAGCAACCTTGGCACGCGACACCGCAGGGTAAGCACCCTTAGAGGGCCCCACTGGGTTTGTTTACTTGCCAGTTCGCCGATTGCGGCTCCCATTGGCCACAGTTTGCCATTCTGGTCCAAAGGGGGTTGTGCCTTAATTGCAGGGTTTCGTTTCTCCCTTGCACTCCCCCCCCACACACACTTTTTCTTTCACGGGTTTGGTTTTTCATTTGATGATAATTTTGACTGGGTGAATCATTTCTATTTTTAGGTATGAATTCTAGTGGCTGGCACACAGATCAGGAAAACTAGAGCATTAGAAATAGTTCTGTGCTTTTTCGTATACTTTCTACTCAATGTTCTTGAAAGATTTACATTTTTAGACTTGGCAACAAAGCCAAACAGTAGTGGTACAGATGTATTGGCATGGGCAGGTCAGTGTACTGTTTCACATTCAATTTAACACTCATGGGCAGAAACAACAGAGATTGGAATTAATTCTGAATGCAAAAGACTGAAAAGACAATAAAGTATAAACACTTCTCTTCCCCAGGAAATCTAAAAAACAAAATGGACCACAGCCAGGTACCACCTCCCACTATAATTATTTTTGGCGAGGCCAGGGGCCATATAAAATTCCATGCACTTCAGCTCAGTTTCCTATAGATCTTCTCAATGTGGAGGGACTAGTAAACTGCAGAGTCACCCTTTGCAAAATACAGTACTAGAGATCTCTCATTTACTTCCATGGCAAGCCTTTACCTCCATATTCCTTCTTTGGATGCTGCTTCCAATAACTTCACACCTCTGAAGAAAAAAAAACTCTATAGCAGTAGCAGGCATGAAGCCTACATTAATGCTGCTTTAAGCAGTATAAGCATAGTTTTGCTACTCATGGAGGGGAGGAGACCTCCATAGACCTCTTCATCCTCGATCCTGTTCTCCATACACATAGGGTACATCTATACAGGAAAGATGGTACTGAAATGCCAACAGACCCCGGGCAGGATCGAACGGGAGACCTCTGGAGCTTAGCACATGAGCCTCTACCGCATGAGCTAAAAGCCAATTGGTTGTTAGCTAAGACTGTAGGGCACTCATTTAACTCTAAGTGGCCTCAGTGCCACTAAATGGGACAGAACACCACACCCAGAAGGTGTGTAGGTTATATTACGGTAGGCACCCCCATGGTAGCATTAATCTGGCCAAGGCCGATAACAATACTAGTGAAGATTCGGCAGCATAGGCTTTAGCACAGACTAGCAATCTGAGTACCTACCCAGGATGCCCAGCAAGCGCTGAAGCCTGTGCCACTACATCTTCACAACTACTTTCAAAGTAGCAACCGTGATGTTCTGTATCCGCAAAAAGAACAAGAGTACTTGTGGCACCTTAGAGACTAACAAATTTATTTAAGCATAAGCTTTCGTAGGCTACAGCCCACTTCATCAGATGTATAGAATGTGTGTTCCATTCTATGCATCCAATGAAGTGGGCTGTAGCCTATGAAAGCTTATGCTTAAATAAATACATTAGTCTCTAAGATGCCACAAGTACTCCTGTTTTTTTCACAGCTTCTGTTACCCATGCTATCTAGTTTAAAGCTAGCCCAGGTATATCTATGCTACAGTTACACCTTCACTTACAGCATAAATATGTAACCTGGAAGGTCCACTTTTGAGGAAAATCATCTTGCCCTAATCACAGGAAAATGCCAGAAAAGAAAGGAAAGACAACTGTCATGAAGCAATCATGGCACAACCCCGTCTTCCAACACCATCCAGAACGTCTTCCAAACAGCCTGTGTCTCAAGGATCAAACTTCTCAGTCACCAAGAGACCCATGAAAAATGAAACCTGTGAAAGGGATGATCCTCACCTTGAGGGATCACTGATGAGACCCGTACAGGACTTTTATGAGGCTAGGAATGATGAAGCACTCCTATCCTACCTCAGCTCCCAAGAGATATATGCCCAGTCCAGGCCTTAATCATGTGCTGTCACAGCATAGTTAGCATTAGATTGCAGTTCGTCTGCTCCCACATCTTGGATTCATGCCTTGCATCTAAAGGCTTCTTTATAACATGGAATTACTGATGCAATATAGACACACTGCACCAGTGCAAAACAGGACCTGCACCACTGTGACTTACCCTGATGCAACTTTTGTTTCAAGACCAAGCATTTCTACCAATTACCTCAAACGCTGACACCGAGTAAACAAAATTATCTACTATATGTACAGCAGGAAAAAAAAAATTGCCTGAAATGCTGATATTTACCTGAGGTGTTTTGAGAGCAATCTCAGCTAGACAAAGTTTTAAAAGAGGGGGAAGGAATCCCTCCTTTGTCAATAAGCAAAGTTTCAGAATTCGTGATAACTTCCTCACCTTACAAAGTGCTCTGAGAGTTTATTACTGTAGATGTTTGTAGAGCACTTTAAAGATGAAAAAGTGGTACAGAAGAGTGATGTTGTATTATTGTATAATAGACATTGACAGCCAGGAGCAAGAGAAAAGAAAAAAAAAAAAAGAAAGACTTTTCTCTCCTCCCTACGGTTTTTTTTTATTTTTTTTTTAAAACCATCACGGAGCCTGCAGAGAAACCTGATTCAAAACCAGCTTCCCGACATACAAGTAAGGCTAAACCAGTCTGCTAAAAGCATCAAAAGGAAGTTCCTTTATGCAGATATGCCATGTCCCCTATCTAAATCTATTTTCAGACAAAAGGAAACTCTATTGCTAATCCCAGTCAGATGAAGTTTCCGGATACAGTTGAACTCTATAATACTGGCACATCTAGGTCATTACAAAGGCCCTTGCAGTTGGTGATCTAATTGGTTGTGATCGCTGGTGAAATTCAGAAGTCAGTACATGGTTTACTTTCTTTGAAGTCAGTCAATATATCATGAGTCACAGCAGGTCAAGCCAAAGAGTAAATCTGTATCATGGAACAGGGTATAAGTTATCAAAGAATATTTATGAACACAATGTTCTCACCATTAAAAAAAAAAAAAAACAAATCAGTAGGTCACAACAGAAAACAGAGAGCTCCTTCAGGTAACTACAAGGTGGAAGGTGTTATTACATGGCACAAGTGGTGTTAAATACCTTTAATCTCTCAGGGTTTGATTACTGAAGGAAAATCACACCCACAGAATTACTATAACACAACTACACTAACACACAAAAAGACCTACTAACTACTTTAAAATAGAAGAAACTGATCATTTAAATGTTAGAATTTTTTAGCTAGGTGGATATGATGGGAGTTCTTAGGCTCACAGAAGATCACAGGAATTAAAATCTACCTTAAACTGGCAGATGCTAATCTGAATAAATCCTCTAAAATACTTACAAGTTTTTAAATTATTGTACCACAGTAATTTAAAGTTTGAAAACAAAATATTCCTGAATACATTTTCAGAATTTTGCACTTATGTAGCAACTTTATCAGAAGTCCGGGACATGCAAGGAAAAAGCACTTCTAAAAACAGCTATCAAATCTTTGTCCCAAATACTAATTTTTTTTTTTTTTGAAAGACCAGCGGTGACTAGGGGACTGCCGAGGCAGGGAGGAAGTAGGGTGACAAAGGAAAATGGAGACGAGAAATGTACACACATGCACTGTAATTCACACTGTCTCTGCTGCATGTTCTTTGATGCCCAGGAATGGAAATGCCTGGGTATTAATTCCAGTGATGCCTATACCTTGAAAAGTCAAAGTCTACCCTCAGTTGCTTTTGGCTTATTTTGGGTTAAGGCACATAGCTTTCCATAACCAGCAGTTCACAAGGGAGTGATGTGGCTAGCACCATGTCCAACTGCCTTTAACTCCTCTAACCCAATGGATCAGATACCTATTTGCACTGGTTGGACTAGAGGCAGCCTTTCTGTGTGAGATCAAGCAAACCTCAAATCCACGATTTCTAGGATATAAGCCAAGCAACTCAACCACCTCACCAAGAAGTTCATAGCTTACTTAATTTCTCATGCAAGAAATCACTGAACTCTATAGCAGAGGTGGGAAAACTATGGCCCCTCAGGACTTTGGATCCAGCTCACAGGATTGCCAGCCTCGTGGTGTCTTGGGCCCTGCACCACTCCTGGAAGCAGCCAGCACCACGTCCCCTGAGGAGGCGGGGGAGAGGCAGAGGGCTCCACGCGCTGCTCTTGCCTGAGTGTACCTCCCCCAAAGCTCCCATTGGCCAGGAACAGGAAACTGCGGCTAATGGGAGCTTTGGGGGAGGTATCCACAAGCAAGAGCATCACACGGAGCCCTCTGCCCCAATTCCCTTAGGGGCTGCAGGGACATGATTCCAGCCGCTTCCCGGAGCGGCGTAGGGCCAGGGCAGGCAGGGAACCTGCCCTGACACCGGTGTGCACCGCTGCCACTGTGGAGCCGCTCCAGGTAAGTGTCACCTGTCCAGAGTCCATACCCCGAACACTTCCTGCACCCCACACCTCAATCCCCTGCCCTGAGTCCCCTGCTGCACCCCACACTCCTAACACCTGCCTTTAGCTCCCCTGCCATACCCCTCCTGTACTGCAACCCCCTTTCCTGCTACACGCCACAGCCCTCCCTGCACCACTGCCCTGAGCTCCTTCCGTACTGTGACCCCCTCCTGCATCCCAACCCCCTTCCTTGAGCTCCCTTGTTCCCCAATCCCTTGCCCCGAGCCCCTTTCTGCACACAGCACCCCCTCTCACAGCCCGCACTCCCTGCTCCAGCCCTACATTCATGGCCCTACATGCAATTTCCCCATCCAGATGTGGCCCTCGGGCCAAAAAGTTTGCCCACCCCCACTCGATAGCATACTTTGTATAATCCTGGGTTGCATCATTTTGATTTATTTAAAATGCCAGTGCAGGTTATCCAAAGGAAGGAAAAAAATTCATAAAATTGTTAAGAATCAGAGGGGTAGCCGTGTTAGTCTGGAACTGCAGAAGTGACAAAGAGTCCTGTGGCACCTTAAAGACTAACCAAAAACATAAAATTGTTGATCTTGTTTTTTGCTTATATTTGTCTTCTAAATAATTTTAAAATCTGGTACATTAAATTAGATGTATGGGTGACCAGACAGCAAGTGTGAAAAATCAGGACGGGGCCGGGGGGGAGGGTAACAGGAGCCTATATAAGGAAAAGACCAAAAAATCAGGACTGTCCCTATAAAATCAGGACATCTGGTCACCCTAGGAGGTGACAGTACCTAGAGATTGACTCTGTCTCATCTCGCTTCATTACACCAGCTTTACAAGGTACTTGCTTTGTTAGTCAATTTAAGGTTTGTTGAAGTCTCGGACCCTGAAGCGACTGTTTTGCAAGTTCTCTTCTGTGTGATTCAGCATGTATGAGAATCAGGCCTCCTATCAGTCACAGACAGGAAGCTCTGGCACTAATTGAAGTGCCAATCTACACAGTGGGGAGACATGCAAAGCAGCAGCACTAGGAGAAGAGTCTTTTTAAAATAAATGTATAAAAAAAAAAAAATCCGATAAAAAGAAAGATGGAGACTGAGAAGGAAAAGATTTTAACAAAAGCAACCAGAAGGGGGAAAAGACAGAACATTAGAGAGGGAAAGGTTTCAGCCAATAAAATAACTAGCAAACGATAGGGCAACAGGTCAGAAGAGAAACCACTAGCTTCTACAGCAGGCTCACCTCCTGAGGCACAGAGCAGCAGGATTGGAACATAAAAGGAAAGGAAGGTTTATGGAGGGGCACTAGGACATGAATTGAATTGGTGTTTTGCAGATGGCATCACTGAGGTTGTGAGGAGCAGAGGCATCCAAGTAGGATGCTCAGGAAAACCTGCAGAGTGTTAGAGAAGGCAGGAGTGGAATTGGTAGAATGTCTCTGCCTGGCTCCATCCTAGGAACTGCCCATGACTTACCAGACAGGCAATCCCACTGCTGTGAACCCCAGCAGGTTCATAAAATGGAGCTGTCATGGACTGTCTTTCCACACAGAGTTGCTCCCCTGTGTTCCTTCTCCTTCCAGTTTTAGGTCTCTGGTGGATGGGGGTTTAGTGGGAGGAAAACACTGCTTTCATGTAAGCCTCCTGTGACTTGTTAGAGGACAGTATCACTGATGAAAGTCACAGATAATCTCAGAGGGCTTCAGATAGTTCAAAAAGGGGAATAAATTGGCAAGAATTGGCCTTGGGGAGAAAAATCAGGAGTGGAGAACTCAGAGTTGCCCTTAATTTCCAGGACCCTAGGGGGAAAAAGTAATCACGCTTTCATATGTAGACTTGCTAAAGAGTCAGCAAGAAACTTAGATGACATTTTTCACTGAAATTCATAATTGTGATAAAAAACAGATTTTTTATTTTTTGCAAAAATCTGTGAAAGTTTTGAGGTTTTTCCACACTGCTCTAGAAAAAACAGCCAAAAGACTCAGAACAGTTAAAGCAGCGATCGGCAACCTTGGCACGCAGCCCCCCAGGGTAAGCATACTTGGCAGGCCCGGATGGTTTGTGTACCTGCTACATTCTCAGATTCGGCCGATTGCGACTCCCACTGGCCGCGGTTTGCCACTCCGGTCCAATGGGGGTTGTGGGAAGTGCCAAGATTGCTGATCCCTGGGTTAAAGATTAGAACGCAGCTATCCATTCGCGCAGTTCAGGACATATGTCCAGGATTCTCAAACTTTTTCATATTGTGAACCATATTTTAATACAGAAATTGTTTCATGTATTCCTGTCTTTCCCATTCATGATCATATCATAATCGTGTAACAACGACAGCAATTGCTTACATGGGAAAACAATACTATAAAAGTACTCAGCATGTTTATAGCTCGATGTAAAGAAGAGTCGTATCATACCAGTTCCCCCAGACCACCAGCAAGTGCTGTTTGGCTACATTTTGAGAATGAGTACAACTCAAGCATACATGTGGTGTTTTCAGAAAAATTGGGTGAACATGCAGAATTGTAAAAACATTTCTAGTAGAGTCTCTCTCTCACACACACATGCACACACAAAATGTCAACACTGCACTTGTCAACATCAATTTCAGATGACTGGAAAAAGTGTACTTTTGCAAGAAAGTTATAAGTTACAGAATGCTTCGTACGAACTAAGAATATGAATCTTCTTATAAAACAGAAGCAAATTCTAATCAGTTATAAATGAAACACTAAGAAATATAATTGATAATCTGTCATACATCTACAGAGCTTAACAGAGGAATTACAGGTAGAATAATACTTCTAATATTTATAGTATATTAGACCTTATATAGTTAAAACTAGATTGAGGAAGGATGGCTCTGTGGTTAGAGAATCTGGGGTTAGTAAGACTGGGATTCAGGAAACTAGATTCAATTCCCTGCTCCTCCTGTATGGCCCTGAGTATCTTATTACAAATATAGTATTTTAAAATATTAGAACTGTGTCCCAGCACTAAAATAAGGTACAGTTTTAACATTTTCTAGGTTACAGGTTGTTGTTATTCATAAAAGTGTAATTAATTTCTTACATAAAATCCTACCCTAGAAAATCAGGACTGCTCTTCTGCCATAAAAAATGGAGATCATTTTGGTTGTATGGCCAATCTGACCTTAGAATATAATTGGGAAAACTCAAGAGGATTTTATCTAAACCCAACTGCTGCAATTCACTGCACCTACACACAGTTCCTATTGACTTCAATCAGTCTCCATACAGACATACTCATCCATGAATTGCAGAATCAGGACCACGGTTTCCTCTATATCCCATACAGCACCAAGCACGGGCCAAACCTAGACATTTTAAGAAAGAGCCAAGGTAGGGCCCATCAGATCCACAAAGTTATGCATCCACATTCATGTGAGTTCACTTCAAAGATCCCCCGTCCCCTTGCAGACACTGCTGCTATTTCATTCATTTCAATGCACAGTGGAATCACCTGATTTTCTTTTTAAATTGTTAATCAACATATTCAGAAAGAAATATGCACATTCTAGTCTCTAAAAAACAAAGCAAAGCATCTGATCTTTTAGAATGTAACTGTATGTGAGATTTCATTTTTAAACATTGTATCCATTTTAGAATATTAAAAAAATGAACAAAATGGTAATAAACTTTTACAGTTAATAATAAATTATTCGCTATTTAATCCATTATTCTTAAAATGAAAAGAACATAACTGTACTTAGTACAAATCAAGTTTTGCCCCAGTGGATTCTGAAGTGGCTACCATCAGGGGATTATTACAATACATTATTATAATGGTAATACATACAAGTATAACGAAAGGTATGGCAGCTATGGTTTTATATATTAGTTTTCACTGAAAATAATAGCAAAATACAGCTTTGTAGCACATTTAATTAGGATTACACTGTATAAACATGACTGGAGAGAGAAAAATCTCTGTGGTTTTAAATTGAAACCCTCACGTTTTTAGTACACATTTTAGCAAATCCTTCAAGGTAGAATATTGTTAATGTTTGTTTTTCCTATATATAAACATCTGCCCTGACTCTGTAAGGTGCCGAGAATCCTTGTCTCCTACTGATGTCACTGGGCGTCTAAGGTGCTTAGAACCTGGCAAGAGGGGACACAGCATCTTGTGAGACTGGCCCCTATACTATTAAGAACAATACTGCAATAGTTTGACCAACAATAGGTTACGATTAGTGAATAGTTTTATCCTTTTCTAAATGCTCAATCTGGACAGCATATGCAGAAAAGTAAATTTACATAGCATGAAGGATCTATGTACGCCAGCCAATCTCTCCATTCAGGGAGTGTGGAAATGGCATCCCTTATTTACCACCTTTTGGCTAGGTAGATCAAGACATGCTTTATCAACAACTAGGCTGTCACAAACACCATGTCATGGGACTCAACCGCACTCATCATTCAGAACCCTCTGTAAAACTTAACCACAACAAGGGAGTTAGGAAGTTATACCCTTATTTTTGAGGCCTAAGCCAGGAAGTCCCAAACTGAAATCTTGGTTTTGTCCCCCTGTGTGGGATGTGGTAAATCTGTCACCCCTCCCTGCCTCCGTTTCCCCATCTTTAATACTTCTACCTCACAGAGATATTAAAAGTACTAATTAATGGATGTAAAGCTCTGGGAAGGTGTGTTAAGTGCTAAGTATTATGTGGATTGAAACTCTTTCATAGTTTTGTAAGATATTTTTAAATACTATACGATGCAAGATATATTTTTGGTTGGCGTGTGAACACATTGTGTTGTCAGAAACACAGACTGGAATAAGAGCTCTCTGTAAACTTGAAAACTTGTGTCTCTCACCAACAGAAGTTGGTACAATAAAAGATATTACCTCACCCACTCTGTCTCTCTAATATGTTGATCCTAGGATGACTACAAGAACACTACAAACAGAAAATTAGTGAGCAGACACTGCCAGGATGGACTTCTGCACACGTAAAAGGACTTTGTTTTTTTCCAGGTCTTTGGGGTTCCTTTAGGCAGGGGTGGCCAACCTGAGCCTGAGAAGGAACCAGAACTTACCAATGTATTTTGCCACATTACTACGTCAGCAGCGCCCCCACCCTGCTCCCTGTGTCTCCCACCCTCCGGCAGCCCTGCTGCTCAGCACCTCCCCATCCCTCCCCGTACCTCCCAATCAGCTGTGGGGGTGGGGAGGAGGAGCGAGGGCCCTGCAGGCTCAGGGGAGGAGGCAGGAAGGGGTGGAATATGGGCAGGGCCTGTGGCAGAGCCAGGGGTTGAGCAGTGAGCACCCCACGGCACATTGGAAAGTTGGTGCCTGTAGCTCCAGCCCCAGAGTCAGTGCTGCCTACACAAAGAGCCCCATATTAACTTCTGAAGAGCTACATGTGGCTCCAGAGCAACAGGTTTACCACTCCTGCCTTAGGGCCTCACCAAGCTATCCATGTGAATTTTGCCATTCAATTAGAGCAAGATCAAGCCTTAGTGGTAATTGGACCTCTGCTAAAACAGGAAATGATGCATGAGGAGGGCTCTGCTAAGTGAAATGAGAATGGGGAGAGCATGATATATTTTTTTATTTTTCAACACTTACCCTTTACATTATAGATGTGCACAACCTGGGTGCTCCATTTAATGTTTAGCTACTGTGCCAATGCAGGCTCTGGAAATCTCCAAGATACACAGTAATTGTGGGACGTGCTGTGAACAGATTAATGGTTAAATACAGTCTATATTCTAGCTCCATAATAAGAAAGTTGGTTAGCTGCATTGTGTCTCTTTATCTTAATGCTGCTTCACAACAAACACTCGGTGACTGTATTAGTAACAGTACAAATTTGCCTATACAGGTGACTGTGTAGTAAAAAAATAAACAAAAACAAAACAAAAATTACAGTGAAACTTCCCTTAACTGACCACTGAAGAGATGGAAAGAGTGCTTCTTTTTGGAGGCACTCAGTTAACAATGGTGTAGCAGATATTCATGCATACATTCAGGAATATTTGGGGGGATCTTTAAAGACAGGAAAGTTATTTAAGAAGGTTGGCCTCTTGTGCTGGTTTCGAAGTAATTGCTGTGCATGGGAACCATGGGCAGTAGTTTTAACCCCAACCAAGAGCACAATGTTATCTCTACAAATAAGTCTTTCCATGATCAGCTGATTACTGGGATGTATACCTTTTGCAATCCTGTTAGTTTTGGGTTTTTCAGGACCCCTTAATTGATAGTGCTAATGCCTGCTTTCATTTGAAAAGGTTTCTACCTTTATTATGAAGGTAGCCTCCAAACTATAGGCCAAGTACCAGGGTTTAAACTTTGTCACGATGAGTTTTTCTTAGAACCACTGGCTACATAGTCCCCACTACCTCTGAACATCAGCATTTTGAGCCATGAACCAAAGTATATGGGTCAACTGTAATGTTTGGAAGGGATCTCCAATTAATCTATGGATTTTGAAAATCACCAGTGCATTGGATTTTTTTTTCCTGCTCAAGAACAACCAGCTCAATAGGTCAAGCAACTCAGCTGTAGGCTGTGGTGCTGGGGTGCACAGGAGGAGGACGTGGCCTCTCCCAAGCCTCCTGGGGAAGAGAAAGAAGGAACCAGCCAACCTTGGCATCAACAACAGTTGCCTTGAAAGGACAAAGAAGAACAGCAAGGGCATGTCATCATAATGGGAAAGAGACAGTGACAAAAAGGAAGGAACAGCTGAGAAGAGAGAGATAGCAAGAGTGAAGTGAAGAGATGAAGATGTGGGGAGCCTGTGGAGAGGAAATGTTCAGAGAGAACAGAAAAGGGGAGCAAAGGGAAAGAGAAACATAACATGAGAGAGCTAAGAGAAGTGGAAAGGAGAGAATAATAATGATGCACTTTTCTATAGTACCTTCCAAATGAGAATTTTAAATCATTCTAATTAATGAAATAACTTTCACAGTATCTTTGTGAAATAAGGCAATAGTGTATCTAGTAGTTTGTAGAAATAGCAGCACAAGGAGTTGTTAAGTGAGCTGCTCAATGTCACACAGAAAGTCTGTTAGACTCAAGAACAGGTTTTCTGACTTCCATTATTTAAAATCGCATGGCCATACTTCCCCCAGGGCACATAGGAAAGAGACAACAATAGGAGGAAAGAAAAGGAAAGACACAAAAAGTGAAAGAACAATAAACCGAAAACAGCAGACAAATATGAAAGACATTGGAATGGACATGGACACAATGAGTCAGAGATGGGAGGAGAGGAAAAATGTATAAAGAACAAGAGAACGGGAGGGCCGGGGGAGGCAGAGACATATCCTTTAAGCCAGTCAGCGATAATTCTTGTGGTTTCTTTATTTTAACAATATATCTTGCAGACTTCCTATATATGTTCGGATGGGGAAAAAGATGACAGGACTATTTTGCATGACTATATTATATTAATATCATGGGCTAGTCTGAATTCTACAGAGAAAACGTAGATAAGAAGAGACCAAAAAACAAAATCTACATTTTGCTAGAATGCTCACAAAAGCATCCATCAGATAGGGGCCTAAAAGCTTCCTGAAACGTTTTTTTTCAAATGCACAGATGAGCAGGGATTGGCAACCTTGGCATGCGACCCCACAGGGTAAGCACCCTTGGCGAGCCCGGCCAGTTTGTTTAACTGCTGCATCCGCAGGTTTGGCCGATTGCAGCTCACACTGGCCAAGGTTCGCCGCTCTGGTCAAATGCGGGGTGCTGGCAGTGGTGCTGGACCAGAGCAGCAAACCGCAGCCAGTGGGAGCTGCGATCGGCCGAACCTGCAGAAGCTGCAGGTAAACAAACCGGCCAGGCTGCCAAGAGTGCTTGTCCTGGGGGACCACGTGCCAAGGTTGCTGATCCCCACTATAGGAGCTGCCAGCTCCAACCTGCACTGGATCCACTGCAATACCCAGGTATTGGGAATTTTTCTGAAACTAGGATGAGAAGAACAGGATACTTTTGTGCTACCCTATAATCTTTCCATACATTTCAGTTTCCAAACATTGTTTAAATACGTGAATGAAAAAAACTGAACAAAGCAGCAAACATCATTTGGTTCAAATACAACATGACACGCTTTCAGCCTCGAGATATCTGCCATACTACGCTACCAATTTTCTTATACTCTTCAAGCAGTGAATTTCTGATTCTTGCAGCACTTCTGGCTATTTTTCCCAAACAGACGCACACATGCATGTAATAAAACAATTCCACACAATGCCAGTCTCCATGGAGCCATGAAGAATTTTATTTTTCTATTTGTCTTTTATGCTTTCTTGCAATTTCTCCAAAAAAAATTGGAACAAATAACTCAGCCTTTCCTGAAACCATATAGAAAGGATTCCTTTCCTAGAAACCTCTCCTCTTATAATGTGCCAATTTAACTTCACAAGCTGCAATAACAAGGAGGTCACATAGCCTTAAACAATACCAAGAAGAATGAAAAGAAGAAATGAAATTACTGTTTTAAAATCTTTCTCTAAGCGCTAGCACACTGGGCCCAGAATCCATTAAAGTTCTATATAAACTGCTTAGTTGGCCAAATTTTGCTCTCCCTTATACCTGCACAGCCCCACTAAGCAGCTGGATGTGTAAGAGCACATTATCTCACTATAACCTCTTTCCCATTTATGCACGTTTACTGATTTAATTTTTATAATCATTGCATACTAACTGTTGGTAAATTTTCAGTAGTGCTTAAGTGACAGACACCTCTGTCCCAGAGAAAGTCAAAGGGATTTAGGTGCCTCTGTCACTTAAGGACTTTTGAAAATGTTACCCTATGTCTTACTTTTGTTGTCATTCTCTCTTTGTTGTACTACTTGCTGTACAGCTGCCTTGCGATTCCTCAGCAGGGCTTCTATTAATGTTCCTCTATTTGTGGAACATGCCACTTTCATTAGAGAATTAAACAGACACAAATCGAAGCAAATTCTCACTTACACTAAGGCCCTTTACATCACTAATGATCATGTGAAATATCCTTACCATGCATGCAACTGTAACTTACTTCTAGGGTAAGGTCCCTTTACGTTACAAAGTAGGGAGGCCTTCCTGTAATAGAGAATATGACACAGCTTATTTAAAAATTACACTCCTGTCCATTTTTTTAACCTATTACTATTATTGTCAGAAGCAACACCCAAGATTATTATAACTGAAAGGACATGGATGAGTCTCTGGTTTTGAAAATAACAGCATGTTGCTGTAGGTCAGTTTCCCTGCTTGCTCCTGCAGTCAGCAAGGCCAAGATCCTGGAAGCATCAATCTGCAGAAGGACCCCTGCACTCATGTACAGTCCCAAATGAGGCAGAGGCGCTTCACATGGGCATATGGTTCTACCTGTTACCGGACTAAGCTGAGTCTCCCAATACATTAGACTGACGGTGGGCAAACTATGGCCCATGGGCCACATCCCGCCCGCTAGTTCATTTAATCCGGTCCTTCATTTCCTGCTGGGAAGCAGGGTCTAGGGCTTGCCCCGCTCCAGCCGGGAAGTAGGGTCGGGGGCCACTCCACCCATGCATGCTGCAACTCCGCATGGCTCCCAGAAGCAGCAGCATGTCCCGCCTCTGGCTCCTATGTTTAGGGGCAGCCAGGGGGCTCCGTGTCCTGGCGCCGCCTTCGCAGCTCCCATTGACCAGTAACTGCTGCCAATGGGAGCTTTGGGGAAGTGCCTGTGGATGAGGCAGCATTCACCCACCTGGCCGTGCCTCTGCACAGGAGCCAGAGAGGAGACATGCCACTGCTTCCAGGAGCTGATTGAGGTAAGCACCACCCAGAGTATGCACCCCTAAGCCCCTCCCACACCCCAATCCCCTGCCCCAGCCCTGATCCCCCTCCCTCCCTCTGAACCAATCAGTCCCAGCACGGAGCACCCTTCTACACCCAAAACTCCTCATCCACAGCCCCACTCCAGAGTCTTCACCCTCAACCAGAGTCCTCACACCTGCCCCCCACACCCCAACCTCTGCCCCAGCCTGGAGCCACCTGGAACCCCCACCTGCAGCCTGAATGTCCTCATTTCTGGCCCCAACACAGAGCCAGCACCCCCAGCCAGTGCCCTCACCCCCTTCTGCACTCCAACCCCAATTTCGTGAGCATTCATGGCCCGCCATACAATTCCAATATCCGGATGTGGCCCTCGGGTCAAAAAGTTTGCCCACCCCTGCATTAGACAGAAACAGACTAGTGCCGCTGGAGTTATCTCCTTCACAGGAATGGTATCATAGTTTTGGCAATACTACTCTTGTGATCAGATCTGACGAAGTACTGAATTTTGAAGTGAAAATATGGCACTGTGACCAACAGGGTGCTGTATTCAAGGAAAGAGTGGCTGAATGCCCTGTGATTATATCATCCACTCAGGTACCCCCTTAGGGAGCACATACCACATTACGGCACTCTGCTCTGCAATTTCATTTTATACATGGGTAATGCTATTGAAGGGCATTCTTACCATCAGGTGGCCAGATGGAACCACAGTCTGTTGAAAAGAAACAAACAGATCAATAACTACAGTTTGATTCGTGTGCTTTAAATATTGTCAAAACATGTTCTAGGAGAAGGCTGGTGGACTTCATGGTGAAAGCTTAATAAATACAAATACTTGTATATGAAGAACTAAACATCAGTTTAATTAAACTGACATAATAAGAATGATTAGGTGTTCTCAACCAGATAAGGAATATAAACAGTGAGAAAAGCCTTTACATTTAAAGAGCCAATGGAATATCAAATGTTCTTTGTGGTATGCAGGCTATATTTCTCCAACAGTAGGAACCTGTGAACCACTCAAATGAAAACAGGAAAGCATGAATTCATAAGGGATCCTAATCCAAACTCTTCTTGTTTTAAATTGGAAATAACTTTTTCCCTATTGATTTTTTCCTTTTCCATTTGTGAAACACTAGTTTTTTATCCTCTCCATTTCTTAAAGAGCCCAAGCCCACATCTCTTTGCTTACTTCTGTCATGCCTGTACTGCCATCCTTCCAAATAAGCAGTGTAAATAACCATTTCAGAGCCCTCTGTCTTGTGCTGACTTGTCACTGCAAAAGGATGGTAAATCTCACCCTTCACAGTCATGACCAAAGATGGAGGAAACTCCCTAGCATTCCCTAAAGAAACTCAGGGGATTGCTTTTGCTTGAGGCCCTCAGAGCATATAACTAATCCTGTGTAATTATGAATCAGCATCAAAAGTATCAGTATAGCTCTCAGAAAAACACTCGTTAGTTAACTTAGTTTCCCTCTGATGGATATATGGCTGCCTCTAAAAAAACAGAGCATAAATTACATCCTTGCCAATCAATACCTGAAAGCCATAAATAATTTTGAATGAAAATAACCCTGAAACACACTGCAATAGGAGACAATTCTGGAGAGGGAAAAAGCTGAAAATAATGCAATAAAAAGTGCTTGTCCCTACCACTGGCTACTGGTTATTTCTTTACTTCTCAGCACCAGATTGATGAATTTAACCAAAGAGGCTCTACTCACCTTACTTGTGCAGTCTCGTTGACTCTAATAGGACCACACAAGTGAGTAATACCAGCAGATTTAGTCCCTATATATTTAGGATCTAGTGGGTTTGGCCACCAGATTTAAGGACTATATTTAAAGGCTGAAAGATGATGTCCAGTAAAACTGAACAGGAAAAAAAAATCCCTTTAGGGATTAATCTGAATGAAAAACAAATTGGGATAAATTTGTGGTTCTTAAGAAAGACTAATATTCTAGCACTGAATCCCTCATACTAAATAGGCACTGTTGATTCTCAAACTGAGCCACATTGTGTGGAAATACTTATGATTCGCACATATATACACTCTGAACAAGAATGGCTTATTTTGCTTATGATCTGAATTGCAGATGTAAAAGGCACTAGTCCACTTTAGCAACCAGCCTCCTCCCCACAAAATATTCCTGGAAAACTAAAAGGCAGACAATGCACTGGATAGAAACTTCTCTTTTATTGTATGTAGCTCTTATAATATACTGGAGAAAATCTCAAAACTGCATGTAGTAATTAGCTCACCCAAAGTAAGGAAACAAGTTATGAACTATAATTAAATAAAGTAATTGAGCATGTTGTAGGACCTATATATTTTTGAAATGTAGAGTATACTAGTCCACTGTTGACACGTATTTCAGTATACGTGTCAACAGTGCCCATTTGAGGTACAGTATTTATTTAAATAAAAGTATTTTAATCCTTTAGTGATCACGGGCTTCCATCCCTCCCTCTTCCTGTCATCCAGTAAGGTACAAGCACAAACCTAAATAACATCGAGATCATGCTATTAAACCTCTCTCATTCAAATAGTTTCACCTATCAGGAAAACGTAAGAGAGGAGAGACAGATTATGGCGTAAACAGCACAACAGGGATACAGTTGCCAGGTGTCTGATTTTCGACTGGAATGCACAGTCGAAAAGGGACCCTGGCGGCTTCGGTCAGCACAGCCGACCGGGCCACTAAAAGTCTGGTTGGCTGCAGCGAGTGGCTCCACACGGCTCCCAGAAGCAGCGAGCATGTCCCTCCATCTCCTAGGCGCATTGGTGGCCAGGAGGGCTCAGCACCCTGGCCTTACCAATGGTGCAGATGTCACCCCGAGCACCAGCTCCACAGCTCCTATTGGCCGGGCCTGTGGATGAGGCAGCGCATGGAGCCCCTGCACCTAAGAGCCAAAATGACATGTTGCCACTTCCCAGGAGCCACCAGAGATAAGCCCCATCTGGAGCCCACATCCCAAACCCCCTCCCAGAGACCAAACCCCTGCCCCAGCCCCGAGTCCCTTCCTGCACTCCAAACCCCTCATCCCTGGTCCCACTTCACAACCCACAGCCCCAGCCCCAGCCCTCACACCTCCCACACCCCAATTCCCTACCCTAGCTCACTGAAAATGAGCACATGAGCAAGGGTGGAGGACAGTGAGCAGTGGAAGGAGGGGGGATGGAGAGAGTGGGCATGGGGCCTCGGAGAAAGGGCAGGCCTAGGGTGTTTGGTGTTCTGCAAGCACAAAGTTGGCTGCTCAAAATGGGGATGACATTATAAAATTTCACTGGAAGAAGGATGTAGATATTTGTTTAATATCCACTAAGACAAAACATTTTATTTCAGGAGTTACTTATTCGGTAGAAAGATGGTAAAAGCTTCTGGAGTTTCATTTAAATTTCCTACAGCACAGTAGTAAAGAGAACTCCACCCACAGCAGAGACCAGGTCTCTGAGAAATTGGGGAGTAGGTATAAGAGAGATTATTCTAGATGGACTCTTATCTCATGGGACCTTCCTGTGGGAACTTTTGTGCACAGAAACTACGTCTACCCTGTAGTGTGCAGGGGAGGCCAATTTGTTAAATTACATTATATTTCTGCAGTTTTTCTGTGTAATATAAATACATACCCAGCAGATATAGCCAAATTATGAGTACGTACTACAGTGATATTATTCAAGAAAACTTTCTTACCCTGTGCACAGATGGATGACTCATCATTGTGCTCAGACGGCTGTTCAAGCCAGAAGAGGATGCCAGATAAGGGGACAACCACTCAAGCCCACAAACCAAGCATATTATAAAAAATAAATAGTGAAGCCTTTTGGGGATTTTTTGAGAAGATTTTTGAGAGCTCTAACTTGCATTTAGGACAGTTCTGGGAGACCTACAAATTTAAATATGTAGTATGCTACCTTCAGATTATTCGTGTGGTAGCACTTCAAAACAAGACGTCATAAACATGGAGTCACAGACTCTGCAGCAAACTTGATTTAACTTCTGCTGGATTCTGCTGCACTGACACTCTTCAGATTTTGTAGCAACTTCAAAAAAAAATTTAAAAAGAAGTTAAGTTTTGACTGAATTAAATGGAAAAGAGTCTAGTACAATCACTTCCTTGTTATTTATTTGATATTAAATGACTCCATTTCCTCTGCCCTTATGGTTTTTTTTTCTGTTTTCAATGCTCTATTGAACTTTATACTGAAACTGTGCAAGTGTAATGATGAAGTTGATTAAGAAGGAGCTGCTCTTTGCACCCGGATGGTTTGGGACTAGTAGGAGGAAATTAGTAGTATGTTCTGGTCAAACAATCAGCAGCCAAGTTGTTAAACAATTGAGTTTGTTTCGCAGTTAAAATCCAAATAGGATCAATTGGGGGCAGTGCATACCTCTCCAAGCTACCTTTCAAATTGTTCACACACATCACTTTACATTCTTTGTTCAAGTTTGGAAGGTTCTTTGCAAACGTAAGGCTACCTTATTTAAATGAAAACTCAAATGCTGGAGCACAATTTTGTCGCAAAAAGGTGAATTCAGGACAAATCCCTATGGCCACAGATTACATGATGCTCTAGATATAAACACCACATGATAAAAAGCCAAGATAAGGGTGCTATATGTAAGCGGCTGTCAGAAAACCTGCGCCCAACAGGGTAGAAGTTAGTCCCTCCTACAGTATTCTGTTTCCTGCAGAAATGCTACACCACATGCCCTCTCACCAGGAGCAGAGCAGGGCAATTCCTGATCTGGTTCACATGACCTCAGGAAAAGCAGATACACAGCCAACAAGACACTGCAGCCAGAAAGAATACAGGCACATATCAACACTGCCTTTACAGCGAACAGGTGTGCTGATTTGGCAGATGATTAGGCCATTTTCAAAGCAGTGACCAAAATTTTACCTATTGCAGCCTTGCAAAATCGTCATGGAAATTTTACAAGCCCCAATACAAAGTCTCCTCTCTGTTCCTTACCATGGTGATAATGAAAAGGAAATATTGTTTTCCCTGTCTTTTCTAAAGAAAAAAAGAGGGGTTACTCAGCCCAAGTAAGAAGAATTTCTCAAAAGACAACCTAAAGAAAGTCCTGAATTATTGTGCACCAGATTTATGCTCTAATAATAATCTTTGTTTTATATCTACTGCACTCAGGTATACGGTTCTGCTACAAATTTAACTATCTTATTTAAAAGGACAAAATCCCCATATTTCTTTTGTTACACAAAATCTTCTTTTAATATATTTCTCTTTATTTTACATTCATTATGGAGTTTCATCTTCCAGTATATACTGAGTTTATATAGATTATAACAAAGTGAAAGTATCCCCTTTTCAAATATTTATTCTCCAATTGCAAATATGAATTTATTTCTTTTGCAGGTTTCACTAGAGAGAATTAAATATTAAAAATGAGTCTGAAGAGGCTGATTCCTTTAACCATTTTCATGTGTCCAACAGGCATAACAAGACAGAACCCACAGCATGTTCTGAGCAAAGCTATTTATGCATTATGTCTTATGACAAGTGTTAAGAACAGACTTCTGATTTGGTACAGTGTCACCAACTCTTATGAAAAGAAAAAAAGGTCCATTGATACAAGCTTAACATGGAAACAGCAGCCCCTAGCTTGACTCAAATTCTGAATCCCAGAAATAGGAAACATATCAAAAGTCTGATTACTCATGAATAAATTAAAAAAACCTTTTCACTTCTTTACAGCACCTTCCATTCTTGAAGGTGGTGATAGGCGTTTTTAAAAAGAACAGGTTTTTATTATCATCAACAAATGTTTCCTTCTATCCAAGCATCTTCAAGCATCTTGCAAAGTTGAATTTAGCTCACTGCTGCCTCTGAAACAAACATGATCAGTCCCAATTACAAATGTGGAAACTGAGGTGCAGAAAAGCTAAGTAACTTTCCCAAGTACACTGCTACCTTGATATAACACGGTCCGATAGAAGGCGAATTCTTATATAATGCGGTAAAGGAGCCCTCCGGGGGGTGTGGCTGCGCACTCCGGTGGATCAGCGCATCACTTGTCTGGCTTCACTATAACATGGTTTCACCTATACAGCGGTACGATTTTTTGGCTCCCGAGGACAGCGTTATATTGAGGGAGCAGTGTATAGTACAAGTCAGTTGCAGAGGTAGGAATAGATTACAACTCTCCCAATTGCTAGCCTGGTGTTACAAACACAAAATTTTGCTTCTTCCCGTGTTATAGTTTACCTCAAGTTCAAATTAAAACAAGTCTCAGAGTCTGCATGGCATACAAATAGAGAATAGAAGTGAGCTGAGAACAAAAAATTTCATGATTCAATTTAGCACTACAGAGCCCAGATCTTCATCTCAGTCTTTCTAGCTAGATATATGATAAGAACATGAATTGGGTCACAGAAACAGCCTCTCAACATGGTATTTTGGCCCTTCTGTTAGGACAGAAATGCTTTTAAATAAAGGTATTAATAGCTCATAAAGGTTTGGATCAAGTTCTTACTTGATCCAAATCACATTGCCCATTGCCAGAAAAAGGTAAAAAAAAATAAATCAGAAATAATTAAAAAGCAGTCTTGGAGTCTGTCAACCCCAGGGTTTACCTCAGTGGAAGCATGCAAGATCCAGAGAAGATTGGAGATCTCTAATCAAGAGATATTAATTTATTGTCTATAGTTTCTTACACAGTATAGTCTCTTACACACTTAGTATCTGAGTGCCATCCAGTAGTGCAGTTAAGTGATGTGACTAACATCAGCCACATATGGTTTGTTTTCTCTCTTAACCTCTCCCTAGGAGGAGAACTGCATGTGCAACGTAATGTTTTGGTTTAGTGGGTTTTCAGGATTTTTACACACATGCTGCTATGTGTTTATATGCTCTTAGTAGTGGGAATATAGGTGATCAAAGAAGGATTAGGGCCTCTGGGCAGAAGGAATGGTCTCCATGGTAGTGGTGAAATCTCGATAATTTGGAGGATCATTAAACAGGAGGCAGGAGGAATTGTCTATGGCAGCACATCCAGAAGCTCCTAGAGAAGGGAGGAGCAGGATCTATATGGTATATACCAACTCTTTTTCACTTGGAGTACACTGGAAACAGATTTTGTTGCATGAATATTAACAAATGTTGTACAATTATTTAAGTTCACACCCAGATTGTTAACTAAAAAAGGCAAGGCATCTAGAGAGCTTCCACATATTTCAAAGTTTCTCCAAAGCTCTAAACATATGGTGTCCTACACAATCCCATATTTCTACATCCACTCCCTACATTCTCTGCTTTCAAAGGTAGTTCCCTCCACATGTACATTATATTCTAAGTCAACATCAAAATAAATAGCTCAAAATGTCATTTTTTTAAAAAAAAAAATCTCCATTACTGCCATTCTAACCCCTGCTTGCAGCCACTTAATTTTCAGAAACTCTCACCTTTCGGTATGAAATTTTCCAGGCTTGGTCCTTGCCTGAAGGGAAGGGTTTGTTTTGGAAAGTTGGAGAATAAAACTTTTCAGCCATTTTGAAGCATGAGGAGAGTGGAAAGATACACTTTGCCAAATATAAACACAGCTGTGAATAGAAAAGGAGCTTTGCCTGCCTCATTCCGTGTGCATCTCATGAAATGAAAGCAACATAGTTCCTAAGGCTTGGACATGTAGGGATCTCTAATGCAGACCTCCTAAATGTAGTGAAGAGGGGCCTTGTCAGGTTCCTGGGATAGGATGTTCTGATGGCACCAAGACAAAAAATATCCATATCATGGAATGTATTCTATTTAAAAACAAGAAACAAAAAAAAAACCCTACACACAACAAAAACTATAAAACTCAAAAAAAAAAAATCACATGCCTTGGTGATACTGAGGCAAAATACCCTAACTCTGTATCTTGTAAGCTTTGTGGTATTACTACCCCCATTCCCCAGTCTTCTCTACTGACCTTTCCATTTTTCTACAATAATAAGGATGAAAACTCCCATCCACTGTTTTGTACGGCTGGTGGACTGTGCTTTCCTTCCTTTACAAGGTATGCAGGCAGATACGCTCTTTCAAACTGCCATATTATTCAGTGTCATACTAACACCAAAGAGGTAGCCAACATGGTCTTTCAGTTTACGTTCATTCACAGAAATAATACTTGGCCACCTCTCCCTAAATTCTGGATTTTTGATCCTAGGTTCCAAAAAAGTCCTTGGGGACTATTAAAGATTTATCTACATGACAGTGTATGGACTTAAATTCCCCCTAAGCTCAGGGCTGTGGTTGGGGTTGGGGGGAGGAGAGATGCCTCTCTCCCAGCCACGGCACCCCACCCCCAGCACCAAACAGACCTGGCCCCAAACCTGCTGCGGCCGGGGGACAGGCACCCCTCCCCAGCTCTGATTCTGCAACCCGAGACCTGCTGCAGCTGCGGGACAGCAAGCCCTCTCCCAGCCCAGCTCAAGTGGTGCTATGGAGAGAGCTGGGAGGAGTCCTCTCCCCACTGTAGCCCCAGGCAGAGCCCCACTGCACCCTAAACCCCTAATCCCTAACTCCACCCCAGAGCCCGCATCGCCAGCCAGAGACCTCACAACCCCACACACCAACCCCCTACCCCAGCTCTGAGTTCCTCATCCCCAGCCCCACCCCAGAGCCCGCACCCCCAGCCAGAGCCCTCACCCCAACCCTCTGCCCCAACCCTGAGCCCCCTCCACCATTCCAAATCCCTCAGCCCACCCTGCCATATGAATTTTGTTATGTGCACCAATATGAAGGTGACGTGTCACACATTGTGACATTATTGACATAAACTGTGATGGTATAGATCATTATTGCAACCAGGGTCCTATGAATGCACCAAGTCTTATACAGAGGAGGCCAAGTGGGGTGTCTGTGAGAAGGTTGTTGTTTGCTGGTTATGATTACACTGTCTATATGTGTGTCTCATTTTTGTATTCTAAATTATGAATATTGGCTATGTCCTTGTTTGATTCTAAGTAGACTCAGTGAAGCGTTTGGACAGCTTCTTGAGAAAGGACTATTCTCAATAAATGCCCAATCAAGAAACACTTAATTCACAATGGACTTTGGGAGTTGCCAATCCACATCTGAGCTTTCCTGGAGACATTCACACTAACATGTAAACAATGGTGTCAGCAGGCAAAAAGCTGAATCATTCATAGCCATGTGACTTGTCCAGATGACTGCAAACTCCATCTTGTTGAAGAGATTTTACACAGGAGAACAAAGAGGTTTCCACCCACAAGAGAAAGGGCCTGGAATCCCTCCATTTTGTCTTCAGAGATGCCCGAAACAAATTGGAACAAAGGACTGTAACTACAGGGGACTGAGTGATTGTTGGACCCAGACTAGGAAGGAGTCTAGTATCTCAAAGAAGCTTACTGGAACATCTCTGAGGGTAAGATTTACCTGTGTTTGGTTTCCTAATGTATTAGGCTTAGATGTGAGTGTTTTTGTTTTATTTTGCTTGCTTTGTTCTGTCTGTCATTACTTGGAACCACATAAATCCTACATTTCATATTTAATAAAATCACTTTTTCCCTTATTAATTAACCCAGAGCAAGTAATTAATTTCTGGGGGAGCAAACAGCTGTGCATCTCTCTCTATTAGTGTTATAGAGGGGTAACAATTTATAAGTTTATCCTGTATAAGCTTTATACAGAGTAAAATGGATTTATTTGGGGTTTGGTTCCCATTGGGAACTGGGTGCTAGAGACAGGAGCACTTCTCAAGCTGTTTTCAGTTAAGCCTGCAGCTTCTGGATCTGTGTTTGCAGCAGACTAGTGTGTCTGGCTCAATAAGACAAGGTACTGAAATCACAGAATATCAGGGAAAATGGACTCAGAGGTGGTCCGTGCACATCAGATGGCAGTCCCAACGGGGTTTCTGTGACCCAACCGGTAATATACAGCACCTCCATATTGGTGCACATAACACAATTCATTCTGTACACGTGTGGGAAAAATTAGAGGGAACACTGGTATGGGCAGCTTGTTAAGAGTATCCAGGAAAACAGACAGCTTTACTTCTCTTTCGTTTCTTAAGTGAAATTTATCTCTCAGTTATGTAGTTTGGGGCACCTTTTACTTTTCAAAGCACTTCATTTATATCCTTATGCTCCATCTCACCTGCTCCTTGAAGGGAACACAACTGTTCAACAACTTCAAACTTCTATATTCCTACCAGAGTTAGGAAAATAAATCTGTTCTTGCAACCATTTTTAATGTCACTGTGAGAAATACTGCAGCAGCCTTTGTACATGCATTTATAAGTCTTCAGTTTTGCATCAGAGTAGACACTGGCCATTTTCCCATAGAAAACAGCAGCCCGTGAATTTGTTGTGGAAACCATGACTTTTAATGCACACCGCAACAATTTATAGTTGCCAAAAATCTGAATGACACTGTAACCTCATGTGCAAGATCACAACATCAATTGAGGCAGGTCTACACTGGGAACTTACATCAGCACAGCTACATCTCTTAGGGGACTGAAAAACCAACACCCCTGAGAGACACAACTACACCAACCTAATCCTTGGTGTGGACAGTGCTAGGCTGACAGAAGAATTCTTCTGTTGATATAGAAACTGCTTCTTGAAGAAGTGGATTACCTATGCCGACAGAAGACCTATACCGTTGTAGCATTTCAAGTGAAGACACTCACTGAAATTTGGCCCAACTGCTTCAGCAATCATTCAAATTTGGCCCAGCTGCCCCGCCATCATGCTTGCTTTTGAGAGCCAAGCAGGTCACGTGGGATCTCTTCTGTGCCACTGCCGTGCTTTGCCACCAGGTTGCATACCTTGGAAAACTGCACCAAAACCACGTTTAAAACTGTGGCTATAACTTTTAAACAAAAAAAAATCACAACTTCCTTATAGCCTTATCTATGTACAGCCACTTTTACCTTGTTTATTTTTCTTCCTTTCTTTTTAGAGACACTCTGATCCCTTTGATATTTCAAAAGTATCCCATTCTTATGGCCAGAGATTTTCTTCTCTCTCCAGATGCAAGTAATGCAATCATGCCTTTTTAATCAACTATAATTACTTGACTTGGGTGACAACAAGCAATCCAACCAAAGCACCGAGCCAAATAGTTGTGCTGGGTTCTTAGGATGATGCTCTCACCTCACTCCCCAGGACCACACAGCAGAATACAGACCTACTCCACTTATGACCATGTGTGTCCCTAATCCTCTGGCCCTAGATCTTACCACTCACCCTTTCACTGGCCCACTCATAGTCTGACTCCTGTTGCCTTGACTCTGAGCCATACACGAGTCTGTGCCTCCCAAACTCAGCTCCTCTATTCCCTAGCAGAACCACGTGCAGAGGCACCAGAAGTGAGGGCTCCATTGATCCCAAAGCGGATATGAATAGCTACATGGTTTAACAGTCAAATCTTAAAAAATGTCACTTTTGACAAATCATGGCCAACTGATGATTTTAGATTACTCAGTTTTTCAGTGCCCAACTTGAGATACCTTAAAGGGGCCTGATTTCCAGGAAGTGCTCAGCACCTATCTCTTTCAATTTTTGGGTGCTCATCTTCAGATATCTTGAAAGGGAGGATGAGTACTTTCTTAAAATCGGGCCTCTCTAAGGCCTGATGCGGGACACCAAAAAATCACTATGAAGTTTTGAAAGTCATTGCTGTCAATGTGAAGGTTGCACTCCCAGCCATAACACTGTCCCCTCCCCCACAAGAACAGGGTTTACAATAAAGCATTTAATGGCATGATGGCTACCATTTTTCAGTTACTATCTATTATCATTTTTCCCCACCGTCTTATAAATACTTTTGTATTTGCCTAAATTGTACAGAACAGAGCCCCTTCTCAGAGTTCCAGGCACCTTCACCACAAATTAAAAACAGCAATGCAACAGCGTACCCACCAACTCCCCCAAAACCCAAAGAACAACATTTACACCTACAATATAGTGTAAACAGGCAGGTCAAAAGTTTAGTGTCCCTTTTAAACATCTGCTGAAATGCAACTAACAAAGACACTCACCTGCATCTGAAAAGTAACAAGATAAAGAGTGTAAAATGTAAGGAATGAAAAGCCAGCAAAATAGCAATAAAACAACGGATTTTTCAGAAGTTGGTTAATGCAAGCATTTCCAACAAGAAAAATAGCAAGTCAAAGGCCAACTTCATTGAAACTAACAGATTTGCGGAGGAGTGAGGGGTCAGAATTCTTAGCACACCCTTTGTAACCTAAGTAATTTTCACGTTAATTAGGCTAAGGATGAGTATCAGCAGTTGACTGACACTTACTATTTCACAATAGTATGCTAGCCAGAAAGTTTGGCTTGTATGTCTAATTTGTTGTTATAGACAACTGCTTGCATATGGTGCTTTATGCATAAATATAGTCTACTTATATAGGAGCAGATGCTTCACTTGGGGGCTTATTCTCCCTATGACCCATGTCTGGAACTCCCATGGATCTCCAGCATATTGAGGAAAGAGTGTGCTCCTTATAATTAAACTGTGATCCTGAGAGCTTCTTCACAGGTCAGTAGTCTCAATCTGAACACCATTTTGGGATTGAAAGAAACGGATTTACTTGGCATTCAAATCAGAAGAAGAACACAGAGTTTCGACAAAAGTCAGACGAGCGAGGCCTATCTTTTTTTGGCATGTATTTTAATTACTGAAAAAGTATTTTAATTTCTGTAACGGAGCAAAGATATTGACTGGAGTAGTCTTTTAACCCAGTCAAGCGAGAAACTCCCAAACAGATTTCACAAAGTTCACACTATATATTTCTAATCTCTGATTCAAATAGCTCCAGGGAAATAAGAGTTGCCCCTTTCTTTCCCTCCCAACCCTAACAGCAGCAATTTCATATTATGTTTACTTCAGCATATTACAGCAGTTTTGACAGATGTAGCAATATAATCGCATACTTTTTTTTTATTTGGAGACTTTGTGAAAGAATATTTTCATCTTTCCAGTGTCTCACCATAGGTATTTAGATTTAAAAATACTAATTCTCAGCACTCTTGCTTTCTATTCATAATGAAAGCCACAGTGGAATCTTTCAGGTTGGTTTGCAATTGTGGTTTCTCTACTTCTTGTAAACAAGGCAACTTCCTGTCTCAGGGTTCCCACTGCTATATCAGGTTGAATCATGGCACCCTTCACAGTCATGACCCCTGAATGCAAGCATGCTACAATTCTGTCTAGTTCTATTAACTGTGCATTTCACTGTGAGATAGCATTTCAGAAGCACCCATTCAAAACAGGCTACGCTTCAAAACCAGCTAAGAATCTGCCAGCATGTTCATTTAGACTGAATATGGTTAACTTGAATCCTTAGCATTTTAATGCTTGAGAAATAATATCATTTTGCATTAAGTGATTTGTGATATTAAACCTGTTGTACATCTTTAAATAGTTGCTACAACAAATAGAGCAGCTTCTCATTTCAGGGTCTCAGAATCAAATTATGAATCATTTTCCATTCTAAACATATGGATATGGACACACAAAATGGGGCTCTTAATCAAGGAAATTTAAAATATCTTTTTACTAGATGAAGGGAGGAATCTTTTAGGGGTGATGAATTTTTGTAAACAGCATCTTATCACTATTTCCTGATCCTGTAGTGGATACATTTATTGCACAGCATGAGATTAGATGTGTTTTCCTAGACACTGATAAATTCTATATGATGTGTGTCTGACTTCTTATAGTAATACTTTCCTCACCATTTCTTGCAGGATTGTATCAGTTAATGATAGCCTTGGCATTTCTGATCTTTATTTAGTCAAACATTTTCCATCCTGCTTAAACAAAGGGTTCTGTCTGCAGCTTTTAACAGTCACCATTTTGCTTACCCATGGCAACCTATTCTGTTCAATAGCCAGCGTCACAGTAGCTTGACACAGAGACATGTGCATGTGATGTTGAGACCGTTCCAGACAATAAATAGATAGAAACCCCGCAAGCTGTTTTTGCTAAGACCCTTGTGCAAACTTCCTCAAATCTCTCTGATCTATCAGAATCTCCCTAGAGTTGAAATTGTGATGCTGTCAGTTGCTACAGAACATTTCTGCTGGAGGAAAAACATCTCTCTCTTGCTTGCTCTTTCTGTGCGCCTGTACCTCCAGCTGCCTCACTGCACTGTGTCAGTGTATTAAAATAGAACTGGCTTGATGACTTCACTAGTTCTCTCAAATAGGCCAGTTGGCAGACCTCTAACAGTCTGCTCCTGTATAGAAGAGGTTGGGTTTTTTTCCCCCCATATGAAAATTCACTTTCGTTCTGACTACGGAAAAAAAAAATCTTGCTTTTGAACACAACTTGAAAAATTCACTCCCTACCCACACATGGTGAGTAGGAAGCCTGAGTGAGAGTCATCTGCTTCTGCAGAATCTAACTTTCCTTAAAAAATTCTAGTCTTTATGATTGCAACTATAACCTTCCAAACACAAACTACGTTAAACTAAAGCAATGCTACCTTCTCAAGCTTTGCCAGGCTACAGCACAGCAAACTCTATTGCTGTCCCACAGCCTTGTGGACAGCAATGAAACTGACAAGAAATCAGATCAAATTTCACTCTGCTACTGCCTAGGCTATGAGCAAGGGTGGAGGAAGGCTCTGGAGATATTCGCTAGATTCAAAAAGAGGGAGAGAGTGCCACAGAGATATAAATGTCTCTAAAAGCAGCTGGAGAGCTGATGGAAGGATAGAGAACTGGAACTTTTCCACGCCCCTTTGATGCATCTACGTGAATCAAGTGGCGGCAAAGAAGGGGAAACGGTGAGACAGTTAAAAAAGTATAAAATACTGCAGAAGACTAGGTGGTTCTGTTAAGTACATAATCCTTTTCAAACACATATTGACATTTGTTCATTAAAAATGCTATCACTTCACTTTGGATTAACTATATCATATTTTGAGGATATTTTACTACGAAGGCTGAAAATCTTCAGGTACAAAAATCAGCACACGTATGTCAGAACCTCATGAAACAACTTCTGGGCACAGCCAGAGGGGAAACAGTGCAAATGCTATACCATGATCCAGAGTCCCCCAAACCTGCAGGATTGCCATTTTGTAAAATCTCAGTGGAGTACTTTATAGTCGAGCCAGAGAAGAGAATTTTGAAACTCTGTTTAAGGATCAGAAAACATGGTCAATATATTTTCTTGCTCACATTTTGATTAATTCAAAGCCATTATATACCTGCTCTTTCTCAGATTCCTAAGAGCATGGATGACATACACCCATGCGGGGGGATAGCTCAGTGGTTTAAGCATTGGCCTGCTAAACCCAGGGTTGTGAGTTTAATCCTTAAGGGGACCATTTAGGGACCTGGGGCAAAAAAATCTGTCAAGAGACAGTACTTGGTTCTGCTAGTGTAGGCAGGGGACTGGACTTAATGACCTTTCAAGGTCTTTCCAGCTCTATGAGATAGGTATAGCTCCACATATATTATATAAGGGTTCAACAGGGAGCTGAGGTTTGGCCATGATGCAGACACAAAATAGTACTGCTCTTATCACATTCAGTCATGCCCATTTTGGATGCCAAAGCAACAAGATGTAATTTGGCTCATTTTCATTAACTGCCTCATACCTCATAGACCTAAGGGGTAACATTTTCAGAACTGTCTAAATGCTTTAGGAGCTTAAGTTCCATTTTTAAAGCCACTACCTCATTTAAGATGTTAAATCCCATTGGAAGTCAATGCAACTTAGGTTCCTAAATGATTGTAAAGGCTTTTGGAATTTTTACCTAAGATTTATGTTGAATCAGAAACAGACATCGATCTTTTGATCACACTCCATCTGTTTATTTAAAATTACCCCCTCTAAACCTCTCTAAAGCTGATCATATAATTGAACATAATCACTTGATACACAGGTTCTTAAATTAGAGATCATAGAGAACTTCTTATGACCCCCTTAGAAGACCAATCTGTTTTCCCTCAAATGGACATTTGCTAGCATTTTAATTAGAGTATTATGATCTTAGTCCACTTTCTCTACAGTGGGTACTGAGTGTGTGAACTGGCACAGTAAAGGAGCTTAGTCCTGATTTTATACAGATGATGGCTTGAAGCTGCAAAGGAGTAGAGAGCAGAAGAGGAAACAGACTGAAAGAAGGAATAAAAGATGGTGATGGATAGACACAGAAAGGAAGGAAGGGGAATAGAGGATGAAATCAACAGTGCTAGCCCCACAATATTTGATCCCTCATTTAGTTTTTTGTTCATTTTTAAATTAACAATCATTTGGATTACAAATATTTGGCAGGGCTGACCAAAATCTACCCAGTGACTTCAAATTGTGATTTTGGACAATTTTATTTAGCAGAGAATGCTGAATATACGGCTTGGAGACTAGTGCCACCAATTCTCACCTCCTGCAGTCTTTGGCCTGCTGCAAATTGATGGCAGTGAAACACAAGAGGGTAAGATACTTCAGACCATTCCTTTTGACTGTGACAGATTGGGTAATAATGATCTGGAGGATGGTGTGGATTGCACCCTCAGCAAGTTTGCAGATGACACTAAACTGGAAGGAGGGCTAAAAACACTGGAGGGTAGGGATAGGATACAGAGAGACCCAGATAAATTAGGGGATGGGGCCAAAAGAAATCTGATGAGGTTCAACAAGGACAAGTGCAGAGTCCTGAACTTGAGACAGAAGAATCCCATGCACTGCTACAGACTATGGATCGAATGGCTAGACAGCAGTTTCTGCAAAAAACGAACTAGGGGTTAACGTGGACGAGAAGCTGGATATGAGTCAACAGTGTGCCCTTGTTGCCAAGAAGGCTAACAGCACTTTGGGTTGTATAAGTAGGGGCATTGCCAGCAGAACGAGGGACGAGATCATCCTCTCTATTCGGCATTGATGAGGCCTCATCTGGACTACTGTGTCCAGTTTTGGGCTCCACACTACAAGATGGATGAGGAAAAATTGGAAAGAGTCCAGCGGAGGGCAACAAAAATGATTAGGTGGCTGGAGCACATGACTTATGAGGAGAGACTGAGGGAACTGGGATTGTTTAGTCTGCAAAAGAGAAGAATGAGGGGGGATTTAATAGCTGCTTTCAACTGAAAGGGGGTTCCAAAGAGGATGGATCTGGACTGTTCTCAGTGGTAGCAAATGACAGAACAAGGAGTAATGGTCTCATATTGCAGCGGGAAAGGTTTAGGTTGGATATTAGGAAAAATTTTCACTAAAAGGGTGGTGAAGCACCTATGGAGGTGGTGGAATCTTCCTTAGAGGTTTTTAAGGTCAGGCTTGACAGAGCCCTGGCTGGGATGATTTAGTTGGGGTTGGTCCTGTTTTGAGCAGAGGGTTAGACTAGATGACCTCCTGAGGTGTCTTCCAACCCTGATATTCTATGATTCCATGGGTGTAGCCTCCAGAAATTATTTACCTTTCAGTCCTTTTTCTTAGAAAAGATTGCATAAGATTTGTTTAAAAAACAAAAAAATAAATTGAATTAAAACCTAAAACAATTTGCTTTATATGTCCTGATTTACGCTTAGCATCAGCTACACTAAATAAGGTTCTCTTCAGCTTAGTTATCAAGGGAAGAACAGTATTCATCCTCTCTCTGATCATTCTTTGGTCAGTCTGTTAACATCACTTGCATTCTAGAGATTCTCTGCTGTGTCCAGAGCTCTCTCTTATCAACTTCCTTTGGCTAAACCAACTCAGTTGTCCAGACAAACCTCGCTTGATCTAGGGCAGCCATCTCCTTTTCCAAAACAGTTTTCTCCAGTTACCCATGCATATCTAATAAGCTTTAGGGGGAATGGGCATTTGCTGAGGAGTAGGCCACTGAGTATACAAAAAGTCTTTAATGAGAATTAAGGGCCACCTTTCAAAGGCTTAGCGACCAAGCTCAGACTGTATTTCACAGACCAGTCTGAATAGCTCCACTCCAGACAGTTTCTGTGCAGTCCTTTCAAGTAGGCAGGTTGGCATTTTCCTCAATATTAAAACCCTCCCTCAATCAATCATTTCCTATTATTATGAACTAGGGACACAGGTCCAGACCTTTTATCACAGCCCCAATCAGAAACATTGAGGAATTTCTAACTGAGGAAGTTCTAGTATACCCAGGAGTTGCCAGTGCCCAGATGAAAGGCTAGCTGTGTCCAGTACTGTCGAAAGGAAGGTCAGTTTACAGCTTCATCATATGGCCTGTGGGCAATACACAGCTGCATTTTCTAACCTAGGTTTTAACGCCTAAATTGCCATGGATTTACTGGTGCTCCGCAGATCTCTTGTCCAAAACACCACTACCGGTGCTTTCTCAGAACCGGTATCCTCTCACTGGTCACCGCAGTGGCTCCCACTCACTCTCCATATAGTTTTAGTATTTCCCTTTCTGGTTCATAGAGAAAGAGGAGCTGAAAGAATAATGATGCTCATTGCATTCATGTCCCATTGGTTGTGGGAAGGAAAAAATTCTCTCTCTTCCACAAGTTGCTATTGGGGGCAGAGGAAGCTCCTAGAAACTCCAGATGAATCCCCAAAGGGAGGTGGGAGATAATATTTGGGTGCTCCTTCCTGTATGAGAGCAAAGGGGAAGAGGTGGAATGGGTAAATGTGATTGCGAAAGGAGTTGGTGAAATGGTTTATTATTACCTATTATTTGGACAGGAAGATCAGAGAGAAAAACAATGTGCCCTGACTTAATGCTCTGTGCTCTTACAAAAATGTGATCCCTTACAGGAACTCCTCACTTAACGTTGTAGTTATGTTCTTGAACAACGCGAATTTAAGCAAAACGATATTAAGTGAATCCAATTTCTCCATAAGAATTAATGTAAGTCCGGGGGGAAGGTGGTTAGGTTCCAGGGAAATTTTTTTCACCAGACAAAAAAAAACTATATAAACATACACACTGTATATGTTTTAAACAAACAATTTAATACTGTACACCAGGGATCAGCAGTCTTGGCACGCAGCCCCCCTCCCCCCCAGGGTAATCACCCATGGCGGGCCCGGTTGGTTTGTTTACCTGCCACATCCGCAGGTCCAGCCGACTGTGGCTCCCACTGGCCGTGGTTGACTGAGGTATGTTGCTGAAGAGGTGCGTGGAGGATCATACAATGTGCAAATTTAGTTTTACTGCCTCTCAAAGCAACTCCACTTTCTTGTGGAGCTTTGCAAGTATCTTTTCCTTTTTGAGGAGATTTGAGGAGGATGGCTCAGAGGCCACCCCCCAAAGTCATACCATTTGTCTTCAATGCTTTATCAATTTCTTCTTGGCTAATTGCCTCAGGTTCCCCTCCCAGCACGTCTGATCGCTTTGTTAAAAAAGTCGAAGGGAAAAGAGTCTATCTACAGCTTGAATCTCTGTTCAACTTTCAATAAACCCAAACTAACTCACACTAGCTTGCATACTAAAAGAAGCAGAGTGGATATTGCGGTGCTGGCAACAGTTTGGGTTAGGCATCCACGTCCAAGACACCCTCATCTCCCAAGACCAAGCATGGGCAGTTAGCCTGAGGTGCTGCAGATGTGGATATCTGCGGACCATGTTTGTGGATCGCAGATAGATAAAGACCCACATTTTATATCTAGAGCCCTGCAAATCTGCGGATATCAGCTTTATAGCCACAGATATCCGCAGGTCATGTTTGTGGATTGCAGATCCAATGAGGATACAAATTTTGTATTTGCATAGGACTCTAGTGCTGGCAATCACACGTCCCAGCTGCAGTGTAGACACAGCAGTGGAAACCCATAAAAAGTTTTAGTTTAAAAAAAAATAATCAGTGTCAAAAACCTGATCTCAAATCCTCCAAACATGGCTACTAACATAAGAACATAAGAAAAGCTGTACTGGGTCAGACCAAAGGTCCATCTAGCCCAGTATCATGTCTACCGACAGTGGCCAATGCCAGGTGCCCCAGAGTGAGTGAACATAACAGGTAATGATCAAGTGATCTCTCTCCTGCCATCCATCACCCCACTCTGACAAACAGAGGCTAGGGACACTATTCCTTACCCATCCTGGCTGATAGCCATTAATGGACTTAACCTCCATGAATTTATCCGATTTAATAATAATTATAATTTAAACCCTGTTATAGTCCTAGCCTTCACAGCCTCCTCAGGCAGGGAGTTCCAAAGGTTGACTGTGCGCTGTGTGAGGAAGAACTTCCTTTTATTTGTTTTAAACCTGCTGCTCACTAATTTCATTGGGTGGCCCCTAGTTCTTCTATTATGGGAACAAGTAAATAACTTTTCCTTATTCACTTTCTCCACACCACTCATAATTTTATATACCTCTATCATATATCCCCTTAGTCTACTCTTTTCCAAGCTAAAAAGTCCTAGCCTCTTTAATCTCTCCTAATATGGGACCCGTTCCAAACCCCTAATCATTTTAGTTGCCCTTCTCTGAACCTTTTCTAATGCCAGTATATCCTTTTTGAGATGAGGAAACTATTATGCATAATGTTAACTCTTAATTTCTATGGGGTATTGGGGGAAGAAGAGGTGTTGACCTACAATTTCAAATCAGAACCTTAAAAAACAAATTGGGTTTCAATGATCATAGGCTGAAATTATCATAGGTGATCCCTGAAAAATATGCTGACCTTTTTTTGCACTTCCGTAAATCTTTGGGGGAAGGGAGGGCAGAGGAAGGGAAGAGATAATGCATCGGAAGTTCTGAATCCTGTTCAGTGTGCCTTAAGGAAATTCTTTGTCCAGGACGTTTTTAGAAACTGTAGTTGTCCTTTGAACATTTCAGGATTTGATTTCAGTTGCACCAGCTGCTGAGTAAATTACACTGAAAGCAAAACTTTGTTTCAAGTGTGGCCACACAGAAGCTCCCTTGATGTACTCCAAGAGTTCATAAACATAGAAAATACCAACAAACCATCACAAAGACCAAATTATTACAGCGAATTGCAGAAAATGCATTAACCATGGAACAAGTACTAGGCAAGTCAGTGTTGCCTGAAGATATGGTTACACAAGCAGTAAGAATTACAAAAGAAAGCCAAACATTTTAACATCTTTAGTGGTCTTCCAGCCAAAATTAGACTTCAAAAGTAGCCTACTTTTTACATTACTTATTCAGCAGTATACAGCATGACATAATTGTTAAGCACCATGTCACCAGCTAATGTTATTTGATAGCCTGCTAAGACTTTGTTAAACATTCGGATATACATGCTATTATTACAATGCCATAAACTTAGAGATTTCTGTATTATCCTCCCTGCTGCCATTAAACTGTTAACACTATCCATTAAACTGTTAACACTATCTTCTTCCTTATTTGATTTGTCACTTGACGATTAGAAGGTATCACATTTTGTCTTCCCCTGCCTGCCCTGAACACAGTGCTGATGCTGCAGTGCAGTGCTGCACTACTAAGGATGCTGTCCTTCGGATGACATAATGCAAAATCTCTGCTGCCCACTGAGGTACAAAGAAAGAGTAGAAAAGAATCCCTGTTCCCCAGCCAAAAGACTCTCTCTCAATAAAGCAAGTTATACCAGCTAAGCCTGTGTGTCAACTATTACTGAATACTTAGTAGCTGCCACATTTACCGCTCACCTGCTCTATCAGTTTCTAACTCCTTGCTGGAGAGTGGTTCAAGATACCCAGAGTATGAAAACCTTACCTTGACAGCTTTTGCTTTCCCTGCTATGTCCCATCTTCCTCCTCCCCTTTACGTCCGAGCTCTGAGTATGCTGGATATGGCTGCTTCCTCAGTGTTCTCTTCTCTAACTTGCTTTCCCCTGGATCCTCTGCAGTCTGGCTTCAGCCCACTCCACTCTACTCTACTGAGACCACTCTGACTAAAGGTCATTACTGATCTGCTTCCAGCCAAGTAAAAGGGCCTCTTTTCACTCCTAGGACTCCTTACTCCATCTTCTGCCTTTGGCAGAGTCAACCACTCCCTCCTTCTTGCACTTGATTGGTTCTCCTGCCTTTTGAATTGTTCTTTCACCACCTTCCTCAGTGAATCCTCCTCCCTTTTTCTCCCAAATCCCCTCAATTTCCCGTGGAGATCTGTCCTTTTCCCTCTGCACCCAACCAATCTTCTTCTCTCATGATGGTAATTGCTTTTGTTATTTAATAAGCACCCTTCTGCAGGGTGTGCTATACAGCAACGTCTCTCAAACATTTCCGTCCGTGGCCCCTTTCTGCCTTCCCGAGTCCTCTCGCGGCCTGGGGGCGTGTCTGCTGAAATGCCGCCAAAAGCGGAAGCTTTGTATTTGGCGGCATCACACAAATAGAATCCTTCAGATTTCAGCGGCTTCCCGGGGCCAATCTCGCGGTCGCGCCAGGACACTGCGGCCCCCCATGGGGTATCTCGCGCACCCCACTTTGAAGACCACTGCTATACAGGACAGTCTCTGCCCAGAGTAGTTTACAATCTACAGCAGTGGTTCCCAAACTTAGGTTCATGAACCCCTGGGGGTTCGCAAAATGTTACGAGGATTCTCAGGGAAAAAAAATCTTTAATGCTGGACAGAGCTGTCCATAGGAACCCTGGGCAGCCCGGGGCCAGCAACCCAGAGCCTTGGGGACTTCCAAGAGCTAAGCAGATCAAAGCAAGCATATCTATCACACTGAGGAGATTTAAACTTCAAGGATCCTTTTATGAAAGAGAAAGGGAGGTGAATATTTTTTGCTGTTTTTAAAATGAAATAGGCTGCTAGCGTTGTGTTTTAAATTATTATGAAGAACAAGTTTAAGCTTTGTTGTAATGTCCATTGTTTGCCTGGACTGCCCAAGACCTGAATGCTTCTGTAGATGGAACTCTTTGAGTTGGCTTCTTAAATACCTTCATTTGGTTTCACATCTGATACTCTTTGATGAAACATAGGAGGCTGGGGGGCCAGCATGGGGGGCGACAAGGGTCACATGCCAGTCCCACATCAGCACACACACACCCATGGGTCTCTTCCCTTTTTTCTGTGAGCCACCCACTTTTCTGGCAGTACTCCCCTAGCCCCGGGATGTGCAGGGGCTTTGCCCCCAAGTCCCTTTTTTCTACTGACACCTCTGATAGGAGCCTTGTCTTATAATAGGCTTAATCAAAAGGGATACAAGCTACGAAAGTGAGTTATTGGAAGTGTTGCCATTTTCATAATGTAATAAAAATACTGTAATGATAAAGAATAATTAATAAACAGTGTATAATAAGCATGTCATAAAAACAAATTTTATATTTCCAAGATCACTGCTTTTATAATTTATACTGAGGGAAGGGAGAAAATTAATGGAGATATTCATTTTTAGGAGGGGGTTCACGAGACTTGACAGTTTAGTCAAAGGGGTTCATGGATTGTTAAAAGTTTGGAAACCACTGCTCTGCAGGGAGGCACACAGGTAAGACATACTGAAAAACCAAGAGGAAATAAATTTCCTCTTGTGTAATATAGGGTGACACAGATTAGTGCTTGTGGACCCATGGGGACCTGATTCATTGGGACTGGGAGATTTTTCTATACATAAAGAACACGGAGAAAGGTACAAAGACATGCATAGGAGAAGAGATTGAAGCAAGCAGTGAGTTGATGTTCCTAAAAGAATGAAGAGGTAAGAAGGCAAGAGAAAGAAACCAGATCCAGAAAGAAGACAGGGGCAGGTTTATGCAGGGCCTTGAAGGCCTGGGTGGGAGATTTTAACTTGATACAGCTGGCAACTTGGAATGAAATGGTCTAATCAACATGCAAGGAAGATAATTTTAGCAGCCGCATTTTGAATGGAAAGAACAGTCAGAAGGAGAATCAAATGAAAAGGTCCACAAAAGCCAAGGAAGGACAATGTTTCTCTCTCAGGCCATCGTCTGGGCTCTTTCAGCATCGCCCATCAACCTTCCTCCCCACATCCTGTCACTTGGCCTTTTCATAACTTCCAGTCCATCAACACTGATGACCTCTCATCTGCACTCAGTCATCTCACACCTCTCTTTGCATCCCTCCATTAGCTCCTCCTTTTCTATCTTGTTAAACATATCATACTTGTCTTCACTTTCAAGGCTTTTCGTTCATGCCCTATTTCCACCCTCCCTATCATCTTATTCACTAGTGAGGTGTCAACCCCTGCCTCCCATATGCCCATGATGAGAGCCTCCATCACCCATTTGTTACATTTTCAAATAATCAGATTTGTGCTTTCTCCCATGCTGCCCTCATGCTTGGGAATACTGCCCCATAAGCCTTTGCAAAGCTATCTCATTATTCTCTTTCAAAACTCTCACTGGAATTTTACTGTTCTTTGATAATTACAGAAAAAACTTAACAGCTAGGCACGGCTGAGATCACAACATATCATGATGACTGATATTGCTCCCTTTGTTTCCTGGTACTCCATTTCTCTGCTTCTATCCATTGTGTCATCTTAGGCCAAGTCTACAATGGAGGGGGAGGGGAGGGGAGGGGGTGATCGACCTAAGATACGTTGACTTCAGCTATGCTATTTGCATAGCTGAAGTTGTGTATCTTAGGTCGATTTACTGGGCATCCTCATGGCGGCAAGTCGACCACTGCTGCTCCCCCGTCAACTCTGCTTCCCCCGCTCATGGTGGTGGAGTGCCAGAGTCAATGGGGAGAGCACTCGGGGATCGATTTATCGCGTCTACACTAGATGCGATAAATCGATCCCCGAAAGATTGAGTGTAGGGTAAGTCTACACTACTGATCCGACAAGTAGTGTAGACTTATCCTTAGTTTATAAACTCTCTAGGGTAGCAACGGTCTTTTTCTTCTGTGTTTGTATGGGGCCCAGGACAATGGTGTCTTAGTCCATGACTGGGGCTGCTAGGCACTATGGTAATACCAGAAATAGTAAATATTTGCAGATGAAATATTTCTGATGATGGAAAATGCTATCATACTGAACAAGAAAAGCACAAGCCAGTTCTGTGATGATGCAAAATTACTGATTAACACCACAGAATCACTTCTGTGTTCGCTATGCAGATTAAACCATTCACAGTTACGGAACCCTTTAGGATAGTCAGCCTTAAATGATTACTGTTTCTGACAAGATCAGCTTCCCTTAGAAGGGACTACCTATGCATGCAGTATTATTGCACATAGCCTTTTGGCCAGATATTGTTGTTAATGAAACTGAAGAGGGATTTGGGTTCTGATTTAACTCTAACAATTCAGATGAAAGACCTTTTGGGCAAACAGTGTGACCACAGTATTTATTTACTTTCTAGGATGTATTGTACAGTAAAAATAATCCATTTGGAAGCACAGAAATATTGATACAATCTCAGAGAAAGAAAAGTAAAGTGTAGAACTATTTTTCCACTCTTTTTTTCAGTCTAACTACTAATGCACTTAACTTGGCCAAAATGTGAAAATTTATGGCATTCACAGATCCTTAAGCAAAGATCAAAATGATTTCTTTGGGTTTAATAGTTATGGGTCACTTGTACAAGTTACATGTTCTCCTAAGTCAATCTTCTGACACTTTGAAAATCTTGTCACTGCTACCATATGACGCTACAACTTGCAGGAGTTAACTTCTCAGTCAACTAAGAACACCAGTATGATAATTGGGATCTTTGTCTCTTCCGAATTTATGTACTCTGCTTGTTTCTTCCTGCCTGAAATCATCATTATCCTATGTCTAGACTTGCCAATACTCACATATTTCTCATGAATGACATGAATTTTGGCATCATTCATAATGTTTTCAATTGACATAGGCAGTATGAAAAAACCTCCACACTTTTGCCAAAGCTACATGTGGCATCTCTCTAACGCTGATGGCAAAATAGTATTGAATCATGCTCTAAGTCCTCTACCTAAAGTAAGGCAGAAAAAAGCAAAGTGCTGATCACTGAAGCACCACTCATTCTGATTGATCATCAAATGCTTCTTTGGTTTGTTCTCTGTTCATTCATGGCTCTAGAAGATCACTGGCGAGCACCATGTTGAACAGAACACATCTAGCATGATGATGGACTTATTCCACCCATAGATGATGAAAGATAACATCAGTTACCATCCATACTATTATTATTACTTATTTGTATTATTGTTTAATCACATCTCACAGTTACGAGAAGTAACCATAGTTTTATTCATAGAGCTCTTCAAAGTCATTAGTGAACCTTCACAAATATTACAAAGAATTAAGTCAAGTGTTTCAAAATAGCCACGCATTTTGAGAGCCCAATTTGCATAATCTTTGAGAATGATTTTCAGATGTTGTGAGTTCTCTCAGTTCCCACTGCCATCAATAGGAGCTGTAAGTACCCAGCATCTCTTGAGATCAGATCTAAGGTTGGGCACCAAAACTGTAGGTCACTTTCGCATATCTGGTGATAAGCCTCACAGCAGCACCGTTAGACAAGTATTATAAATTCCATTTTACAGACAGGAAAACTGAGGTACTTAAAGAACCTAAGGCACTTAAGTTACAGGACTTGTCCCACAGAAAATCTTGTCCTACTGGAAATAAGTCTCAATGTGCACACTCCCCATCCTTGCCTTAACCACAAAAGAATCCTTCTACATTTAAATGTACTGTCTATCTAACTTGAACTGGAGCAGTGTAAGAGGCAAGTCATCGACCAACAAATGTGCAGGAGGGTGTTGCCCACCGTTCAGGTTAATTTCAAAATGAATTTAAATAGAGAAGTGTCTCTTGGGGTACATCGGTATCTGATAGGGAGGTTTGATTCCCAATTGGCATAGACCTATTTGCTCGAGCTAGAATGGTAAAAATAGCAGTATAGCCAAGGGAGCATGGGCAGTGTCCAGGCTAGCCACGTGAGTACAAAGCCCTCCCAGTTCTTCTGAGTACATATTAGGGCATCTAGCCCAAGCTGTCACTCATGCTGCTTTTGCTATACTCTTATTTTTAGTGCACTAGCTTAGGAATCAGACCTCTCAGACAAATGCAAATGTATTAAGATTAACACAGGAAAATGTTATAGGGCCACAGAAAATAGAGAGAAATTATACACATAAATAACTAAAAGCAAGTATAAGATTTAACCAATAGCCTCTATAAAAGACTACAGCTGGCAAACTAATCTATAGTAGACCTTTATACTCAGCCAAGTTTACTCTGTTTAATGTCTTGTTTAATTAATTTTCTCTACTTTCTTAAAAAAAAAAAAAAGCATGATCTTTGTTCTAGTCCTTCTTTTGCATCATCAACAAAATTGTTTCCTCAGGCAATGTATTTGCATAGATATAAATGACAGCCTAATTTGGCCTGCTGAATCTTTCTTTGTGGGTGATGACAAGAGAAAAGGAAGTAATTCACATGACTCTGAGAGTTTATGCTGAGACTTTAGTGCTGGCAGACCGAAAAAAACAAACAGAACCCAACATCTTTTTACTAATAAACTGAGCATATTTGACCTCAAGTCACAGAGTGATGATAAATATAGAACCCCACAATGCCATGTTTAGGGTCAACTTTTGGAGAAGGGCTGCACTTAAAGAATTGGTGTTTAACAAAAAAGATTCCTCTCTTTAGAAAATCTGATAAGTGGCTTTGATTTCTGAACAAGAAGTCAGGAACACTGTTAGTAAATAAAGCATACTCAACATTTCTACCGAGTCTGCAGTGTTAAGTGGTTAACTAATTTTTCACTATTATAAATCTCAAGATTCAGACAATACTTTGAACCAACAGTACTTATACAATCACTTACTTTACCTGCAATGATGATAACTGCCCAAACAATAAATCTAAGGAGGCTGAAATCCTGAAGGACGCCATTACCTACAACTGTGAGCTTCAGTGAAACAAACACTGAAACCTTACTTTTGCAGTATGCCTGTTGCTCTAAACGTAAAGAGGCTTGTTTAATTTCCGAGACAGACTCATCTTCCCGACTTTGTTTTTTTAAAAGGGCATCTGTTTCAAATAACTTCTGCTTATGCCACTTGGACTTTGCCACAGTGATATTACTTCCTTCAGTAAATAGTCTTCAGTGAGTTGGGCGGGGGGGAAGGTAGAGGTTGGCAAATATGAGAAGACTAATATGTTTATTGTTTATGTGTAGAAACCTGTCTACTTGCATGGCCTTATCATTGAAGTACCTGAGAACTTCATGCTCATAGACAAATAGGTTTATTTATTCTCCATACCTCTGATCTATAGGAACATGGTCCACATTTTGTAGACAGGGATGTAGAGTCTAAAGAGAACGAAAGGCTAGATTTTGATTTTAGGTAAAGCCCTAAGCAAGGGGTGGTGCTCAGACCAAACCAGGCCAGGAGTAGCCGCAAGGGGCATTATGAATTTGACTTGCCTCTGAGTCACAATTTTTCATCTGCAAGTTATCAAATCTGTCCACCATGATTCACATTTTCAATATTCTAGATGCAAAGACAGGAAGATGGTACTTTGGTATTTCTACAATAGCAGGAATTACTGTAGTTTGCCTAGCCTGAAAAGTGCAACTTTAACTCTGTATATCCTAGTTTCTGTAACTGGATTCATTTTTTTTAGACAACTTTACTGAAAGGCAATACATACCTCCAACCTTAACTCAGCTTTTTTTTTTCCCCCCCCTGGAATTTTCTTAAGTTTGAAATACCTTTAACATGGAAACTTAAAGGGCCTTCGCTCACCTTTCTGTCTGTGACCCCTTTTCATCCTGACAACTTTTTAATTAACAGTTTCTTCGTTTATAGGAATCTTATTGATATAAAAGCATTTAGGAATAATTCAGAACCCACCTGAGACAAGTCATCTCCTATAGACATGTAATAGAGAGCATACAACACACTTTCCAGGGAACTTTAACACTTTTTCTTGTAAATTAATACATGATTTAACGCTGCTCACTCCATTTAGAATAAAGAATACTAGATTATTCTAGGCCGCTTGCGGTCTGATTTTTAGTGGTACCAATCCCCACAGACATTGACATTTGGGGTAGTTGGGTGGCTCAGCACATCTGAAATCAGGGCCCAATGATACTATTCAACATTTCTTAGTCAAGCAAGGCTCTCACTGACATCATCCAGTCCCCCTGCATCCAGAATTAGCCATTGCATCAGCCTACACATAAACCTAGCATTATTATAAGTAACGTTTCGTGGATATTCAGTATCTTATATGACAAACACTTCAGCGATATTAATTTTAAAAGCCTGCACCAAGAGCTTAGGATTTCTTTTAAGCTGCAACTTTCTCAAGCCAATATTTGTAAATTATGTTTCACGTTACCATGGAAACCAAGCAGGTGCAACCTCCTGCAAGCAGCCTCTTCAATATCCTTTTCATTCTACCCATAGTTCACCTAAGTTACTTTTTTCTTTGTCAGACCAAGGGTAACACTTAAGCCACAATGCAAGTGGACAGAACCAGGACATGTGTCAATTGTGTAACGCCACAAGACCATGTAGAAAGGTGATGTATGGTATTGTAAAAATACCTATACCAACAACAACTCTTAGCTCTTTTAGATTGTTTTTCATTTGTAAATCTCTGAGTGTTTTTACAAAGGTACATGATTTTCACAGGCAATAAGGCTGTGTAATTCCAATGAGCTGCCAAAAAGAAATGCTACAGAAGATCCACGAGGGTTATTTAGGAATTAAGAAGTGCAAACAACAAGCATGGAAGGTGCTGTGTGGCCACAGATCAATCATGACATTACTAAAGTGGTGGAAAACTACTTTTCACGCTTGAAATACAATCCATGCCAATAAACGGAGCCTCTGCGACCTCCTCCACTTCCACAAAGGCCTTACGAGAAAGTAGGCACTGACTTACTTACCTGGCAATCAAAGGATTGTTTAATAGTCACAGAAATTTGTATCCAGAAATTTGCGCATTGCATAGTACTAATAGTAAGTCAGTGATAGCTGGCATAAAGGGAATCTTCTCCAGACATGGAATTCCAGATAAAGTCTTTAGTGATAATGGGCCACAATTTTCCAGTGCAGATTTCAGGCAATTTGCCACAGATTGAGATTTCCATCACAAAACATCAAATCCAAATTACCCCTCATCAAATTAACTTGTGGAAAGGTCTACACCAGGGATCCATTGCCGATCCCTGGTCTACACAGACAATAAAGAATGTTAGGAAAAAAAACTTCTGATTTGTATTAAGCTTTATTGCAGGGATCAGCAACTTTGGCGCATGGGACCGCAGGGTAAGCACCCTTAGCGGGCCCCACCGGTTTCTTTACCTGCCGGTTCGCCGACCGCGGCTCCCACTGGCTGCAGTTCGCCATCCTTGGACAATGGGGGCTGCGGGAAGCGGCGGCCAGCACCAGTCTGCTTCCCACAGCCCCCATTGGACGGGGACAGTGAACCAGGGCCAGTGGGAGCCACAGTCGGTGAACCAGCAAGTAAAAAACTGGCGTGGCCGTCTAAGGGTGTTTACCCTGCGGTCCCACGTACCAAGGTTGCCGATCCCTGCTTTATTGGTTTACCAAAGTACACCTCTGGAAAAAAATTTCTCCAGCTAAATTGTTAATGGGAAGAATGATCAGATCTAATTTACCAATTACAAATAACCTGCTGAAATCTCATGCAACCACATGGAAGCAGGGCCGGCTCTACAATTTTTGCTTCCCCAAACAAAGAAACAAAGAGCCAGAGCACCGCAACCAAAGCTAAAAAAAAAAACCTGGCCAAACCAGAGTGTGCCACCCTAAGAATGGATGGAATGTCACCCTCTGCTGGGAGCCGCCCCAAGCAGATGCTTCCTAGGCTGGTGCCTAGAGCCAGCCCTGCATGGAAGATCAAAGAAAATCAGAAGTGGAAGCAGAAATATTATTCTGATCTCCCATCTCTTAACCAGTTGATAGAGTGTGCCTGAGGAATCACAACTCTAATACTTGGGGCCAAAGAGGTACCATTAAAGAATAGCTTCATCCAAGTTCTTATGTAGTCCAGACAGGAAGAGGGTGGATACATTTCAGCATAACCAAAAAGATCTATGAACAAACCCAGAAAGTTCCAACACATTGACAGTTGAGATGGACTCTGGTATTTCCCATCTGACTAATCCTTTATCATCAACAATCAAAGGAAAAACTGTCAAGGAGCAAGAGAACAACTCAGACTCTAATGAAAGGCTGAAACAGAGAAGATCAGATCTGGAGATTAAAGATCCTGAAAGACTCACAAAAACTAGCTAACCTGCCTAGAGAAGGAGTATTTGAGTGGTAAAGATTTACTCAAGAGTGAGAAGCTTGCTGGTAGTTGACATTGGATTTATGGAGATGTACTAGAGGTATTGAGAATTTAATGTATGTGTTATTAGATAGTTAACTTTATATACAAGAGTTAATTCATTTTTTCTTCAAGAGGGAAGATCTAGAGATATGTTCATGAAAGACTGTGATTTGGAGACACTCCCTCATAAGGGACAGGTTTGTGAGCATGGGAATTTGGAGGTATGCACTAGAGGCAGGGGTTGGAAATACCACACTGCTGTGTGCAGCAGCTCACTACAGAAGCTCTCCAGTTTGTTTGATTAAAGTATTATTCCTCTTTCACTGCTTTGTTATTTAATGAACCCCAGATCATTACAGGTATTACTTAAACCTGGTGAGATGATTTGCATAATTAGAATGTTAAAATCAATTGTTATAACCTATTTAGGAAGGATTAAGTAGGCAAAAGAGAAAGGGGATTGGCACTCTGTCAGAAATGGCATTACCTATTTCCTAGTTCAGTGGTTCTCAACTCTGGTCCACCCCTTGTTCAGGGAAAGCCCCTAGCGTGCCGGGCCGGTTTGTTTACCTGCCACCTCCGCAGGTTTAGCCGACCGCGGCCCTCACGGGCCACAGTTAGCAGCTCCCACTGGCTGCGGTTCACCGCTCCAGGCTAATGGGGGCTGCGGGAAGCAACAGACAGCACATCCCTCGGCCCGTGCCTCTTCCTGCAGCCCCCATTGGCCTGGATTGGCAGTGGACTGCAGCCAGGGGGCAGAGTTGGGGTGGGGGTTTTAGGGAAGGGGTTGGAATGGGGACAGGGAAGGGGTGGGAAGAGGCGGGGCAGGGGCAGGGCCTCATAGAAAGGGAGGAGGGGGTTGGGGGCAGGGTGTCTGTGATGTGGCCCTCGGCCCAAAGTGCTAGTCCTCATGCGGCCCTCATGGTCATTTGAGTTTGAGACCCCTGCTCTAATCAGGAGGAAAAACAGGGGCATTATCATGGGGAACTTCAATTTGAGTGACTCATCCTCAAAGTCTCATGCCCAATACTAAAATCTCCTTGGAATGTCAAAAATTACAGATGAAACTGTCCCAATTCTCAAAGATTTGCCCTCAAAACTCAAGGGAATCCTATATTATACCTTGTTTTGATAAAGGTAGCTAGATCACAGAAATATAAATTAATTGTAGCATAGGTACAAGTGACAACTTTAATATATTTGCATACTACAAATATGTTCATGTCCAAACGAGTAATATAGATATTGGATGCTTTAAAAGGGTGAATTTCACAAAACTGAAAACAATTATGAGCCATGTCAGCAGACACGGCAATGTAATCAGAAAAATATAAATGATCATTTGGAATTATTTATTAGATGTTTAAAAAGCCACAATCAAGGAAGGAGCCCATACTGGTTAAAAAACCAAGCTGGTGTAGAGGGAAGTGAAGGAAGCTATAAATATATACATAACAAATGGAAGAAGTTGACTGTAATGAATATGAAATCAGAAGTTAGAAATTGTAGAAAATTGATAGGGGAAGCAAAGGGAAGAGGAGAAATCTGTGGCAGCAGAGTTAAGGACAGTAAGAATGAGTTTAAGTATGTCTGGAACAAAAATAATCTTAACAATGATATTGGTCCACTACTAGATGGAAATGGTAAAATAATCAATAACAATGCGGAAAAGACAGACATATCGAATAGATATTTCTGTTCTATATTTGGGCAAAAACGTATGACGTAGTCCTACCATACTATGATGACAATTTTGCCATTTCACTAGTATTTCAGGAAAATGTTGAATAGTAGCTACTAAAGTTCGAGATTTTTAAATCATCAGATTTAGATAACTTGCATCCAATAGTTTTTAAAGAGCTGGCTGAGGAGCTTGCAGCACAATTTATGTGGATTTTCAATAAGTTTTGGGGCAGAGAGGAAATTCCAGAAGACTAGAAGAAAGTTAATGTTGGACCAGTATTTAAAAAGGGTAAACAGGATAACCCGGATAATTATAAGCCTGCCAATATGATATCAAAGCCAGGCAAGATAATGGAGCAATTAACATGGGACTTGATTAATAAACAATTAATGGAAAGTAATATAATTAATGCCAAGCCACATGGGTTTATGGAAAACACATCTTATACAACTAAACATTTTTTTTACAAGATTATAAATTGTAGATAAAGGAATTTGGATTGGCACCACACAACACTTTGATTAAAAATCTACAATAATTAAAAAAAACAACATTGCACATGTTAAATGGTTTTAAAACTGACTGACTGATAGATCTCAAAATGAAAATTGCAAATGGGGAATCATCTTTGTGTGAATAGTTTCTAGTGGGATCCTGCAAGGTCTGGTTCTTGACCCTACACTAGAACATGTTATCAGTGTCCTGGAAGAAAACGTAAGATTATCACTGCTAAACATTACAGATGAGACAAAAATTGGGAGCATGGTAAATAATAAAGAGGACAGATCTTTGATAGAAAGATATGGATATCTTCATAAGCTGGGTGCAAGCAATCTCTATGCATTTTAAATATGGCTAAATGTAAATATAAATGTATACATCCAGGAACAAAGGCTGTAGGCCATACTTACTGAATGGGGGACTGTAACCAGGGAAGCAATGACTCTAAAAGAGATTTTGGAGACATGGTGGATAATCAGCTGAATATGAGCTCCTAGTGCAACTCTGTGGCCAAAAGAGCTAATGTGATCTTGGAATGTATGAACAGGGTAATCTCACGTTGGAATAGAGAGATTATTTTTACCTCTGTATTTAGTGTGACCACTGCTGGAATATTGTGTCCAGTTCTGGTGTCCATAATTCAAGAAGGTTGTTGACAAATTGGAGAAGATTCAAAGAAGAGCAACGAGAATTATTAAAGGATTACAAAACTTTACTTATACTGACAAAATCAGAGTTCAATCTATTTATCTAACAAAAAGATTTTGGGGATGACTTGATCGCAGTTTATCAGTATTTAGATAGAAAACAAACTGTTGATAATAGGCTCTTCAATCTAGCAGACAAATGTATAACACAGTCCATTGGCTGGAAGTAGAAGCTAAACAAATTCAGACTGGAAATAAGGAGGGGTGGGAGTTTTTGTTTGTTGACAGAGACGATTTAACAAGGCCATGGTGGATTCTCCACTACTGGCAATTTTTAAATCAAGACTAGATGTTTTTCTAAGAAATATACTCTAGGCCCATGATATACAGGAAATCATAGTAGATCAGGGATCGGCAACCTTGGCACACAGTGATAGCCACCATTTCCCTCAGCCCCCATTAGACGGGAATGGTGAACCATGGCCAGTGGGAACCGCGATCGGTGAACCACCAGGTAAACAAACTGGAGGGGCCCACTAAGGATGCTTACCCTGCAGTCCCAGGTGCCAAGGTCGCCAATCCCTGGACTAGATAATCACAATAGTCCCTTCTGAGATTGGAAGAATTTTTCAGAGGCTGCAAGTACTGTTCATACACAAAAAACTCATCCCAAGTAGAGAAGTGGATATTGCATTGGTGTGGGTGTCCCTTTGTGGTAGTCCTCTGCCTACATGCCCATGGACTGAAATATTCTATCATCTTCCTTGTCACATGAAGGAAGGAGTTACTCCACCTAAGAGGATATCTGCAGGCTAGAGGGGATCCATGTTTCTGTTTGTGAACACTATCAAACTATCTGAGTGATAGTTGTATTAGTCTGTATCAGCAAAAACAATGAGGAGTCCTTGTGGCACTTTAGAGGCTTAAGAAGAGAGACTAAGAAGGTGTGAGTATCATGAGAGGGGGGATTAGTTTTTGTAGTGGGTGTATCTATTTGAAATGGGCCACACCTTGATTACATTGGCCTCATTAGCACTACAAAAGTGTTTTTTTCTCTCTTGGTATTCACCCCTTCTTGTCAACTGTTGTGAATAGCCCACTTCCACCTTACTTGAATTGGCTTGTTAGCACTGACTCCCCACTTTGTAAGGCAAATTCTGTCCTTTCATGTGGTGTGTATTTATACCTGCCTCTGTATTTTCCACTCCATGCATCTGATGAAGTGGGTTTTAGCCCATGAAAGCTTATGCTCAAATACATTTGTTAGTCTCTAGGGTGCCACAAGGATTCCTCATTGTTTTTACTATCAAACTATGTATTTTCAATTAGCAGGATGAGGCAAGGGAAATCCACTTAGCATGGTGTTAAAGGAGCATGCACCACAGCAGAGAAGGAAATAATCAAAATACAGTCATTTTCACATGAAAAAATTAAGCGCCACACTAGCTATTCAGACTTGTAGGAGTCAGCCACAAAAACTGCTTCTCAGAACTGTGTGTAATGTAGGAAAATTCAATCCAACCCTCTATGTTGGGCTAATATAAATGATGAACCAGAACATCCATTGGGGTATATCAGTGTAGCTCCATTTAAGTCAGTGGACCGATTTACACCAGCTGAGGGTCTGGATCAATGTAAATGAGAGAATAGAAGTTGATACAGATGCTGCAGTATCTAGAATTTCTGAAGAAATGTATAAGCACACATTTGTTAGTATTACAATAAGAGAAACCAATGTTTTAAAAATCCATTCAAGAAGAAATAAAAGTTTTAAGGAAGCCTTCAGGTCATTGCTTAGTACAAATGGGCTCATTTGCTATTACCATTATTAGCACAGGCCCAGGTTGTAGTACATTTCCTAGGCAGTGAGGGACCATTTGTGTTTTCTTCAGCTCCAGTTCTAGTTTGGCCAGTCCCCTTCAACTTCCCCCTACCCCTAGAGAGACCCAGACCTCCAGAAAGTCCTTGTGATGTCCCAGGTCTTGAAACCAGAGCTGAGTCCCAGACAGCTGCTGCATCCTCGCTTCCAGCCAATCCTTTCTGAATCCTGATAGGCCAGGCAGCTTGTAAGGCTACCGCCTCAATCAAGGTGCCACCCATGGGAGTCTTGATTGGAGGGCCACGCAGCTGCTCTTTTGATTGGTCCAACCACACTGTGTAAGCCAAATGGAGGTACAGGAACTTATCTGTGTAACAAGGTGATTTCCTGTTGTGGCTGCTTTAGACCCTGCTTGTGTCTGCTTCCTGCACCAACTATATTCCTGATTCCTGCTCTGCTCCTTGCTCATTTTCCCATCAACTTCCTGCTCTGTGCTTAATCCTTGCCTCCAAAGCTGAGGGTCTGGTCCTGACCTTCGGCTTTGTTCCCCAGCATGGATATCTGCTCTGTCCTCTAGACCTGACTCCTGCTCTGACTAGCAGGCCAGACCGCCTACATCCCAGTCCACAACAGTCCTCTGTGGGGAGTAGGAAAGACATGGGGAGAAGTGGAGCACTGCTGGGAAATAGATGAACCATTTTTTCATGCAGCAAGAGAAGCATGGGCAATGCGCAAAGGGTAGCCTTTAACTGACAATCAAGGTGGCAAGAAAAGGCCCAAGGAAAATCCTTCTGGAAAGGAAATTGTTTGTCAGGGTTAGCCCCATGAACTTTAAGATCCCCTAATTATAACAGCAGGGTGTGTAATGCAAATGACAGTCTGACCTTAAACAGCAGAAGTAAGTGGAAGTTCTTTCCATGCAGCATTTTGTGATATATCACAAGTTTTCCCAAAGGTAGCTGCATACAATCACACAGAAATGCCACATGAAATCTATATCATAGAGTAACTCAGAAAAACTCTGCTTACTTTACAGCTCATTACAGCTTCTGGGAGCTGCAATAATATATTTCCACTAGAGTTTTCAGTTCTAGGACTCTATGGCACATCCAAAACATGCAAATCTATATACAAAATAACTATTTTCGACACGTGGAAACGTGTGCTATGAAAATGAATTTTGTTACAGACATTAGTACTCAAATAGACATGAATACTGAAGGAGACATCAAGAGGGGGTGTAAACAACAAAATCCTAGTATAAAATTCATCCATGATAGATAAGTCTTTCTTAAGTTAATGATTCAAACTGCTTTTTTTGTCCTCATTTTTTTCATGTAAAGACCTGCACCCAGAGGACAAAGTTCAAAGACTCCACTGAGAGTTGTTTACAAATCTCAAACACCATTGCTTGACTGTAAAAGGCTCCTTTTTATTGGTAGTCTGTAAAGAGTACAAGAATCATGAATAGTAGCAAGTCACCAGTACAGTATAGACCCTTTTCAAGTACCCCGGTGGAAGCCTAAATCAAGATGCTGCACAATGAAATGAAAGAGGTTTGTTAGAAGGAGGAATTGGAGCAAAAGCTGGGATTGTAATATATCAGAGAAGTGATAAGCAGTTTCCCAGTGGACTAATTAGCTTTGTAGTAGTGATGTATAAAATTTGTTTTATACTGTATTTCTTTTTTTAAAATGGATAAATATACACTGATTTAAACCTCCCTCAAGGGTATGGTGAGAATTTTTGTTGGCACAGAGTCTCCATTATGCCTGAATGCATTTCTAGTGCTCTTTACTGGCTGACTTGTGCATGTTCTTCCAGGACAGTTTGGAGTATCATTATAGTCCTTTTTCCAAATGACAAAAATGAGATTTCAGACTGCTACATTCAAAGGAGTCTATTGCACTAATTCTCCTTATTCCTTTTCTTAATCCTGACCCAGATTCAGAGCCTACCCTAATACAGTTTATAGTGAGTAGACTCATATAAAAAAAAGGAAGAGAAATAGAGTCAATAAAATGAATTTCACACAGGAATGAGGGAATTACATTTCCAGTTCAGAAAGTTAGTCTGCAAAGGACACTTTTGGAGACTTCATAACCTATATTTTGTTTACTTCCAAAGAGATTCAAGGAGGAATGGGAGTGCAGGAGATTCAACAAAATGTTGTTGAATGGTAGAAAAAGTCGACATGAATCACGTGTCAGTCTTCAGTTGGCACTTGAACACTTCAGGGAGGGAAGGGAAGGGTTGGTTTTGTTTTTTTGTTTTAAAAAACAAGTTTATCTTTTCAGCAACCACAATTTGAAAAGAAACAAAAACCCAGAAAATGCAGACATGAAGGAATCATTGAAATAAGTTATAGTGTCCTGAGAAAATTGAGAAAACCCATCAGAAAATACACCTGGACTTTAGCATAGCCAGGGATCGGCAACATTGGCACGCGGGACCGCAAGGTAAGCGCCCTTAGCGGGCCCCGCTGCTTTATTTAGCTGGCGGTTCGCCGATCACAGCTCCCACTGGCCCCGGCTCGCCGTCCCAGTCCAATGGGGACTGCGGGAAGGGGCAGCCAGCACCACGCCGCTTCCCGCAGCCCCCATTGGACTGGGATGGCGAGCCGGTGTCAGTGGGAGCCGTGGTCGGCAAAACGCCAGGTAAATAAAGCAGCGGGGCCCACTAAGGGTGCTTACCTTGCGGTCCCGTGTGCCAACGTTGCCGATCCCTGGCATAGCCTAAAAGAGGCTAGAACAATTATTAAGAGAGAATTTCAATTATCCTAGTTTTGACTGGAATCGCAATTGCAGAATTACTGAGAAAGGACATAGGTTCCTAGAAGGGGTATAGAGGTGTTTCCTCAAACAGATTTTTGAGTAACCACCAAGGTCACTAGCTAGTCTGATTTACTCCTAAAACAGGTATGATTAATGATCTAGAAGTTGCTAGAAAATATAGTCTCTGAATAATAACAGCATTATCACATCTAAAGTGATCCTGAGTGCATAAAAGAAAGAAGAGATCTAAAATGTATTACACACTAAAACAATCAATAATGTACAGTAAACTGAAGATAGGCTTAAAAATGATTATATGGGGATTGATCCAAAGCCCACTCAAGTCAAGGTGAGTTTTTCTATTGGCTCCAGTAGCTATTGGTTAATTCCTTAAGTTATATAGCTCACTATGGGCACCATAGGTACTTGTACCTCTTCTTCAGGCCAAGACCACCTTCTTAGGACCCACAGCAATGGCTGGGTGCATATTCAAATCATAAGTGAGAAAGCAGCAACTCAGGCATGACAAGGGAGTAAGAGGGCAGCAGAGGGAAAGAGGAATTATTTACATTTTTGTCAAGAGAAGCATCATTCCCAGTTTAAAACTAAGAGGAGAGGATAGTTCTTTTCAACCACATAACTTAACAATTGTTTACCTGTCATCCCTCAATTTATGTAATTTAATTTGCATTTACTACAATAACAAATGTCTCATATCTGCTTACATGTTGATATCACCATCACCAAAGGAGATTTTAGATACAGCTAGGTATAATCTGAGTAACAAGCCAAAGAAGCATCTATCCTTTAAAATAGCTCCAGACTACCTTGCACTTCAAATCACTGCAGAACTACTACTTTGTAAATGGCTGTGTTTTTTCTGTTGTTGGTTATTATGGATTATTAAATGAATACATGATTAATTTTCAACAATTTAATAACTATAATTAATTAATTCTATTAAAGAATATTAATTATATTAAGCAATTCAGCTCTATGAACAGTTAGAGCAGGGATCAGCAACCTTGGCACGCGGCCCCCATTGGACCGGAGCAGTGAGCTGCGGCCAGTGGGAACCACAATTGGCTGAACTTGCGGACGCGGCAGGTAAACAAACCGGCCAGGCCCACCAAGGGTGCTTACCCTGGGGGGCCGCATGCCAAGGCTGCTGATCCCTGAGTTAGAGGATATGAACAGTAACAGAAAAACTACATGAGGGGCCCAGTCTTCTGCCAGGCAAATTAGTCAATGGTAAAAATGGGAGTAGGACTGGGATCAAAGTAAGGTAAAAAGAGCAGATATTTTCATAGGTGACTTCATTGCTCTTTATTGTTCTCCTATCCTGTGTGTTGGTTAGACCTCTTCATTTTAACTGTACTACTTCATTTTTAAGAAAGAACACACATTTTTAGTTTGTTCTTTCTGTCATGATGCTCCAAAGAATTGAACCCAAACAAAAACACTAAAAATATTAAGACCCAAAAATGGTCTTAATGACCTAAAATTAAGACCCCATTAATTTTGGGTGCCCAATCCTGTAAACACTGACACATGTGAGTAGTCCCACAGAGTTCAATAAAATTATTCACATGAGCAAAGGTACTACCACAATGAGAGTTGGCAGAATAGGGCCCATAGTCTATTAACATTTTAACAGATTTACATATATATTTACGTCTCCTCCTCTAGTTTTCAAGGATCAAAAATCAGTTAGGCTGCACAGAACAAGTGAGAAGTCACAATTAAAGACGCTAAAAATCTAACACTAACCAAAAAACAATATTACCCAGGCACAAATGGTAAGAAGACTTTGTATGACAAAGTGCTTGACATGCTGCTTGCTTAAACACTGAGCATAAACACTGCCAAATTAAGTGTAAAAATGTAATAAGAAAAGCCAAAAAGAAGTCTGAAGAATAGCTCGCCAAACACTCAAAAGGTAATATAAAAATGTTTTTAAGTACATCAGAAGCAGGAAGCCTGCTAAACAACGTCCAATGGGGCCCCTGGACAATAGAGATACAAAAGGAGCACTTAAAGATGATAAAGTCATTGAGGCGAAACTAAATGAATTCTTTGCTTCAGTCTTCATGGCTGAGGATGTTAGGGAGATTCCCAAACATGAGCAATTTTTTGTAGGTAACAAGTCTGAGGAATTATCACAGATTGAAGTGTCATTAGAAGAGGTATTGGAACTAATTCATAACTGTAACAAGTCACTGGGACCAGGTGGCATTCACCCAAGAGTTCTGAAAGAACTCAAATGTGAAATTGCGGAACTATTAACCATGGTTTGTAATCTGTCCTTTAAATCAGCTTCTGTACCCAATGACTGGAAGATAGCTAATGTAACGGCAATATTTAAAAAGGGCTCTAGAGGTGCTCCTAGCAATTACAGACCGGTAAATCTAACATCAGTACCGGGCAAATTAGTTGACGCAATAGTAAAGAATAAAATTGTGAGGGAACATGGTTTCTGTAAAGAAAAATCATGTCTTACTAATCTCTTAGAGTTCTTTGAAGAGGTCAACAAACGTGGACAAGGGGGATCCTGTGGACACAGTATACTTAAATTTCCAGACAGCCTTTGGCAAGGTCACTCGCCAAAGGCTCTTACCTAAATTAAGCTGTCATGGGATAACAGGGAAGATCCTTTCATGAATTGAGAACTGGTTAAAAGACAGGGAACAAAGGGTAGAAATAAATGGAAAATTTTCAGAATGGAGAGAGGTAACTAGTGGTGTCCCCCAAGAGTCAGTCCTAGGACCAATCCTATTCAACTTATTCATAAACGATTTGGAGAAAGGGGTAAACAGTGACATGAAAAAGCTTGCAGATGATACTAAACTGCTCAAGATAGTTAAGACCAAAGCAGACTGTGAAGAATTTCAAAAACATCTCACAAAACAGTGACTGGGCAACAAAATGGCAAATGAGATTAAATGTGGATAAATGTAAAGTAATGCATATTGGAACAAAATAACCCCAACTACACAACAATATGATGGGGGCTAAATTAGCTACATCTAATCAGGAAAAAGATCTTGGAGTCATTGTGGATAGTTCTCTAAAGACAGCCACGCAGTGTGCAGTGGCAGTCAAAAAAGCAAAGAGGATGTTAGGAATCATTAAAAAAGGAATAGAAAATAAGACAGAGAATATCTTATTGCCCTTAAATAAATGCATGGTGCACCCACATCTTGAATACTGTGTACAGATGTGGTCTCCTCATCTCAAAAAGGATATACTAGCATTAGAAAAGGCTCAGGGAAGGGCAACTAAAATGATTAGGAGTTTGGAACAGATCTCATATGAGGAGAGATTAAAGAGGCTAGGACTTTTTAGCTTGGAAAAGAGGAAACTAATGGGGGATATGATAGAGATATATAAAAATTATGAGTGATATGGAGAAAGTGAAAACGGAAAAGTTATTTACCTGTTCCCATAGGGGCCACCAAATGAAATCAATGGGCAGCAGGTTTAAAACAAAAAAAAGGAAGTTCTTCACACAATGCACAGTCAGCCTGTGGAACTCCTTGCCAGAGGAGGTTGTCAAGGCTAGGACTATAACAGGCCAAATTCAGTCTGTGTAATGAGATACAACAACTTTCACGTCAATGGACTTACTCCCAGTCTTAATTTGGCTTGACTTTTACTATAGCATTCTCATTGTTGTCAGTATGTTTTAGGGATATTAGCTGGTCCAAACATCACATATTAGTGTTCACTTCTATTCCCTTTCATAGGAAATATTCATACAAATATGAAATATTTATTTCTGATAGATTACTTCAGAATTTCAGAACTGCAGAAAAATTGAAGTGATAAGAAACTGGTTAGATGCTGTTATAGAAGATTCAGGAAAGATTGTAATGGTTAGGACACATGTCAAGAATAGACCTGGAAAGGAGACCATACATGGTGATATATACCAGAGTGCAAGGAACTAGAAACAGAGGAAGACAGAGAATGCATTGGACAGCTACCGTGAAGAATGACATTGAACTAAAAGGTTTAAAAAGATGATGAACAAAGCCATGAAGCTGGTACAAAACAGAATGTGGTGGAAAGACTAAATTCAGCTCCATTGTCATTGCTGAACTGAGGAACTGGAACTGAGGGACGGGAATCAAAGAAGAACATCAGGAATTGAGAACTAAGGTGAAAGCATTTTTGTACTTCTGGAATTTTATCCAATTAACATGAAATTAGGCATTTTGTGTTACATTTGTCACCTTTCTACTTGACTCATTATGTTTAGGCAAAAAAAATATTTTGCTTAGTTCTATGTTCATTCTTATCTGATTGAGATTTCCATAATGTAGGTCCAGAACCTGTGAAAGTCCTCACTCTAGTACTCATGAGCATCACCATACTGGTCAACAGTTACATTGTTTGGGTGGAAAGTAGTCATCATGGAAGGTCTGGGGCCCAGTAAGGAGAGCCACTCACTCAGGTAGACAGCCTTCTCATGGAGGGCTTTGCTATTAAGACAGAATCCTTGGATTAGTCTCTCAGTATGCTTGAAATATCTCCCTGACCTGCTCATACAGGGCAAGGAGTCATTTTGATCAGGTGAGTGGGTTAAGGAGACACTGGATTCTTCTTGGGAGAACAGGAAAGGAGTAGAATGGCCCAACCTCCACTAATTCTTTGTGGCCCTCCTCTTTTGAGGGAAGGATAGCAAGAAATAAAGCAGAATAGCTAGGCTTGCAACATTTTTTCACTGAATGAAAGAAGAGAATAAAGGGTGTAGAATGCCCAAGCCACTGATGCTAGTTCCACAAGATGGGAGTGGCATGGGAAGGGACTAAAGATCAAAACAGCCTTTGAATTACTAGGCACTGCTTTAGGAGTGGGGAGGAAAAGTCTCAGGTACAGGAAGAAGAGCCAAGAGGCCCACAGATTCCTGCATGGCCAAAAGATCAACAAGAGACTGTTTGACCCTGTGATTGTTTGCTTGTAAAGTGTGAATTGGGAGTGCTTTGTTCCAGGTGGGCCTTGAGTGGTTGATTGGAGGGAAGGCTTTGAGCAGAGCCAACTGCTTCGAGCCAGGAGCCCTATAAAAAAGCAGCCAATTGTGAACCGAGTGAGCAGAGAACTGAGGAAGTTTCACTGGGAGTTCACTTGGAGGAAGTTCCCACAAGAGGTTTTATTTGCCTTTCAGGATTCTGTGAGCAGTAAATACAACATATGAAGAACCTCTCAAAAGGAAGACATTATGGATAGTGAGTGATCAGCTGTTGTGACCTGCACAGGATGTGCCATGTTTGTCTTTCTCCCAGAGGATAGAAGCCACTTTCTCTGTAAAAAGTGCAAGCTGGTCTCCATATTGGAAGAGAAGGTTAAAGGACTAGAAACCCAAGTATCAACCCTGCACTGCATCAGAGAAAATGAAGATTTTTCTGGACAGAAGTCCGCATTTGGTACTGCAGGCAGAGCATGCTGAAGAATCAGAGAGGGCAGTGCATAATGGGGAAGAAAATTGGCAGCATGTGACCGCCAAGAGAAGAAAGAGAAGAACCCATGTATCCACAACGCAGATAGCATTAAAAAAATGTTATCAGGCTCTGTGTACAGGTACTACAGCGGAGGGTGGTTTGGAAGAATCATCTGAGGGAAGGGATCAGAAGGAGACCTCATCAACCAGAAGGCATTGTCCTAGGAATGGGGGTTCTATGACCACCACTCCCAAGATGAGGAGATGGATGGTGGTGGGTGGGGACTCCCTCCTAAGTGGGACAGAGTCATCCGGATGTGACAGAATTCTGCCAATACTGATCAAGTCCTCGGACAGCTACCCCTTCCTACTTCTCCACTTGGGCAACAATGATACTGCCAAGAATGACTTTGAGCAGGTCACTGCAAACTACGCGGCTCTGGGAAGAAGGATAAAGGAGTTTGAGGTGCAAGTCATGTTCTTGTCCATCCTTCCTGTTGAAGGACCATTGAATTGTGGAGGCAAACACGTGAGTGACAACCTGGGCAGCAGTAACCATGAGATGGTTGAGTTCAGGATCCTGAAAAAAGGAAGAAAGGAGAGCAGCAGAATATGGACCCTGGACTTCAGAAAAGCAGACTTTGACTCCCTCCAGGAACTGATGGGCAGGCTAATATGAGGGGGAGAAGAGTCCAGGACAGCTGGCTGTATTTTAAAGAAGCCTTATTGAGGGCACAGGAACAAACCATGCCAATGTGCAGAAAGAATAGCAAATATGGCAGGTGACCAGCTTGGCTTAACAGAGAAATCTTCGGTGAGCTTAAACACAAAAAACACAAGAAGTGGAAACTTGGACAGATAACTAGGGAGGAATTTAAAAATATTTCTTGAGCATGCAGGGGTGTAATCAGGAGGGCCAAAGGACAATTGGAGTTGCAGCTAGCAAGGGATGTGAAGGGTAACAAGAAGGGTTTCAACAGGTATGTTAGCAACAAGGTGGTCAGAGAAAGTGTGGGACCCTTACTGAATGGGGGAGGCAACCTACTGACAGATGACATGGAACAAGCTGAAGCACTCAATGCTTATTTGGCCTCGTTCCTAACAGACAAGGTCAGTTCCTAGACTCCTGCACTGGGCAGCATGGTATGAGGAGGACATGAGCAGCCCTCTGTGGTGAAAGAAGAGGTTAAGGACTATTTACAAAATTTGGACATGCACAAGTCCATGGGGTCAGATCTAATGCATCCGAAGGTGCGAGGGAGTTGGCTGATATGATTGCAGAGCCATTGGCCATTATCTTTGAAAACTCGCGGTGATCAGGGGATGTCCCAGACAATTGGAAAAAAGCAAGTATAATGCCTATCTTTAAAAAAGGGAAGAAGGAGAATCTGGGGAACTACAGACTGCTCAGCCTCACCTCGGTACCTGGAAAAATTATGGAGCAGGTCCTCAAGGAATCCATTTTGAAGCATTTGGAGGAAAGGAAGGTGATCAGGAATAATCAACATGGATTCACTAAGAGCAAGTCATGCCTGACCAACCTGATTGCTTTCTATGATGAGATAACTGGCTCTGTGGATATGGGGAAAGTAGTGGATGTGACAGATCTTGACTTTAGCAAAGTTTTTGATATGGACCTCCCACAGTATTCTTGCCAGCAAGTATGGATTGGATGAATAGACTATAAGGTGGATAGAAAGCTGGCAAGATTGTCAGGCTCAACGGGTAGTGATCAACGACTTGATGTCTACTTGGTAGCTGGTATCAAGTGAAGTAACCAAGGGTCTGTGCTGGGGCCAATTTTCTTCAACATCTTCATTAGTGATCTGGATGATGGGATGGATTGCACCCTCAGCAAGTGTGCAGACGACACTAAGCTGAGGGGAGAGGTAGATATGCTGGAGGGTAGGGATAGGGTACAGAGTGACCTAGACAAACTGGAGGATTGGACTAAAAGAAATCTGATGAGGTTCAACAAGGACAAGTACAGAGTCCTGCATTTAGGACAGAAGAATCCCATGCACTGCTGCAGGCTGGGGACTGACTGGCTAAGCAGCAGTTTTGCAGAAAAGGACCTGGGGATTACAGTGGACTAGAAGCTGGATACGAGTCAACAGTGTGCCATTGTTGCCAAGAAGGCTAATGGTATATTGGGTTGCATTAGTGGGAGCATTGCCAGCAGATTGAGGGAAGTGATTATTCCCATCTATTCAGAACTGGTAAGGCTACATCCGGAGTACTGTATCCAGTTTTGAGTTCCCCACTACAGAAAGGATGTGCACCAACTGGAGAGAGTCCAGCGGAGGGCAACAAAAATGATCGGAGGGCTGGGGCACATGACTCATGATAAGAGGCTGAGGGAACTGCGCTTTAGACCGCAGAAGAGAAGAGTGAGGGTGGATTTGATAGCAGCCTTCAACTACCTGAAGGGAGGTTCCAAAGAGGATGGAGTTTGGCTGTTCTCACTGGTGGCAGATGACAGAACAGGGAGCAATGGTCTCACGTTGCAGTGGAGGAGGTCTAGGTTGGATATTAGGAAACACTATTTCACTGGGTGCATGGTGAAGCACTGGAATGGGTTACCTAGGAAGATGATGGAATCTCCAACCTTAGGAGGTTTTTAAGGCCCATCTTGATAAAGCCCTGGCTGGAATCATTTAGTTGGGGTTGGTCCTGATTTGAACAGGGGGTTGGACTAGTTGACCTCCTGAGGTCTCTTCCAACCCTAATCTGCTATTATTCTATGATTCTAAGAGCAGCAGAGCAGAAAAGGGGGTAGAGGACAATCAAATTGATGGGCATGGGGTGGAGGGCAGAACTGACTGGAGGGAGGACAGACTATTTGTTTGAGAGAAATGGAGGTGATTTTATGGCCTTTGGCTGTTCTCTCATTATATATTCACTGATCTGCAAATTAGCATTTGGAGGCCATGGAAGCACAGGTAGTTGCCCCTGTGTTAGTAGGCTTAGTCCTCAGATGAGAGCCTAACTAGCAATTGAGACCTGTACAATCACCAGTCCTTGAAGATGACCTGAAAACCTTCTTCCACAGAATAAGAGTAGCTGTCCTAACTGACCCCTGGTATGAGAGGCAGAGGAGCATTGGCAAATACAATAACGGATTGAGTTATAAAGCCCAGCTCACTCTGTTTGCTATTTTAGGCATTCAGCATGTAAGAGTTCCTGTAGTTTATATCAGGGAATTTAGTTGTTTGGCCTACAGTAAAAGTGATCTATTGTCACTCAGTAATTCAAGGCATCTCAAATGCTTCCCCTTTAAAACTGCAGCTGGAATAAGAGCAAACCCTTAACACATGCAGCTCACAAAGATTAAAGGAAGACCTTGCACCTGAAACAAGAACAAAATAAACCAAATCGTAACATTGGCTTGGATACAGGAACATATGTACTAAATCTAATGTTAAAAAAGACAAAACTTAATTGTGCCTATTATTTCCTAAAGTATTGTGCTTGATGTGACTAGTACAGAGTCTGTCCCAATGAAGTCACTCAGGGTACATCTATACTACTCGCCAGATCGGCAGGCAATGATCGATCTATCAGGGATCGATTTATCGTGTCTAGTGTAGATGCAATAAATTGATCCACAAGCGCTCTCCCTGTCGACTCCAGAACTCCACTGCCGCAAGAGGCAGAAGCAGAGTCATTCCCAGTGTAGCCCAGGCCTCAAAAGTGACAAACTGTTTTTTTCCAGAATAAGAGGACTGTAATTTTCAAAATCTGCTTTAGCTCAATACTGTGGACAACTTAGAACATTTTTGATCTAGTTCAAGGATCGGCAACATTGGCACACGGGACCGCAGGGTAAGCACCCTTAGCATGCCCCACTGCTTTGTTTACCTGGCGTTTCGCTGACAGCGGCTCCCACTGGCCGCAGTTCGCCATCCTGGTCCAATGAGGGCTGCAGGAAGCGGTGGCCAGCACCGTGCTGCTTCCCACAGCCCCCATTGGGCCAGGACGGCGAACCGCGGCCAGTGGGAGCCGCGGTCGGCAAAACGGCAGGTAAACAAAGCAGCGGGGCATGCTAAGGGTGCTTACCCTGCGGTCCCACGTGCCAACGTTGCCGATCCCTGATCTAGTTGCACATGGGACCTATAAGTTGAATGTGCAAATCTATTAGGCTAGCAAACTACAGATCTCTGCTAATTAAACTGAGTGTACATCTCCCATTTAAGAAAAAAAATCACCCTAATGAGTGCCATTTTGTTTATTTTTTTCCCCAAAAAAATGCTATAGGAACACATCTACATAGACGATTTCATACATTAAATGGAACCAATAAAAAAAGATGGCATGTAAAAGCATTATTGATATTACAGAAATGAGCAAGGAGGATTCTTTTTCCTCTAAGTTTTCAGGAATATCTTTTTTCATCTCCCTCTACCCCAAGATTCTTTTTTGAAGAGGTAGTGGAGGGCAGATAAATGACCAAGGCTATGAAAGAGAACCTGTAATAGTGCAAACTATTTGCCCAACTGTTAAAAACTTTTTAAAGAGTCATGAATTGCAGGTTTAAGAATTCTGTCTCAAACCTATAATGGCCATACCAGGTCTCAATTACCAGTCCTTGAAGATGACCAGCTTGAAATTGTTTTTATGCTAGCCTTACACACCTCAATTTAGAAGACAAACACTGAGCTCCATGTTGTTTTGATTTTAACCTGAACCACGCCCTGTCCAAGATTCTTTGCCATATAATATGTCAGATGTTTTGCAATCTGGTTATAGATTATTTTCATGACACTTATGTGTGTGTCCTCTTTTTGTAGTTGACTCCTTTGTAAGTGCTGGGGCCTCATAAAAGAAAGTCACCGCTCGCTATGCCTAATGATCAAAGCTTTCTTTGACATTCATTTTATTATTTCCAAGGTTACGTCTAACACACTTCAACAATTTGGGCTGAAATATTCCATGCCAGGTATATGTTTCAGGTTGAACTGTTTTGAAAGATTTCAACAAAAAATGTTCAGCTATTTCTGATCATGGGGAGTGGGGTGGGAAATCTCCCAGTATGAACATTTTTCCAACCATTTATTTTAAAACCTCTAGTTTTGGAACAAGGAATTTTTATTTGGCAGAGAAAATAATCCTAGGGTCAGTGATGTGCTTCTTCCTATCCCAGATCTGGACAAGATGTAAACATGTTAGAACCACCTTTTCCATATGCTCAATAGAGCTTCTTAGAGGCCTGCTGCTAAAAATCTCTGGATATACTAGCTGCACTGCACATGCTCCCAGCCTCAGAGCACATACAACGACAATGATCTTGCTCCCAGCCCTCAGCGAGCCTTCTACTTTGCAGGCACAAGGCTAAAGCTCCAGAAGGGAAACAGGCCAAGCAGGAGAAAGATCACCAAAATATCTTTTGAGGTGTGTGGTGGGAACCAGGAAGAGATCATAAATTAGAATCTTAACTTTTCCACCCATTTGTGTTGATAAGTCTGTGCACTTCACTGTTCTGACTATTGAGCGAGATCACACATTTATTAGGAATCAGAGAGGTAGCCATGTTAGTCTGGAATTGCAGAAGTGACAAAGACTAACTAAAATATTAGAGCATAAGCTTTCGTGGGCTAATACCCACTTCGTTGGATGCAAGTGGAAGCGTCCAGGGGCAGGGATCTCTTGCTTGCATCCAATGAAGTGGGTATTAGCCCGTTCTAATTCTTTAGTTAGTCTTTAAGATGCCACAGGACTCTTTGTCAATTCATTAGGAAGCAGACGAACATCATTACTCCATTTTACATATGGGACAACTGAATTATTATTTAAGGTCACCCTCCGTAGAATTCGGAATAGAACTTGGTCTCTAAAATGACAGATCTAAGTCTCATCTACTTCAAATGCACTATTTTTCAGAATCTAAGTGCTTGCTTATGTTGCATTTAAGGACTTGTACATGCTCACCTCCATTGCCAGGAATAGAACCCAGGATTCCCAGAATTACTCTGCTATCTAGCAACTGGTTGTGTAAGCCACTAAGAAAAAATGTATTTAAGCCCTCTTTAATAATTAGCTCACATAAAGGAGAACAACCTGTACTTGGGTTCAAGTGGTAGTGCTTGGAGCAGTGAAGCTAAAGCTCCTGATTTCCAATACTACTGATAACTCAACTCGGGTTAAATACGGTACCCCACGATAGAATTCTCATTTTCAGTTCTCTTTTTCAAGACGTAAGAGTTACACTTAAAAAACCAATCAAATGTTTATAGTCGCATAGTCATGTGCTAAGAAATTAGAAGATTCCAAATTTTCTAGAAAATGGCCTGTGCCACCGTATTTTAGCCTCAGTATATCACAAGGGCGGGCAAACTATGGCCCGCAGGCCACATCCGGCCCGCAGGCTCATCCCAACCGGCCCCCGAAGTCTGGCTGGGGAGGCTGCTCTGCTCCCTCCTTAACTCTCTCCCTCCCCCCCACAGCCTCTATGCGTCGCACGCAGCAGCTCTGGGGTGCGCGGCTGCGAAACCACGTGGCCGGCTGGGGAGGCTGCTCTGGCCTCTCCTCCGCTGTCTCCCTCTCCCGCAACCCGCGGGAGCAGCAGCTCTCAGGGGCGTGGCTGCACGACTGCGTGGCCAGCTGGGGAGGCTGCTCCGGCCCCTCTCCCGCGGACTCAGCTCTCACAGGTGGGGCTGTGCATCCGCGTGTTTGGCTCCAGGCCAGACACGCTATTCTTAGCGGTGGCGGGGTAAGCGGGCTGTGGTGGGGCCGGGCCTGGGGCGGGGGGGTGGATAAGGGGGCAGAGGGTCTCGGGGGGCAGTGAATGGGGGGTTGGATGGCCCGTGGGAGTCACAGGGGGCCCGTCAGGGGGTGCAGGTGTGGCTAGGACAACAGCACTTACATTGGCAATTCCAGCCCTTGTCTCTGCTGCTGTAGAGGGTCCCTTGAATACTGTGTACAGATGTGGTCTCCTCATCTCAAAAAAGATATACTGGCATTAGAAAAGGTTCAGGTAATAATCAAGTGATCTCTCTCCTACCATCCATCACCACCCTCTGACAAACAGAGGCTAGGGACACCATTCCTTACCCATCGTGGCTAATAGCCATTAATGGACTTAACCTCCATGATTTGATCCAGTTCTCTTTTAGCTGTCTGCTGTTACGCAGGATGGATAAGGAATGGTGTCCCTAGCCTCTGTTTGTCAGAGGGTGGCGTTGGATGGCAGGAGAGAGATCACTTGATTATTAACTGTTATGTTCACTCATTCCGGGACACCTGGCATTGGCCACGGTCAGTAGACAGGATACTGGGCTGGACTGACCTTTGGTCTGACCCAGTACAGCCATTCTTATGTTCTTATTTCTACATTCCATTAGCCCCATGTCACAAATAGAGAAAAAGAGAGAGTAGTTATTTGTGCAAGGCCACAAAGTGGGGTGGACAAGATTAAAACTAGAGAATTCCAGACTCCAATTCTTGTATTAGGCCACATTCTCTGTCATACAAAAGCAAGATACAGTAGACCCTCGATTATCCAGGATGATAGGGAAAAAATTAATCCTGATTAATAAAATCCTGGATAATCACCATCCATAGGAAATATGGGGAGGGGGGGTTGGTTCACCAGCCACCCTGCGCCGGGGGGACTGGGGGTTAGTTCACTGCCTGCCCTGTGCCCTGGTGGGGGGTTTTTTGTGTGTGTGTTTGGGGCGACAAAAAAGCCAGAGCTGACCCTGCGAGTTACGCATATATATTTTTTGACATCCTGGTTAATCCACTTTCTAGTTAACCCAAGCTGGATAATCGAGAGTCTATTGAACAGACAACAACTATTCCATGAAACTGTTATATTTACCTTGTGCATTTCTCACTTGATTCTTGACCTTGATTCTGGCTCAACCAGTCCAAGTTTGTGGCACTTACCACAAACAATGGTAAATACAAAAACAGAACCTATAGTGGAATGCAAGGTAGTAACACACCTTGTATGTTTCCATTATGCAGAGCAGTCAAAGTTGACTTCATAGCAAAACTAATTTTATTCTTGTCTCGTCTCACCTCAAAAAATTCTTTTAACAATTCTTTGTAACCAAATGATTTATTCTGTATAAATAATAATAGATTTCAGAATAGACTACCAGGGGAAAAAACACACACTTGTACTGATTTTGCTGCTTGGAAACAAACCCTGAAGTACATACACACAATGAATTAACTGGAAAACACTGGAAAACCTTCTGTCTGAAAAGAATTTGTCCCAGTTTGCCCACTTTTCCAATGGTCACTGACAAGTACCAGAACTAGAGTCAATGCTCTTGCCAAGATTTTCATGGAATTATTTTTGGAGATATTAAAACTAAAACAGTCATTTTGACATTGTGATTCTTCAGATATTATCTTTTTCTTATTTTCTCATCTAATGTGACCTTTAAACAAAAAAAAATCCCTTTCAATATTATTCAGTTGAGAAAAGAGAATTGTGTAATGTTTACTTTCTGAACCCTGGGTTCAGTCTCGCTGGGTAAAGTTACATAGTGCTCTTGATTGACTGAACAACTCTGACCTATATTAAGATGTTTTTAGTACTGGGGTAAAATATTTTGTTTCTCTTTTCCTAACAGCAAGTCTGCATTTCATCCTTAAGAAAGCAAATATTTTCTTCAATGCATGAGAAGTTTAGCCATTTCATGCTTTCACATTTGCACTTTCAAGACTCAGCCTCTCTTACAGATATAATCTAGCATATTCTGTCTAGGATTATAGGAAAAACCCCAATATGACTGTATAACTCTGGCTCACTGATACTTGCTATGAAATGACATGGCTTTTTAATATGTTTTTATCTTAGTTGGAGAGAGTGAGCATATTTGTGTTTGAGCTCCTCCCCTTCCATGCACACACAGACTGCAGTTGTAGTAAACAACCACTAGCCAAGAGTTGAGAAGGTCAAGGCCTCAGTGCTGTACCAATATCAGTTTTTCCAAAAATGAAATCTAATTTCTTGAAAGGGGAAATTATTATTTTTTGTATATCAGAGAAAGGTAAACCACAGTCATTTCCATTCAAATGGGGGGAGGGAACAACCTCGATGAGCCACAGATAAAACATTTGACAAAAATAATGTTCATTATTTTTCCATTTCTCTAATATAAAAGTATCTTATCCACGGGTGCACACACAGTTGATTTGACAAACATATATATTTTCTCCAACATAACTGTGTCCTCAGGAAACAATGTTTGACCTAAATGCAAGAGTATCAGATACATTTTTAAGATATATTATCCTGAATTCCACTGGCAAAATGCTATCCCTTTCTTTAAGGAGCAGACCAGGAGGTTGGGTAGCAATGTCAAGAGCAGTGCCAACCACACACCTTCACAAATGCAATCCTGCAGCTTCAGGGCATTATGGCTCAGCACAGACTAGCACAGTGGATGTACATTGTTTCCTCTCTGCTCAGGAGCTGTACCCTCATTTTCATAACTACTGGATGTGACTTGGCACACCCAAGCCCTAACCACACCTCTAGGATTGCATATTCCCCCTAGAGCTTTTGCGGGGGCCCAATTCTGCTCCCACTGAATTCAATGAGAATTTTGTCCATTGACGCTAGTGATTGGCCCTTGAGCATTCAGGAGCACTCCTGCCTGGTATATTCAAAGGCAAAAGGCTCTATGTATTATTATTTGTATTGTGGTTTCACCTAGGCACTGCAGTCGTGGAGCAAGACCCCAATATGCTAGGCATTGTACAAAGAACAAAAAGATGGTCCCTACCCCAAACAGCTTACAATCTAAGCCCCTTAATATGCTCATTCCAGTGCATCACCATAGCAGAGGGCAGAATCAAGCCCAAAATATTAGAGGACCTCTCTTTTAAAGTGACAGACAACTTGAGTATTTTCTGATCCGACTAGTTTCAACAAAAATTCCAACAGAGCAGCCTTTGAATTATACTAAATCTTGAATTATACTAAATATTTTAAATATTTAAAAGGATTTTTCTACATAGGTCAATTAAGAATCTTTACAACAAGGGACAACATGCAGGCCTGAGAACACCACCAGCAAATGTAGTTGGACACAACCCTCGCCCCTGCACATGCCAGCCAGTTTCTACAATAACAAACAGCAGCATCCAGACAAGTAAAGTAGAAAAGGGAATCAAAAATCCTTCCTCCTGCTGCCACCCCACCTCCTAGGCACCCATTGCTCCTGGATCGCAGGGCGGGACTTGGGGAAGGAGAGCTCCCTGACCTCCACATCAACCTTCAATTTCTCCCGTTACAGTGCAATAGGAAGGAGAAAACGGAGGCTTTCACAGCACTTCAGGACAGGTTTTATCACTCCCTGCCCAACCCACCTCCTAAAGCTCCATTTCCATGAAAGGCCCGCGTAAAGATGGGTGTTCTTTTGACTACCCACTCTCTCCTGTCCCTTTTTGGCTCCAAGTAGGAGTCCCTGGAAAAGTAAATACCCTCCTTGCCCCAAACTCAGAAACTGAGCAACTCTGCTGCTTCTGATAAGCCCCACATGCTCCAGCATCTGGGGAAGGTGTGTGCATGTGAGCTCTTCCAGAGCAGCGAAAGAGGGATGCCATCATGCTAGTGCATGATACAGACAAGGCAAAACGACCATAAGCAAAACAGTGAAAATGACTGTACATAAATGTAGCCAAAGCCACAAAGAAAATGAAGAAAAAAAGAAAAACAAAACAAAACATTGCATTTGCTAACTTCTTTCAGCAATGGTGGTCACAGGATTCATTTGGGACTCTAGATCAGTGATTCTCAACCAGGGGTACACAAATCTTCCAGGAGACACATCAACTCATCTAGGTATTTGCTTAGGTTTATAAGCAGATTACATAAAAAGCATCAGCAAAGTCAGTATAAACTAAAATTTCATACAGACAAAATGAAAAAGCAATGTTTCAGCGATAGAGTGCTGTGACACTTTTGTATTTTTATGTCTGAGAGGTGAAACTTGGAGTCCTCAAGAAAAATCAGACTCCTGAAAGGGGTAAATAGTCTGGAAAGGTTGAGAACCCTAGATGGTAAAACATTTTCAGATAGTAATGAGATTTTTAAGTTGACTTTGTCCAGTAAAGAAGCTTTTTTAAAAAACAAAAAAACCACACAGAGAGAATATATAAAAACACAAGCATTCAGTCTAGATTTACTATAGCTTTATATGATCAATAAAATGCCCATATCACCCCCATCTCCAATCTATTCGGCATAGTTACTAATTCTACACTAGGGGCTACTTTACTGCTCCTGTGTAACATTTTAGAGTTGGAGATCAACCAGAAAATGGAGGTCATGCTCGAGTACTATATAAAGAACCCTTGCAAAGTTGCCATGAATATCTGCCTGCCATGGCAAAAAATAAAATAAAATAAAAATCAATGTATACCATGACTGATAATGAAAAAAGAGCTCGTTAACCACCTATGCAGGAAAATAATTGCCACAGACAATTAGAATTTTACAAGGCTGATATAAATCATAAAAGCAAACTAAACAGTTTATCTTCAATATCTTTTATAAAATCTGCTCATTTTTGTTCTGCTTTTAAACACATAAAATACGTATCTTAACATATCTGGCAATAGGTGGTGACAACAGTTAACATGACATAACCCAGGTTTGAATCGTCTGCTTCTTGAAACTGAATTAAAATTATGTTTTTGTAAATGGCAGTTTAAAAAAATTCTAACAGGAATACACCCAGTGTTTAAAAGTGGCCACTCCTATTCACATTGCAAACTCCTGCACCACCCTGCCTACCATCAGCAAAATTTCATGTCAGACCATTTACTTCGCCAAACAACTCTATCCTCCAGTAGGAAAAGGGAATGGAATGGTTTAGGTGGATTTACAGGGTGACGTTTGTTTGACTGGCACTTGTCTGCTGTAGCAGTTCTATGCACATGCTTTTAATGTAAATATGAGTGTTTGTTTCCCCGGCATTGGTGTGTAACTGGTAGAACAGTCCTTACCTATTTTTTTAAATAATCAGTTTGATAAAAAAAATTGCTCAATTGAATTTCTTAAAATTATCTGAACAGAACAGTTCTTTAACAATCTGAATAGTTAAATTAGTAAGAGTGACAATACCACTAGATAGACTATTTATCCAGATTATACATTTCACTGTACTTAGACTTTAACTGAGCAAAGTCAGCTTTTATCAGTTGAATTAAAGTTATTATTACTATACGCAGAACTGTAAGCTTTTTGTGAGGAGAGAGAAGAATAGAAGGGGAGAGATGGAGGTAACATAGCACAAAGGATTTGGTATTTGCCCCCCACACCCACCCCAAACGTTCAGTTTAAATACACTATTAATCAGATCTGGCAAGTTCTTTTTTGACCTCAAGACAAACAGTCACAGAAAGTTCCGATAATAGGCTCTATTATGAATAAAATCAGAATTGATTCTTCTTGCATAGAAGCCTCTTGCTTTAATACAAACTAATGTCACTGAGGTCAGCACTCACTCCTCAGGTTACTGCAAGCTTATAGCAGAGAAGCTGCCGTGGCTCCCAAGCTGACACTCAACACTCTTCATGACTGGTCTCAATGTAAAGTTCTCCCTTGTCAACTCTAGCTAGGTCCACCTTAATCGAAAAGAACAGCCATAGGCCATCCCCCAGCTACTTCCATGAACTATGCACTGTGGCAAGTGACAGTTACACATCATTACTATTGGAGACAATAATGACTGTAGCACAATGACCACTACTAATGCCAACGGTGTCATCCCCATCTTAACCCGTTATCCTTCTCCTCCAAATAACATGCACACAAACAGATTTTTTGAATGACAAACTAGAGCAGCAACCCCAAATTCAACATGACATTTATCTGTTTCCTTGCCACTGTCACTTACATGACCAAACAGTCCCACTCCGTGTAAACTACACATTTGCATGCATTATTTGACAAAGGTTGATTGGTTGGGGGTTTTTTTGTTTAGTTTTTCTAAACATCCTTTTTACAGGTAATCTAATAAAAGCCTTGCACGTATTCTTGTTTTGCAAAAGCTTCTCCCTCCTGCCCTCCAATGCTTGCCCCATTCGAGAGATCAGCCTTCCCACATTTTACAATAATGTAATGACACGAAAATAAAATGTGATCTGAACGCTGATTGATTGGGACAGCAAGAGAAAAAAAAAAGAAAAGGTATGTTTATTCTGATAAGAAATGGAATAGGCACAGACCTGAACAGAAGCTGCAGAGCAGGAGAAACTGTTTTCTTTCCCTTATACAGAGTCCCCTCTCTCTCCCTCCTTCCCCCACACACTCACACACACACACACACATTCACTCACACGGTCTCCCTCAGCTGCTCTATGCAGTTCTCAGGAAATGAATGGGGGCAACACAGAGAACTGTTGTACTTGCAAATGACTTACCCGCATCACATGATGTGCTAAATGTAGGGTGGGCCAGTGGGTGGAGGCTTCAGAAACAAGAGAGGACACAATATAGCGCGGGGGAGCCTTACCAGGGACGCATCGAATTGCACTGGGGGCCCGCTCGAGGACGGGGAAAGGGGGGGTTACGAGGCAGCCCTTTCTCCCCACTCTCTTTGCCCTCCTCAGAGCAGGGGAGGGGAGGGCGGAGCAGAGGGGAGAAGGCGACCCGAACAAAAGGGGCCCCCTTTCGCTCCCCCAACAACAAACCAAGCCCCGCGCGCGGGCAAGTCCCCTTTCTGTGCGTGTGATGGATCAGCAGGAACTAAACTGCTTTGCTGGCATATAATGTATCCCCCCTCCCTCCCCTTCCGCCCGCCCCCCAAAACAATCAATCGGGGGAGGAGCCAGAGGAGGAGGGACCGTACAGCTGCGGCTCCGGTCGCTGAAATCCCCGGTGCGCGGCCAGCCCCTCCCCATCCTGAGAGGTGGGCTGGGAACACCCACCGCCGGGCCGGCGCGCTAGAGCCGCCGCCGCCGCTGCTGCTGCGCCGGGACCGGCCCCGAACGTGTCCCTGTCGCTCGTGCACACGCTCCGCCTGGGGCGGCCCCGCCAGCGTGTGTGAACGGGCTGCACATGCCCGTCTGCGCTGGGAAGCCGCCCGCTCCTACCCTGCCCGGCTGTGCCGCACCTGGGCTCCGCTCTCTGCGAGCCGCAGGCGGGGGACACTCCAGGAGGCCGGGCAGGGGAGCCGTGGGCGGGAGGTGAAGGGGGAGAGAGAAGCTGAATATCTGCCGGGGGGGTAAAGGAGCTAAACGGGAGCGAGGCCAAGGGGTGGAGGAGCCAGGCGGAGGCTGGGAGGGGAGATGGGATGGAGAAGTAGAAGGGGGCGGGGGTAATAGCAGCTCAGCCTTTGGGGTTCATGGGGGGCTGAGGAGCAGATGGAAGGGCGTTTAGGAATGAGAGCAGATGACTGGGGCGATGGGGGTTGGTGGAGCGAAATGTAGTGGCACGGAGGGGTAGCTGAGGAATGTGTGTGTGTGAAGGGAGGGGGCTGAGAAGGGCAGGGAGAGTGGGTTGGATGTGGTGTTGCTTGTAACAATGGCAGGTTAAAAAGAATCAGACCCAGGTGTGATTTTTATTTTAATGCGCATAGTGTCTCTTTAAAAGAAGTAGTGAAATTATGACACATGCAAAACAAGAACCAAACTGAAAATGCGAGATCTGATTTCTCTGAGTCGCCCAGATGGTCAAAGTTTGAAACACGAAACAGTGAAACAGGTATAAACCAATGTTCCTTTTAGCAATACCAACAATTTGGTCTCTGAGTGTGACAAACGAAAACTGATAAAAGCAACCCACTGGCAGAGTACTTGAATTAAAAAAACATGAGGCTATTTACTAAATTGTATTGTTTACCTACCGAACGCCTGTTGATCAACATGTTTTAACCATTTGCCTGTTTGGGGTTTATGTCAACAGGACAGTTCCTATAAATACCTCCTTGCTTTAAAAGAGATGTAATTGAATAAAATAATTAGTTTTCTTGAAAGATATAAAATATTTTATGGCAAAATCTGAGTGTCATCTCTGCAGTTCTGTCTCAGTCAGAACATCCTATAATATGAGATTTGTATGTGTAAGGACTGCAGGACCAGGATCCTCATGTATCAAAAATACACAGACAGAGAAATTGATTCTAAATGTTTAAAATAATGCTAGGACAATAAATTAACAACAAATACTAAAAGCATGGGCAAATGTATGTTTTAACTGATTGAAAAGCAAGAATAATCTTTGGTACTATATGAAATAAAAATATTACTTCCAAGATGTTAAATTTTTGAGAAGCAGTGACTAAAACTGCAGGAAATATTTTAAAAAGAGATGTTACAAGGTTTTGGTTTTTAAAAAATAAAACATGTAACTAAATATGTATTTGCCCAATAGAGTCTTCTGGGCCAAATCCTGGTCCTTGTATGACCTATTTACAACACGTCAGTAGCAGTGGTTTTAATCTGGTTAAATGGGGATCCCCACAAAGTAGGTGAATCCTTAAGTGATATAGAGCTAGTGTAGCTGTTCTTTGCTACCTAGCTTTTACCTTAAGGCTGCCCTAAATTCCTCTGGGTGCTGAATTGGCCCCTGGTTAGCCCCAGGATCAAGGGGATGTACAAATGACATAAAGCCACCTTCCTCCTTTCTCATCCCCACATCAGTTCTGCAGCTCAGCTGGCCCAGAAGATCCAACCCATAATTTTTAAAGCAGTCATTACAATCCTTTTGCTGAATAACACATTAAAACAAATAGGGCAGATCATCTTTTAATAGATTTAATAGGATATTACCTGGCTTGTTAAGTAAAATATACAGCTACATTTAGACAATCCTGTTTATATGCATATTTACACAGTAAACCAGACTGGCTCCCTGTTGTTCTTGAGTAATTTACAGAAACTTACCAAAATATTATTGCTTGTAGCATATAAAAAGTAATGTTTGTTCGCCTACATAGTATTTACCTCAGAGGCCAAAATAACCACAAACAGCTTCCAATTCCTTATACTATCATGTATGGTTGCTAAATCTTGCTATCTAATGTACAACTGTGTGTCTTTTCATGCAATTTGTCATTAACTGTTATAACGTGAACCACTTCCATATGGCTTCTTTTGGCAAGAAAGAGCTAGTTACAGTCACCAGCTACTTGTCTCTGGTTCTGAACTCCATTTCCCTCAGAGCTAAGGAAAGAAGGGATAACAGATGTGCAAAGTTAAGCATATACAAATATGCATTTACACGGACTCATGCAACAGAGAGAGAGATTAGGCTTAATTTTCCAGTGCCTCATATCTTGTGTAGTCATTTACTGTGGAGCAAAGTAAGTACACAATGGTAGCAAATCAGAATTAGTAGTATTTTCACCAACTTGCAACAAGTGAATGGCAGCTTTCCTTCATAATACTATTTTTATATGGAACACATTCCAAAAATCTCAGATATTATCATTCATTAAATTCAATAAGATTATAATTTACCACACACAATATTTTAAATATCAGCCTTTTAAAAGATAAAGTTCAGAGTACCATATTAAGCGGACTATTATAGAACTGCATTGGAAACAATCCTCTGATAGACTTGTATCATGTACTCACAATCATCAATAAAAAGCATAAGCATTTAAATTCATTTTTCTTAACCAATTGGAGCTAGGAACAGCGATTTCCCAGTGTTGAAAGTCCTATAACGACAAATCATAGCACTGGTTTTCGCCCACCGGGGCTAAAGGGTTAATGAGCATTTGACACAGGAAAAATGAATAGTGATAGTAGGAAGTTGATTGCATGTAGACATTGTGATGAGTACATAACAGAGAAACATGTTAAACACATTGCTATGCAGTGAGAGGCAGGTGAATCTCATTCCTACTGAATTTCAAATAAAATATTAAAACCATCAATATTTATTTGATCACTCTGAGAATATTTTATCCATTTATCTAATTTATCTAAGGAAATCATCTAGAGGAAGAGTTGGTTGAGCTGACATTTTGTGGTTACAAAATTTGTTCTCTGTGAACTCCATTATGTGCTATATTGGCTGTTCACATGGTCTGTTGCCTGCTTCTAGAAACTACTACCCATATACCTAAATTTGCAGGACTGTGTCCAAGGTAAAAATATGACTGCATTTGCAGTAGAAATCCAAATGTGTTACATGATTATATATCAATAGCCTGATATAGAAATAGGAATAATGTACATTAATATTTGATATATATTACTGATATATAGAGAAATATAGTTCTGTCACACACTTTTACTAAATCTATCACCTATAAATCACAATCATGGCTCACTCCTTATACCCGATTCCTTTATTTTCATTCTTGTGCCACTGAGCAGAGCTGGACACAAATCTTTTGTTAGAAAGTCTTCCAAAAAATTACAATTTTTCAAAACCAAATACCCATGAAAACATTTTGATTACCTCTGAATTTTCCATTCTTGCCCATTTAAATTGTTGTTTTGCGAGGCTGGGGGGTTTTGTCATTTTTCTTAGTAATTGGTGAGGATTTTTAAAAAAACAATTTTTTTTAACTTGACATTTTTTATTTTGAAACAACACATTTAGCTTTTGAAAACTAAATAAATCCATCAAATATTTCCACATAAAACTCTCAAAATAGAAAATTGGCTCTTTTTGAAACCCAGTACAACAAACTAGTCTTTGAAATATTCATATTTTAAAACTTGATGTTTATTCCAGCTCTACCACTGAACACCTCTAGGGACCACGTGTGCTTTGTCCACTACAAATACATTATCTCCTCTCTCCGTTCTGCCATGTTCATTGCAAAGAAGTACTGCTATGCCACTCTCATTTACTCCCACACTTATTTCCAGCCTTTTGCTCCTTCCTAGAGCCTTTCTCCTCTCTGCATAAGAACTTGCCAGTTTTTTCAAAAACAAGATCGACTGAAATCTCCACCCCCATCCCCCTTTTCTCAAACCTCTCAGGCTTCTCCCCTGCCACTGATGGGGAAATTTCTTTCCTGCTAGTCTCCTCTAACATCTGCACTCAGTTGCACTTTAATTACGCTGTCTTTTAGATCCTGATCCTCCAAGGATTTACTAAAATGAGTAGTTCTGTTGAACTCAATTTAGCTACCTCCGCATTTAAAGTTAAGCAGATGCTTAAGTCATGGCAGGATCAGGTCTCAGTATGCTCAGGCTTCTTCCATACAGAACACTGATTTCTCCAGAAAGACTTATCTCAATAGGCTATGTGCAGTCAGGTTCTTATGTGTGTCATGTCACCAGCAGAGAGCACACTGTAGCATAGTAGAGCCCTGCGCAGATACAAAAGTTGGATCCACATTCAGAAGTGGATATCCACAGATATAAAGTAAATATCTGCAGATTTTCAGGGCTCTAGATATAAAATTTGGATCTGCATCCATCTGCGGTCTGCAGACATAGTCCACAAATATCGGCATCCACATCTGTGGATGAGGATATCCAGAGATATAAACAAATATCCGCAGATTTGCAGGGCTCTAAGCATCAGGCCAAGTCAGAACAGGAAATCAATAACATATTTTGATGTGTAGGCCTGAGACAAATAAAGATATATTTAAAATAAAGCAAAGTGAATTTTCCTCTTTCCTACTTGTTTGAGACATCCAATGTTTAATTTGACAGTGTTTAACTTTTTTAGTTTAATTTTCAGTTCACTTTTAATTTTTTCCACTCAGATTTCGCTTCCTAACTCAAAATTAAACAAAAACAAACAAACAAAAAGCCTTAGTTTGGGATGTATGATTGAACAAAAGCCTTAACAAATTACATGATAAGTATCAGCCATATAATATGATATATGTTGTAAGACAGATTGTGTTCATTTGCTGAACTTGAGGAAACCTTTGGGATGACAGTTAATCAGTTAAAATACCTACACTTGAGGGACTGTGTTACTAATTCCTTTTGCACTCTTTCACAACTCTTTTGAATAAAGACAAAGAAATAAAGGTTTTTGCCAAGGAACTGATCATATCAGCACACATGCGCTTGCTGATGCAGGCCCCTGTCCTGAAATCTGATCTATGATCATCTGTCAGAACCTCAAACAGTTCAATGGGACTGTGTATGGGTACAAGGTCTGGCTACTTTGATCCAATAGCAGTATCTGGACCTCAGACTGTAAGCTCTACGGGGAAAAGACATCATCCTTATCTGTTTGTACAGCTCCATTCTAGAGCTGCTAATTTGGTTGGACATATTCCTGAAGGTTTCATCACATGATGATCGTTAATTAAAGATTAATTTTTAATTCCTGGAGACTCCAGGACAATCCTGGAGGGTTGGCAACCCTACTTCATGCATATTATGGCCCTGTATAATTAAATGGGTATTAATCATACTGGTTGACCAACAGCTTATGAATGTGACTACTAGATAATAGTGGTAAAGTATTCTCTTTGAACCATAGCACCATTTTACTTATGATTGATCTGAGCTTTTTAGAGTATTCCACATTTGTTTTCCTGCACTTTGAATAAACCATTGTTCAGTTTTGAATGCTAACAAGTTAAGCTTCTTTTCCTCCATACACTCTGCTTAAGAACAACAACAACTGAGCGCACGCCTTCTAATCTCAGTGTGTATAATAGAGCCCTTTTGATACTATAATGCTTTTTAACTGAGAAAGAGTTCAGTTACCATGAGTGAGAAAAAATTATAATGATAGAATATGTGCATGTTTTTCTCCAGGGATAGAGATAAAAATATGCAATTTTCCAGATTTAGATAGGCAAATATATTGCTGAGATTCATATTTTAGGAAACTAGGTCTCCATAGTATTAATTGCATTGCCTCATTTGCTGGACTTTTGAGGCTGCCATGCTTCTGCAATAGGTTCAGATGAAGGATATGCAAGATCAGTTTGAAACCCAATCTTCTTTTTCTCAGCCAAAGACCTCAGCCTACTTCTTGAATCAAATGGCCCTTACAGATGCCATTGCTCAGTCAAGTTATTCTTTCTTGAATGTTAATTTTTAAAAAATCACACTTTTAAAAATCCAGTGAGAGTCACTTGCTCTGAGAGCTTGCCGTCTCCTCCACAGTAGGAAAGTGAAAACATCAGATGCATACCAGGTAGAGGAGCAAAATATACAGCAACTTAGAATGGCCATTTCAGGGAGGCCACTGCTTGAAATCCCCAGAAAGGTGGCCAGCCCCAGAAAGGATGGTAAGAGGGAAATTTCCAGAACAAGAAAATCATGCACTGAGGAGAGCTAATAGGGAGCAGGAAGTGACCAACAAAGACGTTGCAACAAAGGGGCTGCTTCTGTGTTATTCATGTCACCAATATATCATGCTGGTTCTAATTGTTTTTTAAAAAATGGCAGGAAAAGTCATCTCGTGACCTCAGAGACAGCAAAAATTAGAGTATCACTAATAAAATGGGATGTTCTGGACTTTCACTTACAAATAACCATATAACCGGAAGGCATACCTTTGTTCTAGGCCTAAGAATCACTTTGGGAATGCTTAGAGTTTTTAAAACTTCAGGTTCAAATCTCACTAGCACTAGCTCTCTGCATTCTTTCTGGTACATAAATAGAATAATATGCAGTTTTATTGTCTGGAAGGAAAGGGGGCTTTCAAGTGGTGCCTTAAAAGCTGAGCCCCTATCTATTCTACATGAACATTGAAGATCTCATGGCACCTTTTGTAAGAGAAGTGTACTGAGCCAGTGTCCTCAAAGTTTCCCTCTCTCCCCTGTCATGCCGTGTGATGCACGCTATGTGGTTATCACATTCCACCCAGAGTTTCTCTGTATAATCCTATTATGTATATAGGTTCCAATCTTGCCTGTTCTCCATGCACTGATCTCATGGACTAAAAAGCAAGTTCTGCATGTGGAGGGCTTACAGGATCAGGACCAATGTTTATAAAGTGTTAAGTGAAAAAACATGCTATATAAATGTCTGGGGTTTTTTTAATAAAGCATGTAGCAGAGAATATTTGGAGATGAATTATGGAATATTTTCAGCTTGGCATATATGACACTGCTGGCTTATTTTGCATTTACTAGCTGACCGAAAACATCTGGGGTCTTCTCTCTGCTGATATTATCACAACAAATGTTTTACATTCTTCCTGACAAGTATTGGGTAAAATAACAAATATTTAGAATAATAAGAAGTGCTGTTTTCCCCTTTTCATTTTGACTCAGCAAAGACTTTTGCTCTTCATGAGGGTGCTAAATGTATTACAGCAGAATCAATCTCCAAGAAAATAAGCACCTTAGTGCTGTTTTCTTCCTTTCCCATCTTCTGTTTTATCTTACAGATGCTTTCTTGTATTACTACAGAAAGCTTTATGTTGTTAACTACTGCTTGGATGCTCAGTCTGCACTATTTCTCCTTTTTTACTGGCCCCAGAATCTCTTTAACAGATACTACTGCAGTCTCAAGAATGCAGCAAAAGGAAAAAACGGTTTTAAATAATGTTCATTTTCAGAAAAAAATCAGGACATACTGGGAATGTTTTTCATGCAGCATTTGTGTTGTTTCACTAGCTTGCTTTCAAAAATTTGATTTTCTCTCTGGATATAACAGGCATATCCAAACTTGTGATGAATAATATGCTTTCTGAATGTTACAAACTTACAAGCATTTACATGATGAATCCTTGCTAGATCATGTATGCCACATTTCAGCTCTGAGTGAATACTTCTTGGCTGAGTTATAGTTTTTTAAAATGGGGTTTAGAAAGGAAACATCACAGATTGTGAACTACAGTGGAACCACTGGGTATCAATCCAATTATAACAGATATAAATAAGAGCTGTAAATCTCAAGCATATAACACAGGGATGGGCAAACTATGGCCCTTGGGCCATTTGCTGCCCGCAGGGCATTTTTATTCGGCCTGTGAGCTCAGGCCGGGGGAGCAGTGCTAGTGGCCCCGTGCTCCCGGCCCAGGGTGCCAGGCTGAGCACGGCGAGCAGCGGGGCCCCACACTCCTGGGTAGGGGCCCTGGGCTGAGCTCAGCAAGCCCCAGGGTCTGCACCTGGCTGAGCACGTTAAGCGTGGGGGGGGGGCTTAGGTGGTGGGGTACCAGGGGGTGGTGATGGTTAGGATGGGAGGGGTCTTGGGAGGGGGCAGTCAGGGAACAAAGAGCAGGTGGGCTTAGATGGGGGTGGAGTCCCATGGGTTGTGGTTACAGTGGATGGGTCTTGGGATGGGTCAGTCAGGGAACAAAGAGCAGGGGGGCTTAGATGAGGGTGTAGTCCTGGGGGGCAGTTAGTGTGGGGGGGGTCTCCAGAGGGGGTGATCAGGGGACAAGGAACGAGGGGTTTGAATGAGTACCCAAGTGGATATTTTCACTTACCCAATCTTTGGTAAAATTTGTCCATAATCTACTTCTTATTCCACTTCTGTTAACATTTGTTGTAGAATGTGAATGTGAAAAGCTTGTTTTCATAGCACACGCTAAAAAGTACATAATTTCCCATATCTGCTGACAACTGATTCTTTTTGAGGGTTTTCTATCAGTCTGGGTATGGGTGAAGTTGTAGTAGTGTCCCAGCAGCCCACAGGCACACCAGGAAAGGATCGTGGAAGTGCTCTGAATGGGAGAAGAGGCTGTGATTCTTATAACCAGGGATAACAGTTGTGCTTGGAAAGGATAGCACCATATCGCATTCAGTGGCTATTACCTAGCTGAGTCTAAACACCCAGACAACTTGGGCACCCAATGCTGAGAGCAGATTTTCAAAAAACAAGCACCACTTACATTATGCTTTAAAACTTCCTCTTTATATCAGAGCCCCTCAAACTGGGCAGCCAAATTCTCTGCAGAACACATGACGAAGGCCCTTAGAAAATTCCCCTACTCCTGATTTGCCAAAGGCTTGTCAGAGCTGGGATAAGAACTTGAGAGTTTTTGGCACCAAGTCCTATGATCAGATCAGTAGGCCATGCCCCTCCATAACTATCTAAAGTTGAACCTTCAGAATTTTATTTTCTTTTTTAGGAAGTGACCTGCAAAGTTAAAGTACAAAACTTCAGTAGCTTTACCCATATGTGCTGGGTGCCTCAGGCTAGCCAGCACATATTGGTAGCCAGACTGAGAAGAACATTTAGCACATTACCTCTTAAAAACTCACTTTATTTTTCTTGTTGAGCTGGCTTGTATCCAATGTGATACTCTAGCATGAGCCATGCAGTGACAGTAACAACCACCATGGAAACCAGCTGGAGCATGAGGCTGATCATGGGGTGGGGAAAGTTGGCAGCTAAGCCATTTTTTTGCTTTAAAAATATATATATACTGCATATTTTCTCTAAAGATTTCCTTCTTTTGGTTTTAAAACATAGTTGGAGTGCCCCTCCCACACTGAGTTCCTCGTTCAATATTTAAAACACACTAATCCACAATTATATTGAACCTACAAAAATCTGTTGCTAACTACAAGTTATTCTCACCTCACACTCAAATAACTAAACAGCCCCTTCCTCCTCCAACCCCCTGTCCAAATGCTGGAGCAATAAGGAGAGCCTTGGTTAATAAATCCAGGCTCTTGTGGGCAGAGGTTGGGAAAAAAAAAATACCAGTCAATGGGGCCCTCATTGATAATGCCCTGCCAGCAGCTTTCTCATGTCAACCTCAAGGGAATTCCAGCCCAAACACCCAGTTTGGGCACATGTGGTAGAATGGAACAGGGAGATGTATTGAGTAATGGGCTCCCAAATCTATCAGGTTGCAAGGGTCTGTGCTCCTACCTTCAGCCACACTAAAGAATCTCACTCCCTTCAGACTGCAGTAGCCACCCATGAATACCACCTATACAAAGATGACATTGCCTTTAAATAATCTTATTCCCTAAACATCTGTCACCTCAATCTCCCAACCTTTCTTGAAGTCATTCTCTCAACTTAACTGTCCCCTGATCATTATTGACTATGGCTCAGAGTTTTAAATGTATTTGTCCACAGTGGAACAGCTTGAACAGGAGAGAATTGCATGCACTGGAATTCCACATCGCATAACTCAACTGACAGAGTATTCTCCTGAGTGGAAGGAGGCCCTTCTTCAAATCATTTCTCGCCCTCTGGGGAGAGGTGGACAGGAATTGGATCTGGGTCACCTACATCCCAGCTGAGTACTCTAACCACCGGCTATGTAAGATGGACACCATCACCTCCTTCTCTGGCTCATTTGTATGGTGTGAGGCAGGCACCTAACTCATTCCCTCAGGAACATCTCAGATGCCTAAGCTGCCTGATTTCAGGCTGTAGGTTCCCATTTCTGAATCATTAAGCAGAGATAAGTCTCCCTGCAGCCTAGATTTAGGCAACTGTCTCTGAGAGGGGCAGAGATTAGCACCTCCCCACCTTGTTGATATCTTCCATAGGGTAGTTTAGGCAAACACCTTTCCTTCTCCCAGTGTGCTGAATTTTGTGGATTGCATTCTTTGGTGCCTATCTCTCCCCATTCATTGTATAAGGAGTCTAGGTGCCTAACACAGGCTTTGTGGATCACAGTGATGTTCCTATTATTTCCTTGGTGCCTAAAAGTTAGGTGCTGACATGCTCAGTGTTGTAGTGCCTAAGTCCCTTTATGAATCTTGGGCCCTACTGAAAGTCAATAGGACTTAGGCTACAAAGTGCCTAAGTTATTTTTGCAAAAGGGACTTAGGGCCAGATTTTTAAAGGTATCCAGGCATCTTAAGATGCAAATAGGTGCCTAGTGGTATTTTCAAAAGCACCTAGGCACCCAGTTCCCATTGACTTAAATCTGGCCCTTATTGTGTCAATTAAAATTTTTCCCCAAAGCATCCTTTCCTCCCACTGACACCTAGTCAAAATAACTGCAGAGTAAATCACAAGGGAAAATAAACTCCCAAATGATGTTCTATCAGCCCAGTTACTAAAATTAATTCCCCAAATCACAAGGAACTCCAGTCCCAAAACCAGATTAGATATTCTTCACATTCTCTTTTTCTCTCATTAGAGTGGCATAAAAGAACACAAACATATGAGACCAGGTCCTCAGCTGAAGTAGATGACATGTCTTCATTGACTTCTGTGGAGCTATCTTCATATACACAAGCTGAGGATCTGGCCCATCGATATTGGAGAGAATTGTTTCTTCCTACTCCTTTCCATCTGCCACCGGTTCTATGCACTACATCAAATGTATACAGATCTAATTCCTTAGATAGTTTGCCCATTCCAGTATCTTTAGTGTGGAAAACCCTGCAAAGAAACATTGCCGGTTACCTTTAAATAACTTTAGAACCTCCCTTCACTAGCACAGGAATATTGCAAAGAAATCATCTAATTTACATAGTCACCCAGAGGTTAATTAGTATAGGAAGGTAAATTTCCAGAAGAGTTGCAGAGGAAAATAGCAGCTTAAAGCAATTTTTTCCTTAATTGGTTCTGTACACACACCTCTCAGTCCATGTTTTATAGATGGATTTGGTAATTTCTGTCTTCATTTTCAGAGAAGACCTCAGGCAGAGCAGAAAGGAAGTCAGTCATTGTGCTTTCCTGAGTGGTTACTTCTTGACCTTTTGTTGTAGGATAGGATATATGGAAACATTACCATTACAATAACATCACGCTGGGTACTGCAATGCTGATAATAATGCTCTGCTTCTCTCTTGTGCATGCACAGGTTATAACTGAACAAAAAAAAAGTTCTTCCACTTTGAATAACTGATGGTTATCATCGCTAGAATCACCAGATTGGTGAACACAATGCCACCCTGTTGCAGGTAACACTCGGGTTTGTCTTTCTCACTGGGAACAGACAGCATGCTTGCCTTGCTGTCCCTAGCATCTGGGTGAAATAGGGACCTGAACAAAGAGAAGAAGCTCACATTTAGTTTGGGCAAATCTGAAGTTATGGTGGTTGGAAGAAAGAAGCACTTTGGAAGCACTCAGAGACTGTCCTTGAGCCGTCAAGGGGGAAGCACAATCTCAGAGTCTTGTTGGATTCTTCTCTGCTACTGGACACCCAGATCTTCAGGCATTACATTGGCTACCCACCCAGTACTGGATCCAATTCAAGAACAGAAAGGGATTGCTCTTTTCTACTGGGGCTAAATGAGATGGGTGTAGGTTACCTCCAAGACCACACCTTTCTCAGCAATAAGAGTTGTGATCAGCAGACATTTCAGCTATCAAAGCCCAAAATACACTTTGGACTAGGACTAGAGAATTCTTAGTGGGTGTGTGACATTAAGATGGCGCCTCCTCTTGGTCACTTTGGAAAATAGCTCACAAGGTCAACACCCTTTCTCACTGTCACATGCCATCTCTCCACTTCTCTCTCCAGGTCTGCAGCCCCTCTCTTGCTCCCTGAACTGCTGCTGTCGCTACATGACCGGCCAGGTCACTATTTGCCTTTTCCCTGTCCAGGGTACCAAAGGGTTTCTTCCTCAATCCTAGGCAGACTTCCCACTCACTGCTGCATAGTGCCCCCCGCTCAGTGGCTGACAGGCCCTCCTTCTACTCTGGGTTCCAGCTCAGGGACCCTCTAGCCAGCAGTCAAGGTCTGTTCCCTTTTAGACCTTACTGCCTTTTCCTGAGCCCTCTCCTTACTGTCTGGCACTCCCACCTCTGAGATTGCCGGATCACCACTCCCTCCTCCCAGGGAGGAGCTGCAAGCACACATCTCTGCAGCCTCCAAATACTCCTCCCTGGGTGTGACTGCAGCCTAATTTCCCAGCAGCCCCTAACTCATCATTTAGCAAAGATAAGCATATTTAAGTTATTTTAATATTTCCTCTTAAGTCAATCCCTTAATTAGAATCTATGGCTGTGGAGTTTTACAAAGCATCTGCAGGCTAGAAACCACTAAGGCTATTTTCTACTAATTGTGCCCATAGACAGTACATTTATTAACACTGTTGATGACATTTGTTTAAAACATGAATCTGTTTGTTTAGGTGAGAGAGGAAAGGCAGATCTCACTAAATCTATAGAAGTGAGAGATTGAAACCTACAACACATACAAGGGGCTAGTTTCTCTAGCTTGGATTTTTGGCCAAACTAAGTAGAGACAAACCTAAAAGCCATGGGTTCGGAGCCTAGTGAAGCCCTTCTCTAAAATGCAGAGATTTTAAGATTACAGGAGTGAAAGAAACCTGTCAAATTTTGATCCATTTTTACTCCTATCAGTTGCTAATAAGCATCAAAAATTGTGAAAGCAGATTCCGTTAAGTCCTGCAGTACTCACCTAATGAATATGTTTTGATAAAAGAGACATTGTGAGATTCAGTAGGAACAACAGTAATGCCAAAAGAAATCCTTTACTCTCTCCTCCTGCTTTCTTTCGCCCCTTTCCTTTCTTGTCTCCATCTTTGCTTGCTTAAAGTTTCAGACTGGATTGTGACTGGCTCTTTCATGGGTGGAAGAAGGCTCTTTCATGTAGAAGAAGACACAAGGAAACGCCTCCCTTGCTTCACAATAGCTTGTTAAAAATAAGTTCCTTTGGGATTCCCACTGTGTCATGGCTTTTCTGTATGTGTCTTGTAAGTTTGTAAATTCTTTACATGGGCAAGAGAATGGCTCATTGCTGTGTCTTCTACAGCACCTGGCACTGTTGTGTGTAATAAATACAATAATAATCCACATAAGGGGCTTTTTTCTATATAAAGGGGACAGGACTAGGTTCATAAAAGGAGTTAGGTGCCTAATCGTGAAATTGCCATTTTAGGTAGCTAAATCCCAGAATCAGGCACCAGAGGGATCCATAAAACCCCTGCTGAGCTGTTGCTGAACTCTGTAGGCACCTAAACTCACTTGGTGCTGAAACTTTTGCAGTAAAAGTTCCCTAAGTTGCTATTTTTCTGCACACTTGCTGTCTGGTCACCCTATGCAGGTATGAACTAATGCTCACAGCATCACCACAGCAAGCATCCAGATGCCTAAGCCCAAAATGGCACATGAACAGAGGGAGGGGAGGTGTTCCTCTACCTAACTCATCTGTGGTGCCCAATCCAATAAGTATCCTCAAAGCTCGCCTACTGGATTGGAACCCCATGAGCGAGCTCACACAAAATATCTGGGGTGAGAGACCTCCCTTGTATCTTTTAAGCTGATGGTTAGAGTACTAACTATAGGGGATCCACAGTTCAAACCCTCCATCTGCCAGAGAGAGAGAAGGGATTTGAATAGGGATCTGCTATCTCTCAGGTAAGTACCCGAGCCACCGGGTTATGAGGTATTATTATGTAAGGCTCCCTCATCCCCTCCTGTTGAAACCGTTCCACTGTGGATATATAACTTTACATGTTATTGGTGCAGGAGTTACTGGATCATGTGTCACCCACCTCTCAGGTGAGTGCTCTAGACCCCAGGGCAAAGAGTCATTCTCATGCATTCTCTTGCCTAGTGACTTGGAGGATTAGTAAGAATTCCCCAAAGTTCACCCAATACTGTAATTGAACCAAAGCACAAATAAGCTAATGGGACTTATTAGTACAGTGTTGGTCTTCTGATGCTAAGGTAAAGAATAGTTGGGGGGAATGCAAACCAGGAAGGTGCCTATCAGCAAATATTTTTCCAGTTGAAGCACTAGACAAGGCCCAAACAGAACCTATATTTAAATTTAGGAAAAAGTCTCCCATGGTGTTCCTCTATTTATAATTTTCACTATCTCTGCTCATTAAGGTTTTGGTTTGACATTCAAGTGTAAAAGCTGTTCATCATAAAATTTGCATATTGACTGGAAGCCTGTTCAAGATTAACTATTTAGTCTTGTAGACCTAAGAGCTTTGGATAGTTTGACTCAGACTTAGACACACATATTTATTGCATTCCTAATGTCTGTATATGTATCCAACCCAAACTAAAGTTCCAAACCTTCTGAGGTTCAGCTATCTTGATGCAATTAAAGGCCAATAACTGTTTTTTTCTACAAGTAACAAAGACTAAGTGTAGTTTTTAAACACATAATGTCTATATGTGCTTCTTTGTAGGAAACAGATCAAACTATAAAGGAGGATTTTCCCCCAAATATGCTGAAAAGCATCTTTAGATGAAAACACAGTTCTAAGAACAGCTATTTATTATGAAAGAATTTCTTATCAGATAACAATATATTTAGAAATCACATAACATTATTACATAAAAATTCACATTGTTATGTATCATATCACATAACAATTACTGTCACCTTTAATGAAACATGAGTCTTTTTTGTCTAAGTTGATACAGCCCCACAGTTTGGATTACAGGGGTGTCCTGGTTTTATAGGAATAGTACCAATTTTGGGGTCTTTTTCTTATATAAGTTCCTATTATCCCCCCAGCCTCTGTCCTGATTTTTCACACTTGCTGTCTGGTCACCCTATGCAGGTATGAACTAAAAGATACCTAGTTTGTGTTAACATAGTCCTTTTTAAACAGATTAAGTTAACATGAAGTAGGTTCCTTTTAGTTTGCATCCGCAGCATCCACATCGGGGAGTTACAGTGCAGCACGCTGTCGTGCTCTTCAATTCGCATCTATATACTTCTACATGGACAAATAATCTGCATTTGAATTACAAGATATAGCCATCTGTCTCATTTGAAAATGAAAAGCTTTTCACCTGCTACTGAAATTTTTCCTTCCACTTAGTCACTGTAATGCACTGTGGTATGTTTCTAGAATAAATTCCCTTCCTATTAAATAGTATTGAAATGTCTTCAGTGCCCATTTCAGAGCCAAGCATTCTTTTTTCCCCAAAAGAAAAATATCAGATCTCTAGTTGAAATGGCTTTTGACTGATATTCTATAATTATTTAACTTATAACAGCCTGTCAGTTTGGCCCATAAAACTTCCTTTGAGTTTTGGCCTGTGAAGTATTGGTGAAAGGCATTTTTAAGATTAGAAAAGCTAAATCACTAACGCATGAAGAGGCTCATGTGTGTATGTATGGGTGTGTGCGCCCATGGACACATGACCAGGTGTGATGAAGGAGGGGAAAGAATTTTTCCCTATAACTCAAATTAGGTTGAGATTTTTTCCACTTGGCATTACTTAGAGTTTACCACTATTTCACACAGGAAAAAGAATCCTAGTGTAGCCTGCAAGTCAAAACAGCAACTTCTTAGTTTTTACCTAGTGGATATATTCCAAAATGGCCTGGATTTTATTTGTTTTAGACTTGACCAAACAATTGCCAACCATATTCCCCAGGAATCAAGTTGCATGTTCCCAAAAACACTGACTTGGCAGTTAATTCACTTTTTTGTTATTTGAAGAAAAAAATAACTTCTATAAGAATCTAGTTCTCTGAAATATTCAGCTAACTTCTACGCTTTAGAAGGCCTCACAGGGATGCCTAAGCCTGCTGAACTTTTTATTGAATCAGAATCTAAAAGAATTTGAAGAATCTAGTCCATTAATCTTGTTAGAAACCCTATTCTCACAAGAGTTCCAGTCCTGTCCAGTTTCAAGAGCACAGATTTTCATATATGTTAGAACAGAATCCAGCCTACTATGGAGATGTGTAGGGGGAGAGTAGATGAATAAAAGAAGAGAAGAAGAAACAACCAGATAAGGGGTGCAGGCATAAGATAGATAAAAGAAATATACTGTATCAAGAATGGAAGGAGAATTTGAGAATACTGATTTTTCTAGGGATGTTAAATGTTATCTTTAGCTGTTGACTAGCTCTTAGATACCGTGATGATAGGCTGATAGGGCCAAACCTTTCAATGCCCATCTGAATCAAACTTCCCTTTGAGCCTTTTGAGGTTAGTTCATCACCAGTAATAATTCCACCTGCCCAAGATTTTGTACCTGGGCCATTGTGGTATCTCTACACTGCAATTAGACATCCATGGCTGACCTGTGACAGCTGACACGGGCTTGTGGGACTTGGGCCTCCAGGCTGTTTAATTGCAAGGTAGACTTCTGGGCTCAAATTGGAGCCTGACCTCTCGGAGCCTGCAAGGTATGGGAGTCCCCAAGCTTAGGCTGCAGCGCAACCCCAGAGGAGCGCACTGCAATTAAACAACTCTGCCACACGAGCCCCATGAGCGTGAGTCAGCTGGCATGGGCCAGCCACAGGTGTCTAATTGCAGTGTAGAGATACCCTATGTCATGTCACTGTTTCTGAAACCTCAGTGGTTTTGTTGGGTTTTATTTTGCATACTCTTTAGCCAGGGCCGGATTAATACAGTAACTTTAGGGACTGCAGCCAAAAGCCTCAGGCTAAGGTGAGCCCTGGCAGTGGGCAGGGGGAGGGAGGGAATAGGTACCTCTCGCGCACTGTCCCCACCCCAGCACCAGCCCTGCAGCTCCCATTCGGCGCTTGCAGGTGCAGGCAGTGCACCGAGACACACTGTCCTCCTCCCCTCCCCCAGGGGTGTGCAGAGATGTGCCAGCAGCCAGCAGCTCCTGGGAGCAGTGTGGGGCTAGGGCAGGTAGGCAGGCAGCCTGCCTGAGCCCTGCTGCTTGTGGTAAGTGTCTCCTGGCTGGAGCCTGCACCTCGCTCCCCCTCCTGCACCCCAATCCCCTGCCCAGGTCAGAATCTTCTCTTGCACCAAACTCACTCCCAGACCCCGTACCCCTCACCCTCTTCTCCACTCCAACACTGTGCCCCAGCCTACAGCCCCTCCTGCACTCAAACTCCCTCCCAGAAAGAAACTAATATAACAGCTGTTCTAAGGTAAGACGTAGGCTATTTTGAATTAACTTAACTATATTCTACATGTTTTAAGACTGAAATGTAACCGCAGAACAGCTTTATGTTAATTAAAAGGCAAGTTTACTACAGCATTAACAGCCTCTGTATCGTAATTGTGATAATTTTGTTTTAAATTAGGAAAAAAACTTGTATATAGGGGCCCCTCAAAATCTAATAGGCCCAGGCCCACAGGAGAGTTAATCTGGCTGTCTTTAGCTATGGCCAACCTCCTATTTATGCTCCATCTCAAGTTCCATTCCCAGATTAATTGTAATACATTTCACAGAAATTCTTTCAAATGTCAAGGGAACCCTTCACCCATCAGTCAAGAAAAAATCTAAAAAGGGCAGGTCTGGCAGATTGCCAAAATAAATGGGCTGAAGGTATTGCCATCCCTTCATTCCTACTTTGCTGTGCAGTACTTTCACACAATGTTTTCTGTGGCAGCTCCAGAGAACTCACAGCCAGAGCAAACCACAAGCCCAAGAGACGAGCAATGCCTCACACATCTGACATACAGGGCCGCTGTCAGAATCTACCACAAGCATACACAGCAAAACAGAGTGCCCCTGTCCTGTTCCTCACTAGTTGTATTACTAATCAGTAAATGGGTACAGAGCAGGTTGGTGGTAATAGTTTAGGGATTGCCCACAAAACCTGAGAGGTTGTAGACAATGCAGCAGACTCATGCACTTTGCTGGTTACTCCAGGTTAATACCTGCAGTAGTTTTCCCAGTCGACATCAACTGTGCACACCAGTACCGTTGTGTGCTATGTGATGGTAAGTATAAAAGTCAATGGGAGTGTTGGGTGCTTGGTACTTTATAGGACTGTGTAACTGGCTTGATCAGTACTTGGATGGGGTACCTCTAAAGAAAACCCAGAATGTTGTTAGAGTGGTTCTTGATATTCATGACTTGCAGTATTTATTATGGTTTGGGGTTCATTCTTTTAGTAATAGAATGCTGAGTTACTCAGAGTATTTTTTTGACTGTATGATGGCGAGCCAGGTGGAAGGGTAAGATTTAAGGATGTTATGTCTATTAATAAGGGAGCATGATTACAGCAACCACTTGGGACCTATACTACCTTAAATATAAATGTGTACTTCACCTGGAAACAAATAATCAGTCCAGAAAAAAGATGTATGTACATGGGACTAACAGGAAAATGATCTCTTAAAGATCAGTTTTAAATGCAGACACTCTTTTTCCTTTGCAGATTTGCACAGGAATCTGCTATTTAGGTCTCTTATTACAGAAAATGATTTTAGACAGGGGACAATTAAACTGCCAGCTTTTTAAAATGGGAGACAATATGGTTAATGGAGAGGGCACGTGACATAGAGTCAGAAAATCTACGCTCCAATCCCAGTTTTGTAATTTAGCTACTGTGTGATTTTGGTACTTTTCTGTACTTTTGTTTCTCTTTCCATTCTTTGTTGTTTTTGTCTCTTTAGACTTCAAGTTCTTCAGAGCAGGGACTCTCTCTCAGTATGTGTCTCTAAAGTATTTAGCATAATTAATAAGTAAAAATATTTGGGGGAATGTACTGAGGTTAAATATAATTATTTCCCATGACTGGAACCCTACATCAGATAGCACCATTCAGAGTCTGTGTTTCCATTGGAAGGAATATGTTTTGTGAAAAATAATCACTGCACCATGCATTATTAATTCTAGTTGTAATAAAGATTTCCAACCTATAGTTTCTTTAATGTATTAAGATTTTCTCACAGAAGTCAATTTATCTACATAAATGCTATATGAACTTCCATTCTTTTGGTTGTCAAACACTCTAGTTCTTTTTATCAGTTTGATCACATATCAAAATTTCCTGAAGCACATATTTTCCATTTATTTCTTTCTACAGATTATATATATATATATATTGTGACGGAGTCAGACCAGAAGGATATAGGAGAGTGCTGGAAGGCAGGTATATCAGCCTTAGGATGTGCAGGTCCTTGTTCCCTGGATAGCCAAACAAAGGCTACTCCAGACCATTCAAGACACCTGGGGCCAATTAAGAACCTTCTAGAAAGGAGTAGAAACAGCTAGCCTAATTGGGACACCTGAAGCCAATCAGGGACTGGCTGAATCCAGATAAAAACCTCCCAGTTAGTCAGGTGGGCTGTGGGTGTGAGGAGCTGTGGAAGGAAGTTATGCTGTTGGTGAGACTGAGTGTTGGACAACATATCATACTGAAGGAAGGAGGCCCTGAGGTAGGGGTGAAGTGGAGTTTGAAGAAGCGGGGACCGCTGTGGGGAAGTAGCCCAGGGAATTGTATTGTGTTTTGTGCCTAAAAGGTCAGCCATCTTAGCTGATACTATTAGGGTCCCTGGGCTGGAGTCCGGAGTAGAGGGCGGGCCCGGGCTCCCCCCTTTTCCATCTTCCATACTGGCCTGTGATGAAGGTAACTCACTAGGTGGTGACTCTTGCCAATTATACTGAGAAAGGGAGGTCACTCTGGGGCCTAGAAGAGTTTCTGAGGCCCCTAAATCTGCCAGGAAGCGCAGGACCCACAAGGACAGACTTGGAGCTTTGTCACTATATATATATATATATATTTATGGATGCATTCATTTGTTAGCTGTTTTTTCAGCTGTTCCTCATTGAATTTTTATGTTTCAGTTTCAGAGATTCCAAGGTAATAAGGGACCATTATGACCATCTAATCTGACCTTCTGTATAGTACAGGTCATAGAACTTCCCCAAAATAATTTCTAGAGCATATCCTTTAGCAAAACACCAATCTTGATTTAAACATGTCAGTGATGGATAATCCACCATGATCCTTGGTAAATTGTTTCAATGAATAATTAGTCTCGCAGCTAAAAATGTATCCCTTATTTCCAGTCTGATTTTGGCTAGAGGTTGCAGCTTCACATTCTCTGCTAGACTGCAGAGGACATTATTATATATTTGTTCCCCATGTATATAGACTGTAATAAAGTCACCCTTTAACCTTCTCTTTGTTAAGTTAAATAGAGAGAGCTCCTTAAGTTTCTCACTTTTGGGAATGTTTTCTAATCCTTTAATCATTCTTGTGGCCCTGCTCTGAACCTTCTCCAATTTATCGACATTCTTTTTGAATTGTGGGCACCAGGACTGGATACACAGAATTCCAGCAGCAGTCACACCAGTGCCAAATATATAAGTAAAATAACCTCTCTACTCCTACTCGAGATCTAGAATAGGGGTCGGCAACCTTTCAGAAGTGGTGTGGCAAGTCTTCATTTATTCACTTGAATTTAAGGTTTCGTGTGCCAATAATACATTTTAACATTTTTAGAAGGTCTCTTTTTATGTCTATAATATGTAAATAAACTATTGTTGTATGTAAAGTATATAAGGTTTTTAAAATGTTTAAGAAGCTTCACTTAAAATTAAATTAAAATGGAAATCCCCCCAGACCAGTGGCCAGGACCCAGGTAGCATCAGTGCCACTGAAAATCAGTTCACGTGCCGACTTTGGAATCCATGACATAGGGTGCCTACCCCGATCTAGAATAATATTAGCTCTTTCTGCCACAGCATCACACTGAGCTCATCTTCAGCAAACTATCCATCATGACCTTGACTTTTTTTTTTTTTTTTGGCATTGCTGCTTTTCAGCAGAGAGTCTCCCATCATGTAAGTAAGGCTTACATATTTGTTTCTAGTATACATTGATATTTAGCCATTTTAAACTGCCCATTGTTTGCTTGTGCCCACTTTAGAAAGCAATCTACGTGTCTCTGAATCAGTTACCTGTTCTCTTTGTTATTTTCTGCTCCTCCAATTTGTGTCATCTGGAAACTTTATCAGTAATGATTGTATATTTTCTTCCAGGTCAGGTCACTGATAAAAATGTAAAATTGCATTAGGCCAAGAACTGATTCCTGTGGGACTCTACTGGAGACAGACCCTGTTGATGACGATTCTCCATTGACAAATATATTTTGAGATCTGTCCAGTTGACTTTTAAAAATCCATTTAATGTGTGCCCTGTTAATTTTATATTATTCTAGTTTTTTCAGTTATACGGTACTAAGTCAAATACCTTACAGAAGTCTAAGTACATTACGTCAACACTGTTACCTTTATCAGTCAGACTTGTAATCTCGTTTTAAAAAGATATCAAGTGAGTGTGACAGGATCTATTTTCCATAAACCCATGCTGATTTGCATTAATTACATTTCCCTCCTTTAATTCTTTATTAATCAAGTCCCACATCAGCCGCTCAGTTATCTTCCCCAGGATCAATATGAGGCTGCCCATTTATCCTTTTAAAAGTTGGCACAGCACTGTCTTTCTTCCAGTGTTCTGGAACTTCCCCAATTCTCCAAGACTTATTGAAAATCATCGTTAATAGTCCAGCAAGCTCCTCAGCCAGATTTTAGAACTCTTGGATACAAGTTATCTAGACCTGCTGATTAAAAAATTCCTTCCATCTAAAACAATAGAGAGAAAAGGTGCTTAGCACCTCTCAAAGGAGAGGGGTTACAAAAAAGGTTGTGCACAATTATATTAGATAGCCTAACACAGGAACAATGCTTGAGGGATTTGATTAAGGTTACCCTGTAAGAGTGGTGCATGACTAGGATCTAGAAATCTTGACTTCTAGTCACTGCATTATGTGCCCTGGAACTGCTCACACAAATCAGACACACAACATGCAGGGCTGGCCAGAAAAGAATTCCATTTAACAAAAATTTTGAGGTTTGTTTTATTCTGCATCAAGACAAAAATGAGAACATTCTATTTCCCCCTCCCCCCAAAATAACACCAGAGACATCCACCATAGACTAGCTAATTGGTTAGGGCACTCAGACGCGAATGTGGGAAACCCAAGATTCAAGGTGCTGAATCAGAGCAGGGATGAATCTGGCTTTTCCACATTAGAAGTGAGCACTCTTAACTCCTGAGCTATTAACTATTCTGGGGTGGGTCTGCTTATTTCTCTCTGGTTTTGACCAGAAATTCCATGCTGGGCCCTAGAAACCTTCTTGACTAAAGTTTTGTTGAAATCAATATGTTTCTGACAAATAAAAGGCATTTTGTTTAAAAATTTCCAACCAGCTCTAGCCACATGACATTGCTTATAACATCACTGTTAAAGGTCTGGCATTGTTACCGTTATAGACTCTATATTTCAGTGGTTTATAATTCAGTCAGAACAGTTTTTAACTACACATACAAGGGGCCAAATTCAATCCCATACCCACACTTTAGATTTACAAGGGCAGATGCTCTAGAAAAGGAATTCATCCCACAGGAGAGCAGGAGGGGACACCATTGCAACATTCCCCCAGGGATGCATCTGGTGAAGGCAGCTTCAGGTGCAGATCAAAAGCAGCGCTGCTGTGGAGCATCTGCTACCCACTCAGTCTCCACTCCTGCCATGGCTCCCTCCCCCCGCCCCACTTTGTGGGCTTTGCCAGATGCCTTCACGGTCCCCCTATCAGAAGAGGGCTTGGGGCATGTGCCACAGTGCTGCCATCTGTCGCTGGACTTTTTGCTACTGGAGATTGCAGCTGGGGTTCTGTTGGCACAAGCCAACAAATTAAAAAATCCTAAATCCAGCTCTTGCTAAAGATCAGATTTTTTGTTGTTGGTATTTTATCATTTTTTTAAAAAAAAGATTCCATTTGATCATTGTTAGACAAAGTTTAAAATAATAAAACAGGAGATGCTTGTGAATTGATTTCAGAATTATTTTTTTGAGTTTGGGTTCTTTGTGTATGAAAAATTTAAGAAATTAATGACTAAAACAGAACCCTGAAGTTTTATTTTTAGATACTTTAACTCAGGGTGTCTCCAATTAAAAAATAAAAGTTGCAAGTAATTACATAATATAGTTTAATTCCTTTTGATAGCTTCAAAACATTTTTTTAAAGGCCTTGGTAATGAGGCTGATAAATCAGCTAACTGAGCGTGCATGAAAACTTGTAACATCTATTCTTCTACACATTTGTACAATATGTAGCCTGTGTCCTAAATGTGTATTCACAAGATAAACCAGGAAGGCTTTATGAAAGATACACTATCTTATAGGGACAAAGAATATGTCATCTACTAAATATTATAGTTGTCTGTTTAGTGTAAGACAGAGCAGGGCAACCCTCTTTGAGCCATCAAGTCTACCTGATACATTTAACAGTTAACAACAATTGCTTAATGGGTGCGTTGATGCCAAAAGAACCATTTGGGTCTCTGTAAATAATACATATATTATATAAACTTCCATGAAGTATTCAATCCCTTTGATTATTTTATACCGAGGAAATAATGACACAAAACAATGTTTAAATAACTTTAAGGATCTGATTTAAACCAACAATAGCCAGGAAATTTAAGAAAGCCAAAGGCCGACACTCCCCTCTTATTGAAAGTCACTCCAGTTCCATTACATCCTTGTTTTCCTTCCATGTGAATTAAAAAAAACCCCTTCGGTGTCCCCCATCTAACTTTTAACTCTTCTTTTATGTTAGACCCTGTCGGACAAGGGCCTGTAAATAGAGAAACTCAAGCTCATGTCTTGTGCACGAAGATTTGAAATGAAACCATAAAAAGAAACAAGTGTTTTACAAAAAATATACGACAAAGAGTCTTGTAGCACCTTATAGACTAACAGATGTTTTGGAGCATGACCTTTCCACGACATTCATCTGATGAAGTGGGTCTTCGCCCAGGAAACCCCATGCTCCAAAACATCTGTTAGTCTGTAAGGTGCTGCAAGACTGTTTGTTGCTTTTGCAGATCCAGACTAACACAGCTACCCCTCTGATACTAAAAATATATGGGTTTTCCTGGCTTTAAATGTCCTGTAGGGGGAGAAAGGGCTTCATATTACCAGCCAAGTCCCTCAGGTGCCCAGGTCCTTGAGGGCTGAACCAGATACAGTGCCCCAAGAGTTCTGGAGGAACACTTGTCTGAGAAGTAGCAACTACTCTCTCAGAGGATTAGGAACAGCTTATTGGCAGGCCTAAATCACTCCCTAAAAGGTTCCACCTCTTCTTTCATTCCTGTTCCAGTGGGACCTGCTTAGAGGGGGCAAATCCACAATCCAGCCCAAGTAGCTAATCTGGGCCTGTGAGAAACACAGCATGGGGAGTGGTAATGAAAAGGGTGGCAACTTTAGCCCCATGGATGAAGTAACTTGTCACACCTCTACTGTAGGATAATTACAGCTATATGAACTGGAGTGTCTGTGTAGCAGCAGAATCTCTGGTCCTGTCCTTGCCTCAGCTAACAAGCCTTCCATGGGTCCTTGGAATGTCTCCTCCACCTTTGTGCAGAAGTAACACTGTTCTTCTTGCCAGAAAGAGGGAGGTGGATGGACCTCACAGTGAAACATCTCAATGCATTGCGGGTTTGGTTGTAACCTTGACTCAATGAAATTATTTAGAGAAAAAACTGACTTGCCTATAAGAAAGTTTCATTTTGTTTTCAACTTTAACAGTCTGAGGAAGAAATTCCCTTGACAATTAAAGCTTCTAAAATTACAGGCACAGGGTTTGTTTTGAAGGAAAAAAAAACACATCAGCATTTTTTAGTTATTTTTTCAACCTTTAGACATGTTGGCAAGGCATCCATTCAGGGCTTTTTTTTTAAAAAAAAATATATATGAAGGCATATAGACAGCAAACCACAGTGCCAGCTGTGAATGCAAGAGACCCCTAGTTTGTCAGTGATCAGGAGCAACAGTAGAAAGGAACTACCAAATAGACAAAAGCAAGAGAAATAAATATACATACACAGAGGGAGTGTGCAAGGGTACTAATTATTGGAACTTTTGACCATACTGATATTTAAGTCACTAGTGTAAAAACAGTGTCACTTTGGACCATCTGCAGAGTTCAGAGAGTCAGTTTTCATGAGTCCTATTTTCCACAAAGGAAATTGTCAAAATAAATGTATATTAAAATTTGTTTACAATGAATTGGACAAACACAGAATAGTAATGTCCATACTCTACAATGCTCTCCTTTGTGCCAAATATCTGTTAAAGCCCTGCCCAGAATTTGCTCAATATAATCCCAGAGGTAACAATTAAAAGAAAACATGGTACATGTTAAGCTTGTAGGATAAAATTCTACCCTCTTTATATTTGTGCAACCTCAGTGACTTCACCTTTTTGCTACAGTGGGATGGGGTTGCATGAATTCTGCCCTTGCAGCAATCATATCAGAAAAATAAGATATATGTTCATAGGAGATGTTATTCAGCTTATGTAAATGGATTGGTAGTGGGGCATATTCTCAGAAACTCACTGAGTTTAATATGAAATTCCAGTCAACCTATGCAACATTCACTTACTAGTCATACCAAACTGAGAATTGGGGCAGTTTCAGTTTCTAAGTCAGAAGAAATATAAAAAATGGAACTTTGTAGATATATGCTGCAGCCAGGTATTTTCTTTTATGCACAGGTCAGTGTTTTAATTGAAGCATGTCTGTAATGTGAACAGTTACCAATAAATTATTAAAGGCATATGGTGTAATATAGAGTCATAGAATCATAGAAATATAGGGCTGGGAAGGGACCTTGAGAAATCATCAAGTCCACCCCTTTGTGCTGGGGCAGGACCAGGTACCAAGACCATCCCTGACAGGTGTTTCTCCAACCTGTTCTTAAAAATTACCATTGATGGGAATTCCACAATCTCCTTTGTAAGCCAATTCCAGACCTTAACTACCTTAACTACCTCTTAACTATATCTTGATTTTAGTAAAACTTTGGATACTGTCCCGCATGACCTTCTCATAAATAAACTAGGGAACTGAAGCCTAGATGGAGCTACTGTAAGGTGGTTGCAAAACTGATTGGAAAACTGTTCCCAGAGAGTAGTTATCAGTGGTTCAGAGTCATGCTGGAAAAGTATAACTAGTCGGGCCCCTCAGAGATCAGTTCTGGGTCTGGTTCTGTGCAATATCTTCATCAATGATTTAGATAATGGCATAGAGAGCACACTTATAAGTTTGCGGACAATACCAAGCTGGGAGAGGTTGCAAGTGCTTTCAAGGATAGGATTAAAGTTCAAAATGATCTGGACAAACTGGAGAAATGGACTGAAGCAAATAGGATGAAATTCAATAAGGACAAATGCAAAGTACTCCATTTAGGAACGAACAGTCGGTTCCACACATACAAAATGGGAAATGACTGCCTAGGAAGGAGTATTGCGGAAAGGGATCTGGGAGTCATAGTAGACCACAAGCTAAATATAAGTCAACAGTATAATGCTGTTGCAAAAAAAAAAAAAAAAAGAACATCATTCTGGGATGTATTAGCAGGAGTGTTGTAAGCAAGACATGAAAAGTAATTCTTCTTCTCTACCCCACTCTGATTAGGCCTCAGCTGCAGTATTGTGTCCAGTTCTGGGTGCCATATTTAAGAAAGGATGTGGACAAATTGCAGAGAGTCCAGAGAAGAGCAACAAAAATGATTAAAGGTCTAGAAAACTTGACTTATGAGGTATGATTGAAAAAATTGGGTTTGTTTATCATGGAAAAGAGGAGACTAAGAGGGGACATAATAATAGTTTTCAAATATGTAAAAGGCTGTAACAAGGAGGAGGAAGAAATTTTTTTCTTAACCTCTGAGGATAGGACAAGAAGCAATGGGCTTAAATTGCAGCAAGGGAGGTTGGACATTAAGAAAAACTTCCTAACTGTCAGGGTAGTTAAGCACTGGAATAAATTGCCTAGGGAGGTTGTGGAATCTCCATCATTGGAGCTTTTTAAGAGCAGGTTAGACAAGCACTTGTCAGGGATGGTCTAGATAATTAGTCCTGCCACGAGTGCAGTGTACTGGACTAGATGAGCTGTTGAAGTCTATGATTCTAAGATTCTACCTTTATAGTTAGAAAGGTTTTCCTAATCTCGCTTGCTGCAGGGTAAACCCATTACTTCCTGTCCTACTTTCAGTGGACAAAGAGAACAACTGATAACAGTCCTCTATAACAGCTCTTAACATACTAAAAGACTAATATAATGCATTAGTTTTATATTAAAAGAGAAAGCCATTTATTTACAAGGTATTTTACAAATGTAGACCCTGATTCTGCAACTGGAGCTATGCAAGCAGACCCATGCACTTCTATGGAATCCCACTGAAGCCAATTTAACTTCACAAAGGCTCAGGCATCAAGTTACACAGATCTGATAGCGGTATCAAAGTCTTGGATAAGATTTGTCCCCTGACATCAAGAGCTGACAATTTTTAAGGGCACAATGCCTCAGTCATTCCATGCAAGGAACTTCCATTGACTTTGACAGGAGTTCTATATGGCAAGGAATAGGTTCAGAGCCCTAGTGTAGACTGGAGAAAGAAAGGTGGATATTTTGAGCAGCTGTTACCCAATCGCAGCTATATGAACTCTTAAGGACAATTAACTTAGGAAAAATACAAACAGAAGTAAATCTTCTGTAATATAAATCAGTTCAATTATGAACATGATTTTAACTTCTCTGAAACTTAAAAAAAATCACTGAGTATAAATCAAAGCGAGAGATCTACAGGGAAAGGGCAAGGGAAAGAAAGTCGTTAGCTTGATTGGCAATGAAAGATTACTCAGAATCCATAACTGTATTTACTTAACTCAGCTCTGTGATCTAAGTCCACAGTATCAAAAACCTTGAAAAAGACCCATGTTTTAAAAGAAGCAACTGTGCACACCCAAATCACTTGTTTAAATGTATTAGGTTTGGCTTCTGCTACTAGCGTCTCAACTGATATATTTCTCTCACTTTAAATGCAGACTTAATTTTGTTAAATTTTTGTCTACTGCTTAGGAAAAGTTTATAGAACAAAGTCAAAAATGATGAGCATAAAGCTTGGTATCTAATTTTTTTCCAGGTTGGCATTCTTGAGTAATGGCTTAGTATAGCCTAATTTATATTATAAAACTGGAAATTCAGGGCTAGGCATGCAGTTACAGTAACTGCTGTTTTCACTTGCTCACTATAAGCTCCCTATTTCCTTATTAAAGTTGTTTTCCAAAGGATCTGCTTATGTAATTCTGCAGCAGCAAATGCTTGTAGCCTCAATCCCCAAGAATGTTTTCAATGACCTCTTCCTGCCCAGTTTTTCCATGAGAGAACAGTTTGGAACAGGGGCTGTAGCAACTTTAGAGGATAAATGAGTGGGTGGCTGCACAGCAGAGATCACAGTTTTATAAAAAGTTATTCTTCCCCTCTTTTTGCCAGGTCATGCAATCGCTTTTTAAAAAGCTCATTTAAACATTCAATGTCTTTTTGCTAGACATGGGCCCTGGGCCTTTTGGCTGCAAAGAACAAGCTTTAAACATGGGAAAGTTAAAATAGAGGTATGGATGGTAACACTCCATCTATATAATAATTAAGGGCCTCAAAACAGATTGTGGGTCAGTCTTTGCTATGAACTGGTTCTGTAGCTTTGTAGTGAAAGTATGAGTCAACACTGCTATTTGCACTATAGATAAGAAAGTGCAAACAGAGGCTGGGAGGCAAGTAGATAAAGTATTAAGATGAAATGTGTGTTTCTAAATGGATCTGAGTTTTTACTGACACAAAACACATACTGCTACCACAATTGTAGCAAATCTAGATTTGTTTATGGATATAGAGTGAACTTTTAGAAACCAAAATGACCCTGAGAACTTCATACTATTAATAATTAATTATTAGCCTTTGACAGACTCCATTTGTCACCTTGAAAACCAAAAACCAGATACATTAATTAGAGAACTTCTGGCATTGGAGCAAACCCTACTCCTGTCCTATTAGGTTTGGGTTTAGATTTTGCTCCTCGAGAAGGCACAGAAATTCCTAAATGCACTAAAGAGCATTTCAGAGATTTTCCATTACAATGAATTTAATATAACATCCATAATCAAAGAATTAGCTTTGTTAGTGACAGGCAAAGTTAATAATCTTAGCTATAGTTTAAGTTTTGTATCCCTCTTCTCTCTCTTTAGGCTGACACTGAAGACCATAGGGTGGATTATTCAGTAATTAACATTAATTAATTAATGATACTGAGTGCAGCATACTTCCTATAGATTAAAAACATGCCATTCTTGGGTGATGCAGAGTAGGCAGCTTGTTCAAGGCTTGTTCAACTTCTGCCATTTGCTTTATAAATTGGTGATAATGGTGTCATCAAAACTAGGGATTTAAAAGAACAAGAACATAAATCATTCCTCTAGATTTATGACAATTGGCTCATTGCCCATGTGCCAAGCGGACAGAGACGATAGTTATTCTGTAATTATTTACTCCTGAGAGCATTCCGCTCCAAAAAATTAAAAATTCTGCATACAATATTTTAAAATTCTGCAAAATTCTACAACTTTTATGTGTCAATAAATAAATGTAGAGGCTTCAGCATGGCAGTGGGGAGCACAGGCCACTGGCTATACAAAGGTAGGAAATCATCCTGCAGCCTCTCCACCCTCACCCGCAGGACATGGCCTCAATGGCGAGGCTGCACCCGACCCTGACACAGCACAAGACCTGGACCTAACTCAGAAACACCCTAGGGTCCTACCCCTCTGCACCAGGCACTGTGGCACACCAGATGTGGGGCAGGCAGACTTAAGCAGGAACGATCCAAGTGTATTGGGTGGGGGGAATCCAGGTGTGGGGTGAGAGGATTCTGTGTGGGACAATTTGGGTGCAGGCAGCTCAGTGCAGGGTCTAGCTGTGGGGGATCTGGATGCACAGAGATTCATTGGCGGCGAGTGCGGGGTGTTGTTTCTAGGTGCAAGGGCAATGGGACTCTGCAGGAGATTCCAGGTGAAAGTGGTTGGGGCTCAGCAGAAGGGTCTGGGTGGTGGGGGAGTGGGGCTTGGTGGGGTGGGGGTCTGGGTGTAACTAACTGGGAGTCAGTAGTATGGGGGTCTGGATGTGGAGGCTCAGGTTGAGCAGGGGTGTGGGGCTCATCAGGGTGGAGGTTTGAGTGCAGAGAGCTTAGTGGGGGTGGTGGTCTAGGTACAGGGGTGAGGGTCCAGAGGCAGAGGTCTAGGTGTGGGGGTGCTCCAGAAGCAGGGGTTGAGGTTCAGTGGGGTGGGGTTCAGGTATGGAGGGTAAGGGGGTTCTGGATCTATGGGGTGAGGCTTGGTGGGAGGTCTGGGTATGGGAGGTCCAGATGCATGGGGGTTGGGTGGATGGAGGAGCAGCTCCCCATACCGTGATCCCTCCCCCACCTCACAGCTGAGGAGCAACGGGGGCAGGAAGCAGGAGAGGATTCTGAGCTTTCTGCAGCTGGGGGAGGTTTCTGGAGGTGGGCCTGACACAGTCCCAGCCACTCCTTGCAGGGGAAGAGGAAGTTCTGTCCTCTCCTGCCTTCAAACCAGTCAGGATAAGCAGATGATCCCAGCTCAGGGTAGGAGCCACTGGCTGGGGTGTCAGCAGCCCCATGGTGATTTACTGCTGCTCTGGGTGTTTGAAATGATGCCCCTACACTGCTAGGGAGTGATGTATGACTGCTCTTGCAGCTTCCCTTTGCTTCTCTGTCAGAAAGTCATTTTTCTGCAGAGAAGCGAAGAAATCTGTCGGGGACATGAATTCTGTGCACATGTAGTGACACAGAATTTTCCCAGGTATAGCAATTTCCTGGCCCGCTCCACCTGGTAGTGCAGGGAGAGACCTTCATGCATTTGACCAAATCCTGTAGTTCTTAGTCTGCCAAAACGCCCATCAATGAGAGAAAACTGCAAGATCTGAACCTCTAAATTCTGCAGAAGAAAAACAGCAGTATCTCTGTAACACATTGAGGAGACAATATTTTGACAATGTTACTTTTTTAGCCTCAGTTTGCGAGTCCAGAATATTGCATTGGTTGCAGTTTTCGTTGACGGAAAACAAGCCAGGAAAATATGATGTGCTATGCTCCATATTCTTTAAAATTCACTCAAAGCAGTGTCTGCCTCTTTAAAAAAAGCACAGACTGGAATACACTATCTGCTTCTCAGAAAGCTGACGCTGGCTGCTTGCCAAGAGGTTTGTGCAGCTTCCTGGCTTTGCTGATAAAAAAAAACGCTACTGTGAGGTAAACCTCTGCTATTTCTCCAACACGTTTCCTCTGTGACGACCCAGAAATGTAGGACCCAAGAAGACAAAGGAAAACAGGGGGACCACAGCACGGTCATTGTCAGAAATCTAACTTCATTTGCAAAGAACGTTCAGTGGTGGAGGAGGCCTTTGAAGAGTTCATGCACTTCCACATTTAGAAATGTGAGCTTCAAGCCTGGGTATTTGCATCAGCGTATGGAAAGTATGAGAAAACACATCTCAGACTGAAAGTTAACGACAGTATTTGGCCATGCCAGCCAGTAAATGACAAGGCAGAGTCAGAGGAGTTAATTGTTCACGTCAGAGAGTGTTAAAAGAAATGTTTAAAAAGTGCTGCTAGTTTGCATTGTGTGAGTGAAATAGAAAGTAACTAATTGTTTGAAAGTTGAGCCTTGAGAACACTAAGGAGATGGCTGATTTGCTGCTAGTATTTGTTAAAATCACTACTAAATAACTGTATTTTACTAACAGGCAAAATGTTAACAGAACAGAATTCTGAAGACTTACATGTTCTAAAGAGACAGAAAATAAGGCTGAGTAGAAGAGGCCGTGTGGCTCACTGAACACTCCTGTGGCCTGGGACACAGGATAACTTGGGGTCTTATCCCAGTTCTACCACTGACCTACTGTGGGCAAGTGTCTGCACCTCTGTTTCTTCTTTTGTCTGGCTTGATCATTTAGATTGTATGCTCTTGAGCACACGGATCCTCTGACCATGTGTTTATACAGTGCTTGGACACAATCCAGTCCTGATCTTCACTGGCACTACTGCAGTACAAACACTGCTGTAATATAAACAATACTTGATAACAGATTTGCCTGTTACTTTGGGGTACACTTGTTTATTAGGGTTACTCTTCTGGGGTGAGGGTTCTCATACAGAGCTCTACTTCTCCCATCTGCATGTTCCCTCCCAATGGAGCTATCCTGCAGGATGTAGGTTCCCCAGGGCTGGATTCTTCCAGCCCCAGAATCGGGGAGACGCGCACGCATGCACACACACACACGCACTCTCTCTCTCTCTCTCTCAAAGAGCATGTCTGAGTGGACCAGGTTAATCAGCACTCCCAAGCTGACCCCTTCTATGTCCCTGGACTCAGCAGGCTGGGTCTAGCAGAGCACTTCCGAGCTGTCACCTTCCTATGCCATAGGCACCGCACTAGTATAGAGTACACCTAAGGAGATTGGGTTGAGCAGCACTTTCAAGCTGCCACCCTTATATGCCCCTGGACACAGCAGGTTGGAATGAGCAGCACTTCGTTCTATGCTACAAGTTCAGCATGTCTCTATCCCCACTTTCACATTACAATTACACTGGTAGTAACCCACTTGATGAGCAAACCTTACAGTATTTTTGAGTGCAACAGAGATCTTTAGATTAGGTAAGAGAGCATTGCTGCAGAGCAAATGGGGAAGCCAAAAACATGAGAGGTAGAGAGGGAGGAAGGCAGCTTAACCATCAACTTTATTTATTGCCAGGTAATAATCATACAAGGAGAGCCAAACAAACAAAACAGTTATAATATTAAATTTAATTTAAATCAGAGGATAAAAGTCAGGTTTAAAACACTATACCTGATCACACAAGTCAGGATTAGAAAGCTATACCTAGAGTAGAAAAAAAAAAGCAGAGAGAGAGATTGAGAGAGAATTGGGTTCTCACCCCTCCGAGAAGCTTGAATCAATCAGGGGTCTCCCAGGTGATAGTGGTAGCTGAGGGTCTGGAGTGCTGGAGACAGGAAGAGCCCCCAGCATGATCAGTCAGGAGAAGATGAAGTCCCAATGGAACTGATGCAGATTTTGGATCCAGGCATCAGAACATTTACTTGAGCGTAGGTGGAAGTTTTTTGTAGGGAAACAACAATGGTTCAAGGGAAAACAGTAGATTTGTTTATCGGTAAACTGGTGGCTCAAGGGAATATACCAAAGTTGTTTTTGTTCTAGTGGACCACTAGTGGACCACTTGAAAATTGCTAAGAGTTTTGGCGGACCACTTAATGATCTTTCTAAATGTTGCTTGTACCATTAGCTAACTATTGTAAAGGACTTTGGATAAAAGCTTTATATTAAAAAAAAGTAATAATAATTAATGTTTTTGTTCTACAAATAAAAGCACACAATTCATATTTTAATGTAAGTAATCTTAGCTTTCTAATGCGATGGATGTGCCCTCTCTCCCCTGCCACAGCAGCCACAAAGCTGAGGCTGGGAAGGAAGGCCGTCTCTCCCCAGCATCCGCAGCTGGGGAAAGGCATCTCTTTTCCTGGCTTCTACGTCCCAAACTCCCCACAACCCTCTTCTCACCCCACTGCCCACTGCCCCCTCCCACCTACCCCTTATTCCTCGCAAAGCCACCTTGTGCATCTTCTCCAAGATCCAGGCACCCCTGCATGGCTCTACTAATTAGGTGAGTGGCCCTTCATTCTCGTGTGTAGCCGCCCAGGTGCGTACCCTATATGGAACTATCTGCAGACTACCTGAACAGAGCTTGCAGAACACTGGTGGTCCATGGGCCACAGTTAGAGAACCTCTGGTGTAGACAATAAGAACTGACCATTCCTGGCTCTGGGCACTGTTCCTTGAAGGGAGCTCATAATGCAATTAGGCAGCTTCAGTATTCTGGATACCAGTAAAGGATTTATTACTAGAATTGGTGTGATAACTACTGAGCTGGGTGTGTGCAGGTGTAACCCACATACCTTCTGGCTGTGGTCTTCTGTCACATCTAGTGGCACAGAGACCACTTAGAGAGAGAGAAAATGAGTCTACTCTACAGCCTTAGCTAAGAACTGATTGGCTTTTAGCTCATGCCCTAAGTTCCAGAGGTCCCAGGTTCAATCCTGCCTGCTGACAATGGGGGTGTGTCAGTGTTGTTACAAAGGTGTAGGTTCATTAACATCTGGAGAAGAGATCCCCCATCATGCAGTGCTTCCCTGCTTTTCTGGTCCCAGAGTTCAGTGTAGTCCTTGCCTTGGAATCTCTATTCTCCATGCTAATGGAGATGCCTGCCTGTCCCATCTTCAATGCAAATGAGGTTAGAGAAGTTTCCTTAATCCTGTCATCCTTGTCTGGAGGGGTTTTGGTGTATCTCCCACTGCCTTTTCATTACTTGTGGTAAGTCTGTCTTCTGATCGGTTTTGGTTCAAGCAGAGGAGGGGGATTGTGTGTGGGGGTGAAACGTCCTTCATGAATCAGACAGGCTAGATACTGCGGCCTGGTTCCCCGAGAACACAGAGCTGACAAGTAACATAATGGAGAGACAGATCTGATTGTACCTGGATAGTAATATTTGAATACACAATGCACACTTTCTTGCTTAGTCCTTAGATGATATAAAAAAGAAGAAAAACTCAGACAAAATATAATCCCTGATCTCCTGAAAACTCTAGGCTTCTGTGGAATATAGTAGTATAATTTGAAGGGCCAACATTCCCCTGGAATGCTGGCTCTTTAACAGGCAAATACCAGTGACAGGAGGCAGTGCTGAAAGTGTATTTTGCTCTATATGTACTTGATGTTAAACCACTTCACAGCTGCTTATATTGAACCATTTATCTGGTAATAAAATTACCAAAATATAAAATATAAATTATTTTATAACAAAATGCATTTTTACAGCACTTTGAATCCAGTAGGATCCCAAATCATAAATACAAGAATCCTCTGAGTTCCTTGTCAAATGCAAGAATCAGAGAAGTAGCCGTGTTAGTCTGGAATTGCAGAAGTGTCCTGTGGCACCTTAAAGACTAACTAAAGACTAACAAAGAGTCCTATGGCAGCTTAAAGACTAACTAAAGTATTGAAGAATAAGCTTTCATGGACTAATACCCACTTCGTTGGATGCATGCAGTGGAAGTATCCAGGGGCAGGTATAAATAGATAGGCAAGAACCAGGTTAGAGATAACAGGGTTAGTCCAATGAGGCTGAACCAGCTTGTTATCTCTGATCAGGGAGGGTGAGGTATTCCTCTAGCAGCTGAACTGCAGGTATGAATAGCGAGAGAAGATAAACTGCTCTTGTAGTTAGCTAGCCAGTCATAATCTCTATTCAGACCTGAATTGATTGTGTCAAATTTGCAAATGAATTGCAGCCCTGCAGTTTCTCTTTGCAGTCTGGTCTTGAGGTTTTTTTGCTGCAATATGGTGACTTTTAAATCTCTAATTGTGTGTGCAGGGAGATTGAAGTGTTCTCCGACAGGTTTTTGTATATTGCCATTCCTGATATCTGATTTGTGTCCATTTATCCTTTTTCGTAAGGACTGTCCAGTTTGGCCAATGAACATAGCAGAGGGACATTGCTGGCACACAATGGCATCTATTACATTAGTAGATGTGCAGGTGAATGAACCAGTGATGGTGTGGCTGATCTGGATAGATCCTGTGATGGTGTTGCTGGTGTAGATATGTGGGCAGAGTTGGCATCGAGGTTTGTTGCATGGATTGGTTCCTGAGTTAGAGTTATTATGGCGCGGTATGCTGTTGTTGCTGGACCAATCTACACAGGAGCTCCACTTCCTAGACACCACGGTGCAAATTAATGACGGCCACATCAACACCACCCTATACCGAAAACCTATCAACAGCTATGCCTACCTTCATGCCACCAGCTTCCATCCCGGACACACCACACGATCCATTATCTACAGCCAAGCACTGAGGTACAATCGTATTTGCTCCAACCCCTCAGACAGAGACCAACACCTACAAAATCTTCACCAAGCTTTCTCAAAACTACAATACCTGCACAAGGAAATAAGGACACAGATCAGCAGAGCCAGACGTGTACCCAGAAACCTGCTGCTGCAAGACAAGCCCAAGAAAGAAAACAACAGAACACCACTGGCCATCACCTACAGTCCTCAGTTAAAGCCTCTCCAATGCATCATCACTGATTTACAACCCATTCTGGACAACAATCCCTCACTTTCACAGGCCTTGGGAGGCAGGCCAGTCCTGGCCCACAGACAACCCACCAACCTCAAGCATATTCTCACCAGCAACAGCACACCGTGCCAAAACTCCTCTAACTCAGGAACCAATCCATGCAACAAACCTCGATGCCAACTCTGCCCACCTATCTACACCAGCAACACCATCACAGGACCTAACCCGATCAGCCTCACCATCACTGGTTCATTCACCTGCACATCTACCAATGTAATATATGCCTTTATGTGCCAGTAATGTCCCTCTGTTATGTACATTGGCCAAACTGGACAGTCCCTATGAAAAAGGATAAATGGACACATATCAGATATTAGGAATGGCAATATACAAAAACCTGTAGGAGAACACTTCAATCTCCCTGCACACACAATTAGAGATTTAAAAGTCACCATATTGCAGCAAAAAAACTTCAAGTCTAGACTGCAAAGAGAAACTGCAGAGCTGCAATTCATTTGCAAACTTGACACAATCAATTCAGGACTGAATAGGGATTATGAATGGCTAGCTAACTACAAGAACAGTTTCTCTTCTCTCGCTATTCACACCTCCAATTCAGCTGCTAGAGGAATACCTCACCCTCCCTGATTAGAGATAACAAGCTGGTTCAGCCTCATTGGACTAACCCTGTTATCTCTAACCTGGTTCTTGCCTACCTATTTATACCTGCCCCTGGATACTTCCACTGCATGCATCCAACGAAGTGGGTATTAGCCCACAAAAGCTTATTCTTCAATACTTTAGTTAGTCTTTAAGGTGCCACAGGACTCTTTGTCATTTGTCAAATGCAGCCACTCTAGGGTGGGATGCAGTATATATTTACTCTTACAGAACAGTACAACTCAACATTTTAGGATAAGGAATAGAGAAGAATTAACTGTGTCTGGATGAAACTTCAGTGGGGAGTAAGGGAAAATGACTAGGTACATATTTACATTGCAACCAGCAATAAAATAATGGACCAAAAAAAGAAGGAAGTTGTGGAGGAATTTAGATAGGCAGAAGATAGTATGATAGGCCAAAATGAAATTTGGGCAGGACACTGCATATTTTTGCAAAAAATAAAATGACATTAGTGTTTTAATTTTAATGTATAGGAGCGTGGTTTTACATCTCATCTCAACTGTTGGCATCATAGTGCTATACTAGCTGGGGCATTAATTCAATAATGCCTAAAAGGAAAGAGTGCCATGTATTGAAACATCAGCACCACTTCCTGCAGAGGAAAATTGGTTCTTGTTGAAAGGAAAAGGAATTCATTCTCTACTGTCATTATAAGGTTGTAAAGTGTGTGGGAGCTCATTGCTTTTCGTGTTTGGGTTTGTGGGTTTTGTACATGATTGTGATGGAAGCATTATGAACCTACCATTTAAGACTTTGGAAGCAAAAATAAAATATGAATGCTACTCAGTTCTGTGTTTTCTTCTATAAACATTATGTTTATGGCTGGCCCAGCTCCTATTGACTTGAATGGCAGCAGGCTCAGGCCCAGTGGTCACTAGGATAAAGAACAATATGCTGACAAATATCTTCAGGTGCAGTTTCTCTCAGAAATGATCATTTATTGCACCGTTTTCAAACACAATAAAAGGCAGGGAGAATGGGCACAATATTTGGGATTACAGCCTAGAAAGTGTGTAAACTGGAAATGCTGGACCAAATTCTGAGAGGTGCTGAATATTGTCTTTTCTTTGATGGTTGGAAGGGACAGTTGTTCCACATCTTGCAGTATCAAGTCTGTTGATAGCACTCTGTTTCTCAAACCCATTTTAACTTGTAAGATCTTTTATGGGGAGTTGACTTTGACGCCAAGGACACACTGTAGGGCTGTCAAATGATTAAAAAATTAATCACAATCACATGATTGAAAAATTATTTGTGATTAATCATGTGATTACAGAAGTTCCATCACTCTGTTATCAATAATATAATACAATTTATCTAATTTTTTGGATGTTTCTACATTTTCAAATATGTTGATTTCAATTACAACACAGAATACAAAGTATAGAATGCTCACTTTATATTTATTCTGATTAAAAATATTTGCACTGTAAAAATGATAAGAAATAGTATTTTTCAATTCACCTAATAAAAGTACTGCTGTGCAATTTCTTTGTCATGAAAGTTGAACTTACAAATGTAGAATTATGTACAAAAATAACTGCATTCAAAAATAAAATAATGTAAAACTTTAGAGACTACAAGTCCATTCAGTCCTACTTCTTGTCCAGCCAATTGCTCAGACAAACAAGTTTGGTTACAATTTGCAGGAGATAATGCTGCCCGCTTCTTGATTACAGCATCACCTGAAAGTCAGAACAGGCATTCACATGATACTGTTGTAGCCAGCATTGCAAGATATTTACATACCAGATGTGGTAAAAATTCATATGTCTCTTCATGCTTCAACCACATACCAGAGGATATGCATCCATGCTGATGACAGGTTCTGCTCAATAATGATGCAAAGCAGAATGTACTGAGGCATGTTTATTTTCATCATCTAAGTCAGATGCCACCAGCAGAAGGTCGATTTTCTTTTTGGTGGTTCAAGTTTTGTAGTTTCTGCATCTGAGTGTTGCTCTTTTAAGACTTCAGAAAGCATGCTCCACATCTTGTCCCTCTCAGATTCTGGAAGGCACTTCAGATTCTTAAACCTTGGGTTAAGTGCTGTATCTATCCTTAGAAATCTCACATTGGTACCTTCTTTGCACTTTCACTGCTGTGAAAGTGTTCTTAAAAAGAACATGTGCTGGGTCATCATTTGAGACTGCTATAACATGAAATATATGGCAGAATGTGGGTAAAACAGAACAGGAGACATACAATTCTCTCCCATGGAGTTCAGTCACAACTTTAATTAATGCATAATTTTTTAAAGACCATCATCAGCATGGAAACATGTCCTCTGGAATGGTGGCCGAAGCATGAAAGGGCATACAAATGTTTAGCATATCTGGCACATAAATATCTAGCAATGCCAGTACAGAAGTTCCATGTGAATATCTGTTCTCACTTTCAGGTTACATTGTAAATAAGAAGCAGGGAGCAGTATCTCCCATAAATGTAAACATACTTTTTTGTCTTAGCAATTGGCTGAACAAAAAGTAGGACTCAGAAGAGTTGTAGGCTCTAAAGTTTTATATTGTTTTGCTTTTGAGTGCAGTTATGTATAAAAAAAATCTACCTTTGTAAGTTCAACTTTCACATCAAAGAGATTGCACTACAGTACTTTTATGAGGTGAATTGAAAAATACTATTTTTAAATGATTTTTACAGTGCAAATATTTGTAATAAAATAATAATACAAAGTGAGCGCTGTACATTTTTTTACTCTGTGTTTTAATATATATATATATATGTAAATGTAGAAAAACATATATATATATATATATATATATATATATATATATATAAATGTAGAAAAACATCCAAAATATTTAGTACATTTAAATTGGTATTCTATTGCTTAGTGTTGCAATTAATCACAATTTTTTTAATCACAATTAATTTTTTGAATTAATCATGTGAGTTAACTGTGATTAGTTGACAGCCTTAACATACCCATTTACATCTCTGTCTTGGGGTTTGTTTATTTAGATGAAAAAGAAAAAGATTCTCTAAAAAATATTCATACCCCTCTGTCAAAATCTGAAGATGAAGAATGTGCTGTTTGAAAGCACATATGCCATACACGGGCCAGGAAAATGCTGGTCTTCCATTGCTTTTCAGTAATTAAGCAGTAAGATTGTTTCATGGTAACAATAATAGCCGCTGTACCAAATTCAATCCAGTACTCTACATACAATGATAATTGACATCTGACTGTACTTGTGACAGACTATTATAGCCCTCCATAAAAGTATAGTAAAATTTCAAGGCTGCAGTAATAATTAATCTGGCAATGAAACTGGCTTATAGTTTTCTCCTTCAACTACTGCTACAATACAAGTAATCAAATGTGACTTTGTGAGGATATGATACTTACACAAAGCTTGCTGAAGGAAACATTTTTAGGACATTTTTGCTACAAAAAGTATTTAGAAACCAGTTACTTAAAAGCAGATCTATTGGCATCACTGTACCATTAAACCCAACTCTGTGAACAAGTGACATAGCAATATACATCCGCCTACAATGTTTTGAGAAAGCATGTGCTAGTGGACTGGTAATGAAATAAATCTTTCATCTGTGAGCTAGTGATTGAAAATCTGACTGAAGTCAATATTGACCAAAAGTCATAGCCATTGAATGGAAGATAGATTTTGGCCTCCATTAAATCTATTGGTAGTCTTATTTCAGGTCCCAGTGGATCAGTGGCCATGTTACAAAAGTCTCCATTATATCTACCATCCTCTTTTGGCATCTCAGCAGAAAGCCCAAGAATTGAACAGGCCTAAAGAGTAAATATACTCTTACCTCTGGGCTCCTCAGTAAGAGGTGGAGACACATAGAGAGGGAAGAACAGAGGGAGAAGGGATGGGGAGGGAAGGTAAAGAGATGCTTCTTCTAAGTATGAAATATTTATTTCCCCAAGCCCATCAACTAAATGTACTCATTAAAAATTGTTAAAGCAAATAGGGAGAAGAGCTGACTGAAAATATTTTTTGTGGAAAACTGCATGTTACAGTGTCCTCAGAACAAGAGAATAATTTCTGTCATGGTTATTTGTTGCCCTATTACTTGAATCTTTCTTTGGTTACTTTCACATTGTCAGTTTTTTGAACATGTGTGCGACCCATGCACCTACAGGAATAAGTAACATTTTTATGTGCTCAAGTTTGCTTGAATAGCACTATGTAGTTTAGAAAATCTTTTTCTACCTCAGAACACAGAGAATCCTGTTAGAAATTTATTTTTTTTTGCTACATGCACTAATTACAGGCAGAGAGGTCTAGCTGCCCACGTATTTGCATGGTTATTAATGTGAAATTTGCTTCAGAGTATATGGTGTTTTGTGGGCTTGTATCACCTCATGGTTTATTACCAAGAGGCACAAGGTAACCCACAAAAAAAATCTTTAACCTTCCATAATAAATGAAAAAGATTTGGGTGTTTTATTTAAAACTGCAGTGAGAAAATGAGACAGCTATTCTGTGTGGTTAGAATTCATTTGTTTTATTAAGAAAAAACAGATAGGAGAGGTATCTGAAATTCATGAGAAAGGAAACAATGGTCCATGCTTTTTGGTGTTGGTTTCTCCACATTTAACTGACAGCATTATGCCATTATGTAATTTTATAACAGCTTTTTCAAAACAATTTTTGAATATGCTTGAATGATATTGTAATTTGAACTGAGCAAATAATTTTTTGGTTTCGTGGCTGAACTGAAAAATCTCTTAAAAATTGGATTTTGTTTTTTCTCACTGATATAAAAATCCCAAGCAACGTCAACTGGGTTGAATGAAATTTCTTTAACATCATTTTAAAATGAGATTCCCAAGAAAATTATTATTTTTGATGAGACTTTCTTGCTGTCAGAAGACAATTAGCACTTCAGTGCCATGTACTTGATCACAGTGACTGCTGCTGAATGATGGGGGACATTCCTACACAGGACTGAATGTGATGTCAATTTTTGCTAGCTGGAGAAGCACGAGGCTAGAACTGGATATCTAACATCGGACTCCTGCATAACCATGCAGAACCTTACCATTCAGAAATAAGATTTGCTGGTAAAAATGTGGTTACTTTTTTTAGTTATATGAACCTGCCTCTGCTAATTGCATTATTAATTAATTGATTTTAGAGCACACTTCTCATATAGTAATGCAGATGAAAGTTTGTCAAATATATAAGTTTATGTTAAGTAGTTAGGAGAGTTAGTCAGATCTTAATATAATTTTCTGGGTAGTAGGTTAAAAGGGTTGACTACTGTAGGTACATTGGGAAGGAGACGTTGGTGAATTGGCGTGTAAGTAATTGACCAAATTGTCTTAGGCTTTAGCTTTGGATTGTTTTTTCTCTATCCTGTCAGCAACATCAGAATTGATAAGCAATTGGCAAGAGTGATTATTCTGAAGAACTCTGTCAAAAAATTTAAACAACGTCACCTTCCCAGGAGAGTGATTAAGTGTAAGTACTATTTTCTATTGTGATTGTGTTATTTGATTCTGAAAATCTGGATGGTTATTGTATTGACCAATTTTCTAGTTTATGCTAACAAACCATAGTTCAGTACTACTCTGCCTTCTTATATTCTACCCAATTAGATATTGTTGTTAATGATTCTTAATAAAACTCTATAAAATTAAATTCTACTTTTGAGTCCCTTTTCTTTAATTAAGCAAAAATCAAAGAATCCTAAGAAAGGTGGTCCAGGTAATCAGTTAAGCAGTTTGCTTAACTAAGGTTTTTTTATACACCCTGTCTTTATTAGAACAGACATGTAGACCTAAAAGATCCAGTAAGCAGACAGATTTTTAAGAGTTGTAAGGTTGAGTTAATAATCTATCAGTGACCTGGACATGGCTGATCATGTCCAGCGGTTAGCGCAAGAGTCAGCCCTAGCGGCTAGAGCAGGAGTCAAGCTTAACAGTTTGAGCAGGAATCAGAGGCCAGATGTCAGAGCTGAAGTCAGGGATTGGAGTCAAGGTTACCTGGAGTGAGGCCAGGCTGTAGTCAAGGCAGGAGCAGGACTAGAACATGGCTGGAGCAAGGCTGAGAACAAGCAGACACAAAGGCTATTGGTAGCTATGGGTGAATGTTTTGAGCAGCCAGCACCCTGCTGCTGCTGCTAGTCTTAGGTGCAAGTCCTCTGATGTACTCACTCAATCAGGCAATTTAGCCAACCAGATGACTCGACTGGGGCAAAGCTGCACTTGTTAAACTGCTTGTGGGATAAGCTAGCAGGTAAATAGACTAGCTGTGGGCCTTTAATTCTGACACTGTATCATCTCACCATATCACCTGAGATGATATCATATCATCTGTCATATCATTTTAGACAATTAATTTCATATCGATTACTAAGACCAGAACATTAAGACAAGATGATAATTGAAAGAATGTTACAATATTCAGATCTTATCGCAGAAAAGCTAGGGTAAAAGTCATGGGTGAGATCTTCAAAGCACAACATGAGTTAGGTGCTCATCTCCCACTGACTTTCAATTAGAGATGGGCACTTAAGTCTCCTGCCTTTGAAAATCTTTGAGTTTTGTTTTCAACAGTATTTGGCTGAGTGAAGCCAAAGTACAACTTAGTGACATTTCTCTCTATTTGTCCAGATGTAACATTTGTATTTGTAGCCCATTTCATGACTTTCATGCAGGATTTGCATGCATGATTTATCCTTGTCATATAAAATGATAAATTTGCATGCTAGGATCTGCGTGTATATATATATATATATATATTCATGCCATATATAACCAAAAAAAAGTAATTTCCTCTAAGCTTATAGAAACTTTTTAATTTTAAGAATAACTGAAATATACTAATATCAAGAAGATGAACTGTGCACCAACATTCAGTGGACCAGTATTAAATAGCGTTACAGTAGATGAGAGCCTTAGAACATTAAACCTAGTCCTTTAGTTCAAAAGGTTGCTTTTCTCACCTTTGCCCTCATGAACTGAAGCACAGCATCAAAGAGATCCAAAGACTGGCCAATGGCATTTTCAGGTAATAAAATAGCAAGCAATGTCAGTCTCTTGTCAGACCTCATTGATTAAAGATATGTTTTAATGTGCCTGAGCTTCAAAAAGCTGCGTTCACCTCTTGAAACTGTGCCCTGCAATGTGAGCAGAATCCTCAAAGTTATACACACATTAGGAAAACTGTCCTCAGTTCTGCATCATGAAAGAATTGGAGAACTTAGGGTGGAGAGTGTTTACTGTGTTGCAAAATGTGATGGATGTTGTCCAGTTCAACATAGAAGTCTTTATTATTGACGTCTGAACATTCCCCATGTGTCAGCATCTGGTGAAGGTCTGTACAATTGCTCAAGAGTGTTTCCCTGTCTGCCAGCAGCTTACAAAGGTCATACAAAAACATCCATGTCTTTTTGTAGTGCTTCATTTGTCCAAACCTTTCTTTGATGGATACATGAGGAGTGTCAATGAGTGAGCAAAACCATTCCCTGTTTAATTTTTCTTCTGAGATTCTCTTCACCTCATCTCTGCCCTCATAACCAAACTGTCTCTTCTTCCGATGAATATAAATTTTCTTGAAGACAGGCTCAACTTCTAAGTTTTCCACCATTTCTTCGATAGCAATGATGGCCTCTTCAAAATCCATTGTCTCTGTAGGCCATAATGAAATCAAGATAACTTCTCATGAAAGTAATAACAGTCACAATGTTTATTGACTGTGTTTGTAATGCCTTGCTTACCATGTTTACTTGGAACAGGATATTGTGCCAAACTACAATTGAGACCAGAAATTTGACATCAGAGATATGGTTTGCCAGGCTTTGTGGCTCGTGTCAGATTCCAGCCTCAGCTTTGCTCAACTGTTCAAGTTCCAATGGGCAGTTGTAAACCTCAGTCACTTGGTACCTCACTGGCCTTACACTGTCAATACAGTTCTCCCAGTAAGTGTCAGTTAGCAGCTTCACAGTCAGATTTGTAACATTGTCTGTGAGGATCTTTGACCTGATTGTTGATGCTGAAAACAGGACATATATCCTTTGCAGTTCTCCAAAGACAGATACTGAGTCTAAAGAAGATGCTGCTGCATCTGACACAATCAGGTTCAGGGAATGGGGCAGCTACAAGGCATGAAGAAAGCTCTTGGATTCAGCGCAAGGATCCTTGCCTGGATGCCACAGTTTCTTCTCTTCAAGTTTGCACCATTGTCATAGGATTGGCCACGGCAATCCTGAAGCTCTATTTTATTCTCATTCAAAATGTTCATAAGCTGTTCTGTTAGGCCTTTTCCAGGAGAGCTGTCCATAGACCAGAAATAGATAAGGTGTTCCTTTACTTGGATACAGCCATCCTTGTGGTCAATAAATCTTACTGTAAATGACATCTTTTCACTGTGACTAATGTCGGAAATGCACTCCATTATTAAGACATAGTACTTTGCTTTACTAAGATGCATCAATATGTTATCAAGTACTCTTCTCATTGTCATAAGGTCAATCAATTTGTTTTCAATTTGTTTTCAATTGATTTGCTGCAGTAAATAGTCATAGTTCCTTTATGAACTACTCAATGTAGGTGCTCATGCATGACATGGCCATATTTCCCAAAGAGCTTTACCAAACCGAGGAAATTACCCTTACGTTTGGTGAACAACTTATCTGATAAGCCCTGGAAAGCAAAATTATTTTTATAAGGAAGAGGGTAATTGAGATCAGACGCTTGAGCATATTCCTCCAATACAGGGTTTCTACATTAATAATGCACTGGTTTTCTGTGTCTATGCATCAGAGCCAGGACTCGACCTCCATACATTTGGATCAGGCCATAAAATGGCCATAAAATGACCTTTTATATTGCTTCTGAGCATCAATTAACTTATACCAGTAATTCTATTCAGAAAGCCCAAGGAATGATTTGGCATTCTTGTCAAATATTTTGCAGCAAAAACATTGACTCTGTTTCTCACCATATTAAGCAGTATTTCACAGTGTGTCTTTGAGAAGCATCACTTCTGCTATATACTGGCAACGTCATATCCTCGATTTTGCTTCATCTGTTCAAAATTGTACAATCAATATCAGCAGAGTTTAGGATTGCTGGCCATAAAGCAGGATCTGATATATCGATTTGTGGTGTGCAATTTTTCTCACTGCTGTTTCTGTCATCATGTGAGGCTCATTCTTCTTTACCGTTTCTCTCCTTTTCATGTAAACCAGATTTTTCTTTATCATTACTCCCATTTTCATGTGAGCCATATTCTTCTTTATCATCACTCTCCTTTACACAAGCAGGAAAATTGGATGATTCTCCATCACTTTCCTTGCATTTCCATTCCGTATCTTCAGGTAAACCTGCTAATTCCTTCGTAAGAGAATTTCCATCATTTAAGTTTTGCTGCTCAGTTTCTTCTGCACTGGTACGATTGCTACTACTTAAAGCCTGGTCTATGCTCTATTTCAGATATTTTCCTATCAAATTTACCCCTTGCTTCAAACTAGATTACAACTGAGCTTTTCATTTGCTATACTGAGTTCCTAAAGGCATCTTCGAGGCATTTTTTATTTTCTACGGGGGAAAACAGACAGTATTAGGGAGAGCAAAAGCCTATTATTCTGCAGTATTGAAAAGTCAGCAAACGTGTTAAGCATGGCAAAAGAAGCAACAGTATTTCTTTTATATTGTTGTGTAGATAAATATTTCTGCTATCTCTTTAAATATGTCCTTTATTAGTCACTACTTACATCCTTCTAGTCTTAAAACACAAGTACACTTTCACAATTACAAAATAAAACAAGGTTCACAACATTGCTGCTGGGTTCCCACTTCACTTCATTTCGTTCTTATATGTCACTGACTAACTGGTATCACCCAGCTCCCTATACAACTGCGAGAGAATGGCTGACAACATTCTAGGAGGTTCAAGGAAAATGTAGTTCTCAGAAAGCCTGGAAGATTCCACGAGTTTCTACAAAGGTTCAGAACATTCGTGAAAACTGAATCCACATGGAATACCTGAAACATTTGACTTCAAACATTCTATTTCCCTTTTGTCACTAACAATAAAAACAGCACCTGGATCCTGGCACCCCCTCAGTTGCCTGGGTTGCCTGCCCCTGAATCTGGCCCTGAACTAGACTGTGGATCCTTCTTATAGCAGTAAATCTAGTCTCAGAACACAGTTTGAGTATCTCAGCTGGTGCTGAAATGCTATGTCATAGGAATTTTACTATAGAACAATTCAAAGAAACAAAAATGAGGGCATAAAACTTGTAAAATGTTCATGCATATATTAAAATATCAAGGTCCCAATAGAGCAAAGTACATAAATAATTCCTTTCTCTAAGCAGTTACTGCACATCTATGCAACCCAGCTGAAATTTATTGGACTGCAATAGTGAAATTGGGGGCAGGATTTCATCCATCACTTTGTACTGGTTACAGTAATGAAGGTTTTCCTTTATCTCAGATGGTAGTGGCTTGTACAGTGGGAGGAGAGAAAGCTGAGTTCCAGTCACTATCACAGTCCAAAATCCCAGTTATTATATATTCTTTTCCCCCATACTTTTTGTACATCTTTGTCTAACCTTACAATGTGATCAGTTGCACATTATTTAGGGTTTCCTATTTTTCCAAGTACACAACTGTCTACTTATCACTCTTTCCATAATTTTACACACACATGTGAGGACAGTTGGTCTACCCGCATCAGTTCTCATAAGTAACTTGCCTGGTTTCCCTGTTCATACTAGCACCACATGCTTCCATTCTACTTGTATTATACCTTCCCCGCTCCCCCACATGCTATTATATAATTTTAATAAACTCCTTAAATTCCCTTTGGATAAGTATTTAAGAATTATATTACATATGCTATCTTTACCTGGAGCTGTATTTTTGCTTTTATCTGTAGCTTTTTTGAGTTCCTACATATTGAAATTTCTATTTAGTACATTATCGTCATATTCCCAACCATTTAGGATCATCTCACAATTTTCTTCAGCAAATCCCACGCCCCCCGCCAGAAAGAAAAATCTGTACTTTGATTCTCATCCTTACTAATACTTTCTGGAACACGTATGCTTGGATTTCTGCTTTTCTTTTGTTTCAACTTATAACTTTATCCTCTTCAATAAGACTAGGAAAAAATTGTATTGCTCCATGTTCCATTCATTCTCCTAACTTGCCAAAATACTTCTTCTAACTCTTTTTTTAGTCCTCTTAATATCTCTTTGTACCACTGCCTTCTGTTTCATCCAATCCTGACTGTTCATTGTGATTTTAGCTTTTCTATATACCCGATATCTTTTTAAAATTGCAATCTCACATTCTTTGTTCCACTACAGAAATGCATTTTTCATTTTAGGGCAATTCAATATCTTATAAATAGCTACTTTGGTTGCTGCCATAATTCCCTATATTACAACATACTAAATCAGGGATCGGCAACCTTGGCATGTGGGACCGCAGGATAAGCACACTTAGTGGGCCCCACCAGTTTGTTTACTTGCTAGTTTGCTGACTGCAGCTCCCACTGGCCACGGTTAGCCGTCCCAGTCCAATGGGGACTGCGGGAAGCAGCAGCCAGCACTGCACCACTTCCTGCCGTCCCCATTTGACCGGGACAGCGAACTGGGGTCAGTGGGAGCCACAGTTGGCAAACTGGCAAGTAAACAAACTGGTGGGGCTTGCTAAGGGTGCTTACCCTGCAGTCCCACATGCCAAGGTTGCCGATCCCTGTACTAAATTCTACCATATTACCATTTGCACGTTTGCTGTTCTAGCACTGACCACACTTACGCCTGAAGAACTCCCAATCAACCCTTTTACTAGCTAAATTGTTTTTTTGCAATTCCTTTTTAGTTAAACCTTGTTGGTGCTGTTATTTTGCATTACCAGATTGTACTCATCAGTAAACTGTTGCAAACATTTAATATTTCTATAAGATTTCCTACTTCCTCATAACTCGTTATGGCTATTCAAATCTACACATACAATATATGGACCTTCTACATCTCTAAATAGCTCTTTTAATTCCAAGCTCTCCAAATCCTTTACAGGATTGTAAACATTTATCAGTGGTTCTCAATCTGTGGACCATGGGCCACTTCCAGCCGAATCAGCACACAGCTGCGGCCCATGTGATGTCCTCGGGACCATACAGGTAGGATATATATTGTGTGGATGCAGCCCACATAACTCAGAGAGAGCTGCATATCTATCTCACTGGCTCCTTAAAGAGGCATTTTAATTCATCATTGGAATCCGAATAGCAGTATGTTCACAACTCAGTTTACTTACATTCATTTCAACATAACTTAGATTTTCCTTTATAATTGTATAGCCCCCACCCCACCTTTGTATTTCTTTATGATATCTGCCTATACTATATCTTGGAACTTTGAAAGACAACTTTTCTATTAACCACATTTCCTGTATGCCGATAACATCAGGTTTGACCTCCATTTCAAAAATAGGCTTCTATAGTTCTTGACCATGTGCTTATTTTTTAGCACCATATGAGCTAAACCACAGTATTGTCCTCATCCAAAATTGCATGAATGCACTCTGTGAGATACCTCTCCACTGCTGTATTATACTCCTTATTCTTTCTATTCTCTTTCCTGTTTGTGATGTGCAGTGTATTACTTACCATAAATGCTACAATTTTCTTTTTTTCTACAAGTAATATGTCTTGCCTTATTTCTCTTATATTATGCACCTTTGTAAAACTATTTTGTAGAAACAGTTCCTTCCCCTTACAGTTTTTGTCTCCTTCCCCACTTGTTACATTGAATGCCTTTTAGCAGCTTCTGCATAAGATATTTTGTTGATAATTCTTGTTCTTTGTATCTCATTGGCCTGTTTAGTGATCATGAATTCTCCATAAGCTGTACTCTGTTTATCCACACAGTGGCTACAATTTAAGCTCTGTTCCTATCCACACAGTTTTCATACTAATGCTCCCCTCCACATTGGCCACACCTTCTTTTTCCTTTACATACATTTGCCACTGTGATGTGGATGCCAAATGATCAAAACTGTAGGCTCAGCTGAAAACTGACAAACTCACAGCTGAAAGTTAGGCCAATTTACTTGTATATTAGAATGGATCAAAGTGATTGTTAAATGTGTAAAAATGCATTTGGTGTTTAGACACCATCAAAACTAATTGGATGTTACATGAATTGTTTTCCCTTATCTGTATCATGTTATACTGTATTTACATTGTGGATATCCCTGTAACTAAATAACCAATCAACTGAGAAAGAAATCATTGGCAATGCAAATGAAGAACTTTAGCAGGAAAATATGAAGTCTTGCATATTGGAAAGCAAGTGGTCATTGCATGTGATGATCAGAAAGATCAGAGCCTCTAAATGTGCTCCTCTCTCTGTTCACAGATCAAAAAAAAGAGACCACTTGGATGATATCCCTGTCAGCTTGTTTTCTGTGAGAGGAAGCTATAAATATGGATTTAGGGAAAGGCCCTGTGTCTCTGGACTACTTGGAGCCTAACAGGGCAGGAGAACTGAAGAAGAAGATGAAGATCCCCAGAGTCACTCTTGGTAATTTTGGGAAACTTGCAGATTACTACATCTCTGCTACCATTTGGAATTATAGACTGTGTCTCACCTGTACATATATTTTACCTGCTTTAACCTCTCAATAACTCTCATTTATTTTTCTTAGCTAACAAACCTTTAGTTAGTTTACTATCGAATTGGCGAGTTTGCTACAGTTCATTTCAGAAATTATATTATTATTGAAGAAAGTAATTTTATTTTGTAATAATCGAGAGAGAGAATCATTTCTCTCCTCACAACAGACTGTGGCCCCACTTCAGCAGAGAACTTGGGCATGCGCTTAACATTAATCACATGAATAGCCCCATTGATTTTGAAATGACTACTCATGTGCATAAATGCTTTGTTGGATTGCGTTATGTCACCAGGAAAGAGCCTTACATGGGACAAGGAGAAATTGTAATACCAAGATAGTTTTGGTACTAGGTTCATAGCCAGAGAGTCAAGGCCTGATTTTTCAAAAAAGCACCCAAAACTCCAGGTTAAATCAGTGAGAGTTGTGGGTATTTAACACCATTGAAAAAACAGGAAGGATCTAAATAACTAAAGAGATATAGGAAGAAGCTTATACTCAACTGCACTAACAAGTTTGCAATGGTGCCCAGGGGTAGTGTGTACTTGATGTCAGGCAAACATCAAATGCAAGAGAAGCACCACAGATAAGGCAACTTCATTTGAATTCATTCATCTGACAGTAGAAAGCAGAGCAAAGCTAACATAAATTTTGTGCTTATTTACATACCACCATAGATTAAAGGATTTATAAAGGAGCTCACTGATACCTTCTCAAAGATGGTGGTGAAATACCTCAGAATCATCACCCTGAAAGATTTTGGCATGCACATCAACAAAGCCATAGTTGAAAAAGCCCCAAACTCATCTGACTTGCCTTTCTAGGATTTTCACAGGTCATCTCTGGTTCAATCTGCATAGCCAGTCACACCTTATATCTGATCTTCAGCCTAGAGATCAAGAAAGAGAATATCACAGTCCAGCCTTCAACAAACCACAGTCTTCAACAAACCATCACCTCATTAAAACAGTTGTAAGAGACTTTGCAACTCCCAGACAACAAGAGCGACCAACGATCCTGATTCAAGCATGAATCCCTCCAGAAAAGATCAGCCATTTCAGGCATGTTATCCTGGAGGCCTGCCACCTCTCATGTAGACAGTAATATTTCATGGTCCACATTGCTGAATGACGCAGAGAAGTCCAGGAGGATAAGAATATATGTCTACCCTCTATCTATTGACAGAAGGAGATCAACCAAAAGGACAACACCACCCCACCCACAGGATGAGATAGGTGTTGAGGACCTAGGGATTCATTATCATTAGACACTAGCTTCAATCATTGATGCACTGGCCTCTAAATGGTCCCTTTCTCCCTACCACCCACAGAGATTTCCTTGGTTTTCTGACACCAAAAAGATGAAAAAAGAGAGGTGGACTGAGTTGATGGTGAAAAACAGAAGCTGACACAGACAGGATGTAATCTCCCAGGAACTTATCTCCCAGGTGAGTGCCCTAACCACCAGGCTAAAGCTTAAAAAGGGATGCATCACCTCCACCACTGCCTCCTCCTCCTGCCATTTTGTGAATGGGACCTCAGTCCTGAAAAAAAATTGACTGAAACTATTTGATGAATTTGTGTTTTGGTGCCATGAAAAATGCATTTTTGGTGAATTTACTATTTGCTGAAAAAAATTCACACAGCTCTAAATAAGTGACCAGCCAACATGTGATAGATGTGTAGTCACATGGCTTAATGCACTACTGTAAAGCACTCAGATACAAGGGTGAAAATAGAAGAACAGTATCAGAACTGAATAGAACAGAATATCTTGTAGGGGGAGAGAAAAGCATTTATCACCTTTGATAAGCTGTGATCAGATCTCATGAGATTAGTGAAATAGTTTTGTGAAATAAAGAAGCCAGTATGTCTGTGGAAAGAAGAAGCTAGAAAGGTAGAGCCATGAACTGGATACTCAAAGGGAATTTGAACAGATTCTGTAAGAGTTAAAGGGAAAAGGCATGCACCTCAGTTTGAGTTTCAGTTACAATGGATGGCACTGCTGAAGAAGGAAGAAGAGCCCCAGACTGAAATGGAGAGGAGTAGTGAAGAACTGTTCTCTCTGGTATCTTACACAATAGGGAGATGTGTGAGGCAGAAGAAAGTACAAGAAAAGCTAGAGCTGGAGAGCACAGAGGAAGAAAGAACCCAGAACAGCCTGAGATAGAGAAATTGAGGCCACATCTATACTACCTGTCAGATCAGCGGGTAGTGATCAATCCCTGAGCAATCTCTCCATTGACTCTGGAACTCCACCGCTGCAAGAGGCAGAGCAGAGTCAACGGGGAAGCGGCAGCGATCGACTCACCACTGTGAGGACACTGAGGTAAGTCGACCTAAGATATGTTGACTTTAGCTACGCTATTTGAATATCTTAGGTCAACACCTCGTGTAGACCTGGCCTGAGAGATCTATGTGACAGATCCAGGTGTGGTCCTGAGTCAGCCCAAAGTGAGAAGTACAATACTGAACCTAAATGAAAAAGCTGACCAAGAACTAAATAATTAACGGAATATATAATTACTCTTATAAATACATTAAAAGTGATCCATCAATACCTAAATTTACAGTTCTGTTTGTCCTGCAGTGATTGATGTTATTACTTGTTACTTATAGCAGTAGCTATAATCCAAACAGTGTTATAATATATGGGTAAGTAGTGTCAACAGTTACAGGGAAAACTCAGGCCTTGTAAGTTTATTGTAAGTAAAATAAATAAATTAATTTAAAATAGCCATTTGATTGAATGTTCTCTTTCCATAATAGCATATGTATAAATTTAATCTCTGCAATTACCGCTGTTAACCAGTGAACAATTATGATATTATAACAATAAAAGCTATAACAGCAAAACAGTTGCCTTCTTAAAGACTTTTTTGCTAGTATGCCTTTCTGGTCTGCCTCTTGAAATCTGGCTAATTCAAACAGTAGCACTTCACCTCAATTGGTGCTGCTGCTTGGGGAACACCTGTTGCCTGGGTGGAGCTGCTGGGGCTGGGCTGGCGGAGCCCTGGAGAGGCCTGAGTTAGAGGGAATCAGTTGGAGGGAAAAGTAGAGTAAATAGTACATAGGCCACTCTGCTAAATGAGGGGAAAGGAGCTAGGACTGAAGAATCAGTGAAAAATAGATAAAAGAACAGATATATTAGACTTAGAGGAAGATGAATTAGGCAGAAGGGGAACAACAAGTAGGTGAAAAACCAAAATATTGTCAAATCACTGAGTAAGGAAGTAAAGATAGGAGACATTAGTCCCCTGAAAATAGCTGAATGGATTAGTAAAAGTCTTGGGGATATCTCAAGGACTAAAAGATTACAGAGTGGCGATTTGTTGGTGGTAGGCACCTGTAAAAAACTGGCTGAAGAACTAGTTAACATTTAAAATCTGTGGAAAATTAAAGTAGATTGCCAGCTACCCTAATTTTTGGTGGAAACAAGTGGGGTAATGTACGGGGTCCCATTGGAAATCACTAAGGATGAAATTTTAAAAGGTGAGAACCACTTTAAAAGGTGAGAACCACTTTGCTATTCACTAAGCAATTTATTAGTAGGAGAGGGGGAGAGAGCAAACCATCCCACAGCTGTGCAAATAACATTTAGAGGAAGGGATTTACCTGGTAGGTCAAGCTAAGATGTCAGATGTTTTGGACTAAACAATATATTCTGACCCCTTTGAAATATTATAAGTACCAAGAGTTTGCAGATGTGACTGTCATGCTGTCTTGAATGACTCATGACCGTGAGTGCCTACCTCAGGGCAGACTGTCAAAAGCAGGGCAGACACCCTAAACTTGTGGCATGTTCTCTAATTCAGTCTGTACCAACCCAGTACCAAATGTGAACTCCCAAAATACTAAAATAGTCTTTTAATGTAGTCACAGAGTATGTCTACACAGCAAAGAAAAACCCTTGGCTGGTCCTTGCCAGCCAACTCAGGCTTGCAGATGCTGGGGTGAGGACTTCCGGGCCTGGCTGGAGCCCAAGCTCTAGGACTCTGCACGGTCAGGAACATCCCCACGGGCAGTCCCCTTAGATACTCTATCTTGCCACCCATACAAGCTGGACTATGTGACAAAATCAAAAATACATCAAAAATCACAAATATTCCCAGTTATGCCCAGTCTCAAGAAACCAGTCACTCATCCAAATTGACTTGTGCATTATAATAATAATAAGGTATTTATCTATCTATAATAATAATAATAAGGTACTTATGTGATCCTCTATCCTCTATCATAATATTTTTTTTATACAAACTCGACTGTGAAATTGAAGTCCATTACTAAATTGGGAATGCCATGGATTGCAAAAATGATTTAATTTTATTAATGTCTTATTTGGCTCATCTTTTGAAATATAGATATTTCAGGAAAATGTGAAAAATAATCAAGAACTATAACATATGCATGTCTTTTATATATAATGTAGTCAAAACCTACTTTATGCCATATAGGTTGTTTAGACTGAGCATTTCAATATTTTTGCAATATAATTTTGTATTTTTGTATTTATATATTTTGCTATATTTTTGCTATATGTCACATTCTTTCATATGATCCACTATGTTTTGGTTCATTTGTGGCCAGTACAGTACCTCTCTTACTCTACTTGTACATTCTTCTATGCCTAAATGTCCCTCATGTATATGTTTCAACATCTCTGCTGGTAGCCTTAATGAAATTACCTCCAATTACTGACAAGTCTTGAATAAATTGATTATATGACATTAGTATCATTTTTTTAATTATATCCTTTTTCAATAAGGTTTTTAAATTTTTAAATTCTCATCCTGTGTGGGTGCTCACTCAATTTCTTTCCATTCTTTATGATATAGAAAACAATTTTAAGTACATTATACATACCACATCATCTTCTTCAATTACATTGATTACATCATAAGCTCCAGAAAGAGTATCAGCAACAATTAATGTTTTGCCTGGCTGATACTCTAATTTTAAATCATATAAATACAATTGAAAAAAATATTTTTTGTAACCGAGGTGGCATGTCTATAGTATTCCTTTTTGAAATATTAACTAATGGTTTATGATCTGTTCCTTTCAGTACAGGTCTATCATATATAAATATGTGACATTTTTTGCATACAAAAACCAGTGCCCAAACTTTTTCTGTTTGAATACACTGTCATTCTGTTTTTGATATAGCACCAGATTCATAAGCAACTGGTTTTTACAGATCACCATACTTTTGAAATAGGAACTCTCTTAGGCCTTGTTTAGGTGCATCTGAAGACAATTTTGTAAGTCTTTTACTATCAAATAGTTTTAATATTGGAGCTGTTTTTATTAGTGGCTTAAATTGTTTAAATTCTTGTTGTTGATAGTCCCATTTCCAATGATTATGTTTACAAAGTAAAGCCCTTAAATTTATTGGGTTTTCTTCTGCTTGGTTAGTTATGTACCTTCCTATAAAATTAATCATACACAAACATTTCTATAATGCCTCTTTATCTTTTGGGTAGGCAATATCATCAATGGCTTATATTTATTGTGTATCAACGTGATATTTGACTGGTCAGTTTTTCTCCTAGAAATGTTAATTTTGTGCACTCCAAATTTACAATACTTTTTGATCAGCTTCAGTCCTGTTTCTTTTCTTTAGATAATGTCTTAGTTAATCTTATATCATGATCTTATAAAGATCATATCCATATTATAATATTATCTGTGCACAATTGTGTGCCATCTATATTTTCAAAAATCTTTTGAATTGCTCTGTGAAATACCTCTGGAGCAAAACATAATTCAAAAGGTAATTTTTTAAATCAGTAACTTCCAAAAGGTGTTTTAAATGTACACAGCAATTGACTTTTTTGCTCCAATGGCATTTGCCAAAATCCATTCAAAGCATTTCAAGAAGAAAAGTATTTTGTTCCTGACATTTGTTCAAATATTTCTTCCCTTGTAGGTATTTTAAAATGTTCCCTTTTAACATATTTATTTCAGTCCTTTGCATCTAAACATAAATGTAACTATCCATCTTGCTTTTCTAATATTGCTAATGAATTCATCCACTCAGTCAGTTGTTCCACTCTTTTTATTATATCTAATTAATCAACCTTCCAAATTTCTTTTGTTTCCTGAAGCTTAAGGTATTTTTTCTAGTTGCATACATAACTGGTTTCTTTGTTTTATTTAACTCTATTTTACACATGGTATCCAATTTACCAATGTCAATGAATAACTCTTATGTTCTATTTCCTGTGTTTCATAATCCTGAATAGTCTAAATTCTACCAATTAGATTTAGTGCTAAACATGCTTCTAAACCTAAAATAGAAATACTTCATCCCTTAACTACTACAAATCTTATATCTTCTAAATGATTTTAAAATATGATCTGTAATTCACAAATACACATAACAGAAATTTTTTCAGACTAGAAGATTGTAAATTAACATGCATTTGTTCTCTAAATACAAGTTTTACTTTTTTCCCTGCAGAAATTACATTATATATATATATATAGAGAGAGAGAGATGCTTATCTCATAGAACTAGAAGGATCTTGAAAGGTCATCAGGTCCAACTCCCTACCTACACTAGCAGGACCAAGTACTGTCCCCTGACAGATTTTTTGCCCCAGATCCCTAAATGGCCCCCCTGCCTACACTAGCAGGACCAAGTACTGTCCCCGACAGATTTTTTGCCCCAGATCCCTAAATGGCCCCCCTGCCTACACTAGCGGGACCAAGTACTGTCCCCTGACAGATTTTTTGCCCCAAATCCCTAAATGGACCCCTCAAGGATTGAGCTCATAACCCTAGCTTTAGCAGGCCAATGCCTCAAGCCACTGAGCTATCTCTCCCGCAAGCTTGTACACCTTTGTCTAGTACATACAGAATAAATGTTCCATTAGTACACAGTATAATTGTCCAATCCTCCTTACAGTTTACGTAGTCACTGTTTCAAAATACCCAGAAACAATGTTTCTTCGGGCTTGTCTTCACTAGCGCGGGGAGAGATCGATCTTATGGCAATCGATTTATTGCGTCTCGTCAAGACGCGATAAATCGATCACCAGTGGCACCCCCGTTGACTCTGTAACTCCAGCTCGCCAAAAGGCGCAAGCTGGAGTAGATGGGGGAGCGCGCCACCGACCGCCGCCGCCGTGAGGACGGCAGGTAAGTTGGCTGTAGATACGCCGATTTCGGCTACGTTATTAACGTAGCTGAAATTGCGTATCTACAGTCGATTCCCCCGCCCTAGTGAGGACCAGCCCTTCATCTGTAATGTCAGCTCTGTTTTCCTTATTCTGTATGTTCTCTGAGACTTTTGAATTAAATATTTATTTCTAAATTTTTCAAAACTTTTCTGTTTACAAACTTTTGTGAAATGATTCTGTTTCTTTCAGATATGACAGGTTGCTAGACATTGTTTAGGTTGGTACTTCCTTCCATATCTAGAACATTCTTTAATACTTTCACTCTGTTTTTCTCTGTAGTCTTTTCTTTTTTTAACTTATTTCTTAATTTTTACTTTTTCTCCTGGGTCTGACTGGCATATCAGTTTGTTTTGCTTCTAAAATGTGTAACTGTTGAGTAAGTTCAGCAGTTTGGCAAGTTCTTACTGCTTTTTACAGATTTAGATCCTGCTCTTCTAACAGTTTTTTTCTTACCCTGATATCTTTTATACCCATAACAATTTAATCTCTTATCATTGATTCAGATAGATTCTGGAAATTACATGTCTGACTTCTTATCTTTAGATCTATTCAAATGATTCAAAATCTTCCTCCATTTGGTGACTTGAGTGAAACTGAAATCTTTCAAATGTTTAATTTCTTTTTGGTAAACAGCATTCCTCAATTTTTTTTAAGATAAGCCCATAGGTCATTTTCTAGCATTAAGCTCAAATGAATTAAATAATGAAATTGCTTCACTATTTGCAATATTCAAAAAGATGGCAACCTTTTGTTCATTTTCCTTATGAGTAGATCCCAATATCCTCAAAAAGAAAATAAATTCTTCTTTAAACATTTTTTCCAATTTTCTACAGCATTTCCTGATATTATTAGTAATGTGGAAACTCTAAATTGATCCATCTAATATCATTCAAACTTGTTTTTCACTGCTGAGTAACTTGTACCTCACCTTTTTAAAAAAAACTTCTGCTGTTTTTTTACCACTTTCTTCACTCCTAGTACCATGTATATGTTTTTTTATTCAAGTAATCCACTACTCTTAATAATAATTTATAGCTTGTATCTCAATAACAGGCTTTATTAGGTACCTAGTTAATATATAAAGAGAGTATCTTAACTCAAGTCAGTCTGTCAGTCTAACCTAAAACTCTCTGCATGCGCACACTGTCAGCTCCCACACCCAGGAGATTCTATTAGTTCCCTTAAAGCCACAGTAACACCATAGTTGTCATGATGGGGAATAGGGCTCACGTCCAGTCTACACATTAAGTTCCTAAAGCTCATGCATTAGGGTTTCAGCCAACCACCTGCAGGAGTCAGGAAAGGATTTTCTCCTCCCACCACCCACACTATCATCTGGGAGGTTTTTCTTGCCCTTCCTCTAAAGTATTAGGGATGGACACAACTGGAGATGGGACATTGGGCAGAGTGGGCCAGAGCTCTGAGGTGGCACCATGCTTTCTCTTTTAGATGCTTGGCTGGCTGATTCTTGGTCACATAGTCAGAGTCTGATTGCCATAAGTGGAGTCAGTAAGGAATTTTTCTCCCAGGTCTGACTGGCAGTGACCTTGGAGGTTTTTGTCTTCCCTGCAGCATATGGGTGTGGATGTGGGTCACCTGCCAGGATTAGCTGGGTATAGCTCATTTAAATATGGTGCACCTCTGCCCCTCCTGTTTTCTGCCTGAGGCTCGTAATAGTTTAGTCCCTTGTGTGTCTCATTTGCTATAGTCTCATTTCCATTGTAGGTTTTAGTGTGTGTTTTGTTTGTGAGGGGTGAGGTGGCGGAGTTGGTGGGCTTTAATGTATTTGAGGTTAGATTAGATGATCAAGGGCTCCCTTCTGGCCTTAAACTCTATGACTCCTAAAGCAGGAGAGCTCGAGCTAAGCAGAAACCATGTTCCTGAAGCAGGGGAGCCCAGCTGAACAGAAGCTGTGCTGCTAGGATGGGAAGACTAGAAGGAGCCTGGACCAAGGCAAATAGTGGATGCAGGTGGCGGCAAACTGATTGACTCTCTCACAGAAGGAAGCAGAGACAAACGGTTTTGTTTATACTTTGTGTGGGTTTTCCCTTAAATAAATGATACCTCAGTGGAAGGTGCTCCTTAATACCTGAAGCTTAATTGTACTCCAGGCTGGAGGGAAATTGATCCAGATCTCTTCAGATGCACCACATCCAGCCACAGGGGCACATACAGAGGACAGACCTGCCCTACAACCGTGTGAAAACGTTAACTTTCTTATTCTTTTTTAACATCTTGAATACCTCCACAGATCACATCAATGGATATTTCAGTGTGTCTGTAAGACAGTTATTTTCAAGCCTTACCTTTAAATCCTGCTGCATATACTTACTTCAGGTAGCCTTAAAATAGCTTTATTTTTATTGTTTTGTTTACAGATTTTTTTAAAAAACAGCTATTTTTGTCAATTAGCATTTCTTCTGATTTTCTCAAATATGACATTTGAATTCATACATTTTCTCTTCAATTTTGGTTTTACAGTTGAATTTAAAAACAAAACAAAAGAGGAAAACCACCGTCCTCTCACACTGATTTAGAACTAAGTAAACTTTTAACTAAAGCATTTTTTTCCCATACTGTTCCTACCTTACACACCCAACCCACTCAGCTCAGTGGCTCAGAAGGCACTGTAGTTATAGAATTAGTTCCTGATTCAGAAATCCATCCCTATCCAGCAAAGGACCCAAGTATTTGCAGAAGTTCCATTGACTGAGGTGCTTAAACTGGAGAATGTGCTAACAAACTTTCCTGAACAGGGATGGGCTTAAGCATATGCTTTGCTGAACTGAGGCCCTGGGGTCATTGGGATGAAGATTTAAAAGCCCTCTTCCCTTTTTTCAAGTACCAGAACTGAGACTCTCCCTAACAAAAAGAGGGGAGCTAACTACTGTGCTCGCTTGTGAACCACAACACTAAGGAAGCATGGGATGCTGGCTAGGGGATACGTCTAGTCCCCAGGAAAGCTGGCATGCGTCAGTGTCCTGGAGGGTGAGATTTACAAATGATTGAAATGTAACAGGAGCTAGGCACCTAACTGCTATTTGTGCCTTCGAAAATTTCCCCTGTCATCTGTGTTATGGGCATCCCTGGGTGCAAACTGCTCCTTTTCAGAGCAATAGCAAAGCATGCTACTAGGCTCACCTAATGGAATCCTGGTTGGTGGGAATGCTAATCGCTCTCAGTTGTCCATAAACACACAGTTTGGCCTAGAGATGATGAAATCAGAAGTGGCTAAGATTCCCTAGGTCAGTGCTGCCAGTGCAGCATTATCCTCTGCAGAACATTTTCCAGACCTTTGCCCACCTTCCATTGACTCTCCCCTCATTGATTCCCATACCTGTTACTGTTCTGCTGCGTATAAGTACTACCAGAAGTAGTGCCTCTAGTAAGTCTCTGTGTTGAAGAGCGGCTTACATATGAACTAATTCAAGACCTGTTCCTGCAAAGAGCTGAGCACCTTCTCCTCCCAACTTGGGAGAGGCTTAGTATCACACAGGATCAGGCCCTCTGTGTCAGTGAATATGGTGCCAGGCTGACAATATCCTGGACACACCTTGTGGAATTAAGATAAACTTTGTTGAACAAAGTTGAACCTCACTGAATTAGGCTAATGCCTTTGGTGGGTCATCGTGTTAAGAATGCAATTGTGTTTGTGCCCTTATTGTACTGTATATAACTCCTCCAGGAGGAGGGGGTGGCTAATGTAATCCCCCTGGTTATCCAGCTATTCTGATTCCACCCTCTGAAGAGGCTGGCAGATACTACTTCAAACTGGATACTCCATGGACCAAATAAAGGTGGGGTTTTTTTTGTTTTGTTTCGTTTTTTTAAAATATATAGCCTGGTTTTAAACAGGCGAAGGGCCTCCTTCCTGTTCCAGCAAATAGACAGGGCCTTTGGGTCACTGAGGGACCCAATCCTTTGGGAAGGATTGGAAGGGCTGGGCCAACAAGGCCTTATAAGATTAGAGGCTTCCTCCAAGCTAAAGCTGTGATGAACTTGAAATCACAAGGATGGGTGGGGTTTGGAAGGACTGCTGCTGCCAGAGCCAAGGATAGGTTGGGCTGATCTCTGGTAAGTTTCTTAGCACATGCACAAGTTTTTATTGTTTTCAATATGTTTTCTCTGCAGTGTTTTGCCATAAGAATAAAATAGGCTTGCATCAAAAATTGTGGTAACTTAAAACTGTGGGAAGTCACCCTGTTAACCATCTCTGAAGAGAAAGCAACCTGTGTGGTTGAGCAACCTGTCTTCACTGTGAATAACAGTATGGGAGGAAACAGTGGAATATCCCAGTCAGGAGTGAGATGCAGATCTCCAACCAGGAAAGGAAACAGCTGGGGAGCAGCTAGCCTGTGAGTGGTTGCCCTTGCTGGACCACAGAGTGGAAATACAGGTGCTGTTGCCTTGAACTGTGACAGATACATAGGAGATCCTGTTCCCATTGAAGAAAATGAGAAGCTTCAGTGGATTTCGCTGTTGAAGGATCAGACCCTTACCTGGGTAGTGGAGGAAACTAACATAGGTTGAGACGTGGCAAAATTTGATTTTAAAAATTGACAGATAATATCAATGTTTATTTTTAAGGGTTTTTTTTTCAATGTATGTGTTCACAGATGTGCAAAATTATGGATTTTGAGCTTTTTTTATTTTTAGCAATTCACTTTTCACATGTGTGGGAAATTATCGCAGGGGAGGTCAGACAATAGTGACAGGAGATGCTGAGATTCAAAAAATTAAAACTTTGTAAAAATACAAATGGTCAACATTACATGTCAAAATATACAAAGTAAACATTTCTAAAACAAGTTCTCAAGTAGCATTTTTTTAATTTACCTATCTGTACATTTCAATTATCATTGATGGATTTTTTTTGTTGGTTTGTGTGTGTGTACAGTGAAATCGACATTTGCTGACATTTACTATTAAAAATCTAAGCCTCCCAAGCCTAAAAATGGAGCTTTACATTGCAGGTTTATTACCATCACAATACACTGCAAACTTTCACAGGAAAAATTTCATCAGGCTCACATACACAATCATTTCTCATCCATAAAGAACATGGTGTTGAGAGCTAATACAACATATTGTTGATCTCAAATATACTGTATAAAATATCTAATGTTGAGAACAATCGCTAATACAAAACACACAAGTGACAGTTCAAAGAAAGCATACTATTAAAATTCTAGTGTGTGAATTTGGTAACAAAAATTGTCAGCTTCTGACTGATGTAATCACCTCCCTGACTGGGTGTCAAAATAGGTCACTAGAGCATTCTCTTCACAATAGCCTGAAGTAAATGCTGTATTCCAATCTAAATCAGCTGCAGAAGAGGCATTCCCTCTTTCATGTAGATTTATTATTTGTTATGTTCCTCCTGGATAATATTAAATCAAACAGAGATTGGTTTGATTGGACAGCTCTTCAACTGAGGACAACACCTGCCCCTAAAGTGGCACCACCCTTTGCATGCTCACACCTTCAGCACTGTAGCCAGTAATGTAAAACACTCTGCAGTGCCTCAAAGTTCAGCTCAGCCAGCCATGGCAAGGTCAGTCAATTAAGCAGCAGGAGCGTGCTGAGGGGAAGGTGGGGGTGAGGACTGCAGCATGACCACAGCGCTAGCGACCATGGCTCAGTTTCTAATGGCAACCATCTCAAAAGCTCCTCTGTGTGTTAAAAGTGCTGTTCTGTGAACAGTGCAGTCTCCCTTACCAATCCTGATTTAATATTTATCTTCAAATCTGACAGCTTATTAGACAATTCAGTATGAAGATTCTACACACTTAGGGAGGTAGTGAGAGATTAAAATGCCATTTTGGTCCCACTGCTTTTAAATCCTGTGTTCCCCAGTGCCAAGTATCACATACAGTCAGCCTATGTCTATTACTTGGAGCCACTTCCCTTCTCTGTGTTAATATATTACCAACTTGTACTAAAGGTGCTTGCAGACTCATGGCTGAGGAAAGCCTGATTTCAAATCATTTTCTCGGAGCTCAACATGGGAAATTGGATTAATTTAGTCATACCAATAAACAATAGTTATGGGGTTTAATAACTGAAGGAATCAGAATCATGAGATATAAGTGAAAAATTTAAAAGAGGACAATACTGTATAACATTTTTAAAGAACTTGTAGACTACTTTTCTCTGTATGGAAGAAACAGCCCTCGTCAAAGACACAGACTACACTTAAATCACACACAATCTGAAACAAATCTGTTTGCTGTAAATATACGGAACTCAGAGCTGTAAGTGAAACATATTTGCCCCAGGAGAATAGGACTCAGGACCTTAATACTTGTATAAAATGTCAAAGCACTGAACAAGTCAAAGCAACATTTATATTTTTGTTCACTGTAACAATTTCATGATTACATTCAGATAAACAAGTTATTAAAACCAATCAGAATGTTGATACCTTTCTATCAACAAACCAATAATCCAATTTCATTTCTCTTCTAGTTAGCAAATAATTGTTTTGAGAACACTAGAAAGACAGGAAACATGGAGCAGGCATGCCAGGAAAAGGATGAACCAGTACACAGATATTGACATCTTTCCATCAAAATACCACCCCCTCGCCGCTGCTCCCATACCCAATACATTTTTGAACATCTCTTTCTGACATCACAAATTTAAGCATAACTCTTCTTTGCATGTTCAGTACAGGATGAGTAGGTGAACTGATTGATTGGTGGACTAGTGCATTAAACAGAGGGTTCAGCAAATGTGTACAGCAAATGCTACCTAGCCATGGTTTGATTTCCTTAGAATGCAGCTGTATCAATCCAATCAACATAATATTGTATGAAATCTCTCAGAAAATCACTGAAATTTGTCCATGCGTCCTCACCCCTGAATATCCCCACCCCTTTTCTTTTTGTGGAAGGGAGGGCTCAATATGTCTTTCATGACTCTGATAACTCTGAGGCCTAAAATATTTTGCACACTTCTCTTCAGACTTGGGGGAAAGGGCCACAATTAGCAAGAGGCATTCACTAGAACAGTTTGGCTTCTGGCCACCCACTGAAGAAAAACCCTCCAACAACTTATTTTTAATTTCAGTATTGTTAATACTCTTATTTTAGCTTTCTTTTGAATTGTGTCCCTAAGCCCAGAAGGTATGCGACATTCTACATCCCCAGTGACACCAGCTGGTGAGGACAGAGTTCGTTTCCTCCAGACTTACAAATAAGTCTCTTTGTAGTGCAGAGCTAATGGCAATTATGCAAGAGGTTGGTCATGCCACTCTCCCCAGGGTAAATGGCCTTCTCATTTCTAAGGCAGGTAAATGCTGTCAGCACACAGACCCCTGTTCTCTGCAGAATCAATTTCCAACCTGACCAGGTCCCAGGAAGTGGATTTTATTGTTTGCACCATTTTGCTGGCCCTTTGTTCAGTGAAAGATGCTTACTGAGCCTTATGATTTGTATAAATACAAGCCACACTATATATTACACTCATTCACATCAGAACATATTGGTTTGTCGTACATGAAGTTTATTTGGTGCAAACTTGAACTTCCGGGTGTTAGGTTTTCTGGGCAAATGCTGTCACTGTGATTCAGTGCTGTATGTTCCTTTGAATGGAACAAAGATAGAAATCTGGATTTAACTGCCCTATTTCTTTCTCTCCATAGTGTCAATAGGCAATTACAAAATACAGTTGTATTACTGAATGCACTCAGTATTACCTCTTGTGTCTCCTGCAGTCTTATTGCAAAATATCAGATTGAGCCAACCATTTGCATCCCTGGACAGAGCAACTTGTGTGTAAAGTCCATGTTAGCAGAGCAAGCATAGCTTTGTTTGCACTTATTCATTGCTCATCCAGTACTGCAGTGTGTGGTTTTGCATATTAAATAAGTGCACAGTAACCTTCCTTTACCTCCTCTGAGCCCCACCCCCTCCCACCCAGCCTCAGGAATCAACACTGTTGCACAGTCTGAGGCACACTGAGAGGAAGCTGCCAGGAGGTTGCTATGGTAACTGTTCTGCTTTCAAGAGCTATTTTCCTGGTTTGAGGGGAGATGGAGAAGGCCACAAAAAAAAATAAAAAAAAATCACCCAACCTGGAGAGAACTAGGCAGCCTCTGATGAGAGTTCAGATAAAGAAGGTCACAGTAGTTTTCTGGCACTGACTAAAATAACCAAGAGGATGTGGGAGTTACAAAGCAACAAAAGAGAAATAGGTGAAGTAGAAGGGCAATAATTAAATTATTTGGTAATGTTCCTAAATTGGAGCATTTCAGATTTATATCAGCGCAGATCATCTGGATAATGTTTTATGAATCTTTTCATTTTTCATCCTGAGTTACAGTAATTTAAACACAAAAGGCTAGATTCTGAGCTCAACTTTCCCAGTTTAAATCTGGAGTAATTCCAGTAATGCCAATTAAGCTTCCCTGGTGTAACGGAGAGAAGAATGTGGCCCAGAATACCTAATTTTACGAAAGTGTGGAACGAAGGTGGAGGCTAAATGTTGTAATTCTAACATCTGCAAACCATTTTCTGAAACAGTCTTTCAACAATAGAGAGTATGTTGAAAGCAGAGAACAATGTGCCTCTCTCCACAGATTTTGGCCACTTCTGAGTGGTGGGCCTGAAGAGGTAAATCAAGTCGCATGCTAACCAAACTTCCACTGAGTGAGTAGGCAGCTATGTTTTGAACACAATCACTCGCAGAAGTACAAGCAATGCAACCACTAATTCCAGGACCAACAGTGAAAGACACTGAGGGCTGAATGCTCAAATAGAGTTTGGTTCCTAACTTCTATTTAGGCTCCTAAATTCCATGGATTTCAATGGCAACTGGAAGACTATTCCTTTTGTGCATTCAGCCCTGACTGTCTGTCATGGAATTATTGCCAATGCAGGCCAAGAGTATACATCCAGGAATGACATAAATATATGATAGGTCTATAGTGATTTTGCAAAACCATAATGGCAGGGGTGGGCAAATTACCGCCTATGAGCTGGATTCAGCCCATCAGGGCTTTGAACTGGCCTGCGGGATTGCCATACCTATGGTCCTCACATCGCTTCTGGAAGCAGCCGGAACAGCATCCCTGCAGCTACTGGGGGAGGGAGGACAGAGGGCTCCGTGTGCTCCATGCACTGCCTCACCTGCAGGCACCACTCTCTGCAGCTCCCATTGGCTGGGAATGGGGAACCACAGCCAATGGGAGCTTCGGGGGGGGGGGGTACCCGCAGGCGAGGACAGCGCATGAAGCCCTCTGTCCTCTCTCTCCCAAGGGCCACAGGGACGTGGGGCTGGCTGCTTCCAGGAGCGGTGCGGGGTCAGGGAGCCTTAGCCCCACTGCGTGCTGCTGCCGCCCCGGAGCCATTCCAGGTAAGCGGCGCCGAGTCGGAGCCCACACCCCAAATCCCTGTCACACCCCTCCCACAACCCAACCCCCTGCCCTGAGCTCTTCCTACACCCTCTCCTGGACCTCAACCCCCTGTCCTGAGACCACTAACTTTTGCCTTGCGTCCCCTGCCACGCCCCACACCCAACCACCTGCCATGAGCCTTCTTGTGCACCCCGTACCCTTCCTGTGCCCAGCCCCTTATCCTGAGCCCCTTCCTGCACACTGTACCCCTGCACTCAATCCCGCATCCCAACCCCCTGCTCTACATTCATGGCCCTGCATGCAATTTCCCCACCCAAATGTGGACCTCGAGCTAAAAAGTTTGCCCACCCCTGCATTAGGGTATCTATGGAACAGGTTTGCTAAGGTCCTCTAGTGGCTGGTTCATATAAGGGATAAGAGCCTAGTGATAGAATTATTTTTCAGCTCCAAACAGTAGATAGCTGTGCTTTGGTGCTGAGAGTGGGACGTTCAGTTTCCACTGATCACCCCTTGTGCTTGTATGCATCTGGTCAGGGGGTTTTACACCCACATTAAGTAAGTACTGGAGCTGGATTTTATATTGGGAGTCAAGTATTTCAGTTGTAGCCACTGCATTTAAGAGATGGAATATTCGGTGTGGAAAAAAAATGAGTTTTAACTTGTCAGTTTCCTGTAGTTATATATTTGTTATTTTCTTTGGTTAAGATTTGCCATAATAAAACAAAAATAAAATCAAACAGTGAGAAGGAAGAAGAAAAACGACTGGGTTGAATTGTGTTTCAGGACTGGGTTCCAATGTCCCATGTTATGATTTGATGATTTGTTTGAAAGGTGTTTGATAACACAAGATAGGAGCAAGAGGGAGTTAGGAGATTAAACAATATTCTTTAAAAAGTGGAGAGCTAGGAAAACATAAGAAATTTGGAACTGAATCTAATCCCTTGGCCACCCCTCTTCGTAGTAAGTGTGACATCACACACACTATGCACTCCTCCTGTGTCCATTGGTTGGGAAAAAAAAGTTGTACTTGGATGGGTGGATATAATAAGACATGTGGAGAAACCGAATTAGCAGGTAAGAAACTGCCATTCTTCACATTCATTTTTTTCCTTTCCCAGTAAGAGGCACAAAGATAAGTGGCAGCACATGGCTTATGGTTGCATTTTCATAGCAGCCTTCCCAGGTGGCCAGTTCAAATGCTAACGAATAGTTCTGGTGCTAACTAATCTGGCAAAAAGATTCCTGTGGGTGGAGGAGAGGATAACAGCTGCATTCAAATCTTACACTTGCCAACATAGGCATATGAGGCTTTTTGTTGTTCCAGGAACCTCTCAAGCCCAGAGAAGGTAGAAAAGTCCTTTGAATTGGAACCACCTGCTTGAGCTAATGTTTTGGCATGCCCCTGTTTGCCTGGAGCCAGTTCAGAATATTCTGGGCTTTGTGGAATGGGAAGCATCCACAGAAATTATTTGCCGTCCCTTATATATTTTCAATACCATTGTTGTCAGACAGGAAACATAGTGAACAAGCCTAATCAGTGTGAATCGTACCGAGTGTGCCACCATCCTGTACTACCATATTCTATTGTATTCTTGACTGACAGAGTAAATCAAGTGCTCAGCGATTTGGTGGTAAACCACATTCAAAATTTATGCTCCAAATAATCCTGTGGTTTCACTCATTGTGTTCTGTCACTCTCGAATCCTTGAACACACAGTATTGCAAGTTTTGTGACATTTGTTTTGGAGAGACTAGCCTGGATAATGCTGATAGTCTCAAACAATCTCCAGAATGTAAACATGCAATCCAATATTTGTCCACGCCAAAGATTTGAGCAGGGTGCCTTAAGCTTTCCTCAAATCATACTCAATTATTCCACAGAGCTAAAGAAAAAAACTGAAGCCAAAGGGTATGATTTTCAGTGTCACTTAGCACTGACAGCTCTCATGACTTCTAACAGTGATTTGGCTGCTCAGCATTTCTGAAAAACAAGGCCATTATGGTTCTAGAGATAAATGGGTGAAAGGGAACATTGTAACACAGATCAGCTGCAGCCATTTGATCTATATACCTATCCATCTCGTGCTGTAGTACTGAATACCTAAAAAATGACATGGTATCTGAGCCACGTATTACATGAGAGGTTTGCTGGCATGAATTGGCATCATCATTCCAGATTTCTATAGTTCCTTATCCAAACATGGGCAGATGTCTGTTTCATCATGTGCTATGTATGATGCTCATGTAGCCATTTCCTGCAGTATTCTTTCCTAGACTAGGCATTAATATGTATAATAATGGTGCTGAAATCTATGTTGATCTTTGATCATTCATAGCAGCTTTTTCACTTTAACAATATTATAAAACAAACTATTAAGTTGTGTACTTACTTACCTTATTGAGCGATGGATTGTGCCCACCCAACTCACCACTGTTTATGACGCTCACTTGTTGTGTCACGGCAGCAGAACTATTTATTCTTCTTTTGTGGAGAGCTGACAGCTGCAGAGGCCATAGGGAAAGGAGTTTACAATATTCAAGGCAAGATGAGATGAAGTGTTGGAAGAGGATTCCAGCATGGTTAGAGTTGACAGAATGGTTTACAGAGATGCAGGGGTGGTAACTGGCAAATGTATAGATAGAAGAGATGTGAGAAGAGAAAAAAGTGAGTTGAATGTCTGAGATGATACCAAAATTACAGATGAAAGAGATAAAGCAGAGGATCTGGTATGAAAAGGGGAACAAAGTTTGGTGACACTTCTCTTCACCAAGATGTCAGGAATTTAGCTGCCTCTGGGCTCAGTTGCCTAGCAAACCAATGAGCTCATCTGAGTGTTATAAACCCTCGCTATGTTTTCAATCCATTAAAACACCCACAGCTGGCCCATGCCAGATGACTCAGGCTCACGGGCCTTAGGCTGCAGGGCTATAAAATTGCAGTGTAGACATTCAGGCTCAGGGTAGAACCCTTCCCCCTTGCAGAGCCCCAGGCCAAGCCTGAGCTCTTACACTGCAGTTGTAGAGCCTGGAAGCCTGATCCAGAGTCAGCTGACATGGGCCCAGTGTGGGTCTTTCATTCTGCTTCCTAATGTCTTGCAGCAACAGCAGCATAGTGGCTGCTCAATGCATTCCACACCTTCAGACCAGCTTCCTGCCTGGCCCTTGCTCCAACCCTTGCAGGCTCTACTTCAGCCCTTGTTCCTGCCTACTTCTGAGTCCTGACTTGTGAGTCTGACCACTGGCTTGTCTCCTGACCACAGCTCCAGTTCTGCGCTTTGGTTCTGTTCTGATTCCTGGCTCCAGTCATTGGCTTGACTCCTGACCATGTCTCTGGTCCTGCCCTCTGATTCTGCTCTGACCACTACGTCAGACTCCTGCTCTGATCCCTAGGTTGCACTGCCTACACTTTGGTGTGTGACACAAAATAAGTATTTGTGCTTTTGAAATGTTTAGAAAAGGAAATTGAGGAAAACAAGTAACATGTTTTGTTCAGTTTGCACAATGAAGCCTCAGTCCTTATTTGGGCCTCTGGGCATTACTGTAATACAAGTAAACAAATATTAATAAAAACAACACCTGTATTTTATGAAGAAAGTAGGAGAAGGGGATGTCATTTAAGAAGTTGAGTTAAAGGTAAATATCAAGAGGGAAGTGATAGGTGGAAAAAAAAGCGTAAGGCTTGGAAGGGTTCATACAAAAATGTCTTTCCAAAGAGAAGGACAAAGGAAGACCAGTTTGATAGGTTGGAAGAGTGATGACAAGCACAGATATGTCATATCATGACTTAGTATGCAGGTAGTCCAGGAGGAATGAGTGGTTCATAGTTTTGAAGGCTGCAGTTATGTCACGGAAAATGAAGAGAGAGAGAGAGAGAGCAGGAGCCAGCAGCATCAGAAAGAAGGTTGTTAATAGCATGTAAAAGAGATTTCCATACTATAGTCAGAATAAAACTCTTAAAATAACTCAAGTAAAGGGCTTCATAGAGAAATCAGAGAGGGCTACATCCCCAAGTATTTTGCTGAGAAAGTTAAGGTTAGAGTTGGAATGGTTGTGAAAAAGGCTACTGAATTCAAGGAACAGATTTTAGGCAGAATACAGACAGGTAAATCACCATACTAATGTCCTGATAATCATTTCATACATTATACTATGTATTCCTTTATCAACATTCAGAAACATTTATGTTTAAAAATGCAGATTCTTTTTTATCAATTACATAACAGAATGTTGACACCACATGGATACTTTAGATCAGTGGTTCCCAAACTTTAATAACTTGTGAATCCCTTTCACTAAAATGTCAAGTCTCACGAGCCCCCTCCTAAAAATGAATATTTAAATTAGAAAAGCAGTTATTTTGGAAATATAAAATTTGTTTTTATGACATACTTATTATACACTATTTATTATTATTTATCATTACAGTATTTTGATTACATTATGAAAATGGCAACACTCTTCCAAGATCTCACTTTCGTAGCTTGTATCACTTTGAATAAGCCTGTTGTGTCCATTGTCAGGGGGCACAAGGCTCCTGTGTTTCATCAAGCAGTATCAGATGTGAAATAGCATGAACCACTGCTTTAGACAATAAGAGTAAAAAAGAAGAATGTAATAAAACTACAACTTGTGTGGCATTTAAAACCATTGTATCTAATATATAAAGCAAATACTTTGTCATCTTAGCCACAAAATCTTTGATTAATATCCCTGGACATTTATGGGTAGTATTTTGGCAACTTATGGGAGCCCATATTCATGAATGCAATAGAAATATATTGAGGACAACAAAAATAAATGCAAAATTGAATAACGTTCTAAAGGATAATCAAAAGGCATTTCCCAATCCGTGTTATGATAAACATGCGTGAAAATTCCACGAAAATCAAACTTAATTTACTGTTTCTTTTGCTTCAGACAAAAGTCTGATGAAGAAGAAAAACATGTATGTTCCTACATTTCTGCTATAAATTTCTCCATATCTCTCCTTAGCATGCACAAAAGTGATTCTTTGTGTAGAACTGTAGAGTCATTGGATCCATGCAAAAACAAAGGAAGAGTCAAGTTTCTGCAGTTGGGTATTGTCAGAGAGAAATAGTCTGTATTCTCTTATCTTGTTTAGTTCTGTATAAATGTGGTGGAAATCTTAAAAAAACCAACAACTTATCAGATGGAGTTTTCAAGTGTAAACAAACCATTGGTTTAATGGCATCAGTAGAGTTAAACCAATTTACCTTATTCCAATTGGGTATATACACACTGTTATGGCTGCAAAGTTACAAGCTTCCTTGCATTTGTGCCATGTGTCTACACTGTGCTGTGTTGGATCAATTGTCTATCATATGGATGGGTACCCCAGTGTAGTGACACTGCTCCCAGACCTGCTGCATTCCTAGCAATTTTCATACTAGAATCTGGGATAAATCCAGGAAGCTAGGGGAACTGTGAGAAGAGTGGTGAATCTCCTAGAATTCTCCCTGCTGTATCTCAGAACTCACTTGAGTGAATCTGCCATTACCAAACTGTGCCCATATTTTGCATAAGCCCAGGCGATCAGACTTTGTGTGAACGCGTAAATGCAATGAGCAAACTTTGGGTTTGATCCAAATACCACTGATATTAATGGGAGTCTTAAAAAGTGAATTCAGTTTTTAGATACTTCATATGTCTCCTTTATACTAACAATGGAAAATACCAATAGAATCAGTAGTCTGGAATGGCTATGAATTTTCTAAGTTTACTCACTGCATGTGTGTGCACATTTAGGAATTTTTGTACCTACACTGGCCTTATAAAAGATGTGCACAGATATTTTTAACATTATATAGTTCTCCTGTTTCTGTAGTGCAGCTCTTAAGAATTATTGAGGGTAAATCATGTGCAGCAGGCTAGAATCATCAACAAATTCTTTTGTTTCCTTCAGCTAAATAAACCAGGCCTGAGAAATCTACACTCTTAACTTCCTTATTTTATACCTTTTGGTAGGGGGTGAAAATTCTAGGCTAGATGGCTGACATTGCTAGCAAAGCAAAGGGAGTTATCAGAAATGTCATGGTGGCAAGCATGTAAGGAGTCAAGTCGGTTGCAATGAGCTCATCACAGCTGGAACGTGTTCTTTGTATAACATAAAGTTCATCTTGATATCAGTGCAATGAAACAACATATCCATTTATACCAGTGGTTCTCAACTCATGGCCCATGGGCCACATGTGGCCCATTTAGCACACAGTTGCGGTCCAGTTGTGTGCTTAAAAAAAGTTCAAAATTTGCCGCTTTGGTCTGGCAGGCCTGCACCAGTGCTCCTGCCAGTACGGGGCTGGTGTGTGCACAGGGAGGCAGGGAATGGGAGAGTGGGTCGATGGATAAGTTTGCGGGGGCCTCTGGGCAGTGAGAGGGTGGGGAATGCTGGGTACTAGGGGTTTGCTGGAGTGCTGCAGAATCCCCTGGTTCGGGGGGGCCTCTGCTTCTGTCCCCCCTTCTCAGGTCCTAGCTGCCAGTTCATGCTGGGCACTCCACTTCTGGCCTGGTGCTGGGGGTCCCGGCTGCCTGGACCCACATGGTGGGGTCTGGATCTGGCCGTTGCCCAGCCTGCCCTCATGGCTCCGCTCCTGGCCCAGCTCAGTCTTCCATATGAGACTATGGGAAATTTTGTGGGGCGGCGCGGTGGTTCTCAACCTGCAACCCACCCAAAACATTGGCCCACAATGATAAACAGGTTGAGAATCACTGATCTTTACTATCCTACAAAACATACAGAACTTAGGCCTCTGGTTGGATAGAATCAACAGGTAAAATCTGTCTATGACTAGAGACTGTACACTATGCTGTGTAGTAAGGTGAGGCCCTGAAGCATAAATTCTTGTATCAGAGGCCCAGGATGAGACATAAAGCCTGAACTAAAGTAGCAGTCAAAAAACATTGCTAAGTAAAGCTGGGCAGTGAGCCAGAGGCAGGTTCCTGCTCACAGAAGTTGGCAAGAAGGGGGCTGCTAGAATTACGTATTAATCACTAATAACATATGCCAAGACAGCATCAGAACACCTGGGTACGAACACATCCCACACATCTCACACAGAAAACAAAGAACAGGCAGACCTAACTTAAGACAGTATAAAAGGACAATATGATGAATAGACAATATGATGGATCAACAATATGGAAGAACAATATGGTGGATAGACAGTGTGATGGATGGATAAGTTTGTTCGAACCAAACCTGTGAGATAGTAACTAACTAAACCTGTGAGAAAGCAACCAACCAACCTGTGGGAAAGGCAACCCCCAATAGAAGGGCTGTACCTTGATGCATCAGGAGTGATGAGTAATCTGTTTGCAAAAGTGTATAAGAATACACGACCTGAGTGGTCGTCTTTGTCCAGCCTAGGGGCCAGCGGAGCATCCCACCACTGACTGAGCTGTGTCCATTGTCAGGGGGCACAAATTCGTAGTATGTCCTGTAGAGTCTATAGGAAACTATCACTGTGCTTCATATGACAATAAACCTGGCCCGGGTTCCTTCATATCTTACTAGAGTCTGTGGTCATTGGGGGTTCTCTCGGAGTCTGCTGTGTCAGCTATCTGTGCAGAACTGGGGCAGCACTCCGAGGGAACATGCACGCAGCCGACTGATATCATCATCAAAAAGAGCAGAGCACCACACCGGTAGCTACTGACAACATGCTGTCTGGATAATTCTTCTCTGAGTGACTGCACATGTGCATTCCACTCTTGGTGTGTATGTGCCCTGCGCAGTCACTGGAAGAATTTACCTCAGTGATAGCTGTTGAGATGGCTTGAGTCAGAGGTGCTGACTTCCCTAGTTCCCAAGGGGTGCTCGACCCCTGCCCTGCCCCAGGCCTCCACCACTCCACCCTCTCCGTCAAGTGCCCACTCCTTCCTCCTCTTGTCCCACCCCATTCCCACTCTCTCCCCCCACGTCTTCCTGCCCGCGCTCCTCCCCTCCTCCCCCAGTGCCTCAGGCACCCCGCTGAACAGCTGAGCATCTACAATTTATTTGGAGAACCCATGGAGTAGTGCCTGTGGCTTGAGCTCCCCCTGTTGCCATGTGCCATTGGTATAAAGGGCCCAATTGGCACCACGCTCCACTCAGTTCCTTCTTACCCTCCATGAAAGTTGCTGGAACTGATCTTCTTGCTCTTGCAACTGCGAGTACGCTCAGTGGACTGTGTTTTGTATTTTATTATAAATAGTTTAGCTAGTTGGATTTTTACCCCATCTGAGGGTTTTATTTGATTCCCCGAGCCAAGGGATGCCTCCAGCACTGGGCTTCAAGGCCCACATTTCCGTCAAGAATTCTGGGCCCCTGAGCAACCCACATTCAAGTTGCATGCAGTGCCTCCGGGTAGTTCATATCAGAGCATTGCCAAATTTGCAGGGACTTTGAGCCTCGCATGAGGAAAGATCGTGAGCCAAGCTAAAGTTTCTACTCATGGAGGTGGCCTTGAGACCTCCATCTGAGCTAGGTTGGTCAGACTTGGCACAGAGTGCTTAGGTCTCAGCATGGAGTATGCCTCCCACTGTGCTTGAATCCTGGCACCGTTCACCATCCTCATTGCCTATGAAGAGGCATAAGAAGCAGACTGCTGAGAGAGGGTGATCCCCAGCACCCAAGTTGGCTCATCATGAAGTGAAGAGTAGAGTACAGTGTAAGTTTAAGCAGTCCTTTGCTTCAGAAGATAGTATGCTTGAGTTTGGCACCTAGGCAGGTTCCATCGAGTCTGGAGACAGAAAGAGTCTTCTTTAATGGTACGGTTTACTTAAGCCCTCATCCGCGTTCTCTCTAAAGTAGTTTCAGTTTTTAAAAAGTCAATTTACTTACCTGTTTTCTTTTCTTTACACAAAACTACACGCAAATAGGGACAAGCAACGACTACGCACATTAGATGAGCATTAGTGTTCTACTTAGACAGGCCAAACTGTTTCATGGCTATAGCGGACAGAATAAAAGAAAGGCCCTCCAATCTCCTCACAAAGAATTGAGTTTTGGATAACATCCTGTGTCTACATTTATGGTCTGGCAAGCATTTCACTACCAGTCAAACTGACTGCATACTCCACAAGATCATAGGCATACTCTATGGCATTCCTACTGCAGATCCCTATCCAGGACATTTGCAAAACAGCAACCTGGTCATCAGTACACACTTTCTTCTCCTCATAGACTATTGGATGATGGTGTAGAGATGATGCCAGACTTGGTCAAGCTGTTCTACCATCTGTGTATGAGAACTCTGATCCCCCTGCCTATATTACTACTTGTGAGTCGCCAACAGTGGAATGTGCATGTACAGTCACTTGGAGAAGAAAAAAACTGTTATTAACTTTTCGTAACTGTTGTTCTTTGAGATGTGTTCCACATGTCCATTCCATGACCTGCCCACGTATCCCTCTACATCAGAGTTTCTGGAAAGATGGAACTGAGGTGGGCTCAGGTTTGTCTGAGCCCTTTATATAGATGCCAGTGGCATGCGGCAGCAGAGGGTGCTTAAGTTGCCCTAATGGGTACCACGGAGGGAAAATTTTCTGGTGACTGTGTGCAGGGCTGTCTCAAAGAACAACAGTTACAACAGGGTAGTAGCCACTTTTTTCAGCAAGAGTCAGGAAGAATGACCTCATAGAATAAAAACTGAATATATTATATTTCCCTTAAATTGGTCTTCACATCTGTAGTTCTATAATTACTTTCTGCTTCTGGTTTGTGATGATCCAGGTTATACAAGGCTGTTTGACTGGAAAGATTTGGACACACTCCTAATGACTAGAAGATAATCTATACGAAAAGACAGGAAACAGAATTGTTTTTTCCTGGGTTCTTCAGCAAATCAGGTAAACTTCTTGCTTCATTGGTTTCATTCTCATTGTACCTGTCAGTCACAATTGATTCAGAGTGAGAAATTGTAGCAACTAGATGGCTTCCTAGTGCCTTCACTGCAGCTAGGTGATTAAACATCCACCACCCTTCTGTGAAAACTTTAACCAATTTGTCAAGCTCATTGTGGAACTTTCCTAGATGGAAAAGACTTTTATACATCTGTACTTTCATTAGTTTCCTTTACTGCAGCACCGTGAAGCACATTAACCAGGCAAAGAAACCATTTTCTAAGTTCTGTTACAGCATCTGAAAAGGTTTATCCCTACTCACCAATTAGTCCCAGGACAATATTCTGCCATCAACTTTTATGCAATGCCCTTGTGGGCTCTAATAGGAGTTTCAGATGTCTGGAACTATAAGTAGAACATAGCTCTCACTGATACATTAACAGTTTCAAATGCAGCATCCCTTGATTACAACTACTCAGAGTAATTGATAAAACAATCAATGATTTTTTTTTGTAACAAGTCCATCCGAAAATAGTGTGTTCTCGCAGATCACATGCCATGATTTCCACACTCACGGTCTTGATCTTGTTGGTTTTTTTATTAGTTATTTCAGATAACTGGAATTGGTTGCCTGTTGCATCCTATGTCTTGTAATTGCAATGTTCAAACAAATGATGTTAAATCAATATTTACATACCTCTGACTTTGTTTTGTTGTTTTATTTCAGGGACTTTTTAAAAAAGCAAAGCCACATTGAAAATTTACTCCCTGAAAGGCTTAGCAATTAACTATGCAGCACACAGGTGTGTAGTATTTGAGGCTTGCAGCACTACAGGAAGAAATAGAGCAGGGATCAGCAACATTGGCACGCGGGACCGCAGGGTAAGCACACTTAATAGGCCTCGCTGCTTTATTTACCTGGCGGTTCACCGATCGCAGCTCCCACTGGCTCCAGCTCACCGTCCTGGTCCAGAATAGAGTGATGGGAGGTGGGGGGGTGGAAGGAGGAAGGAGAGGGTGGAACATCAGAAATAGAGTGATGAGGGAGGGTGGAAGGAGAAAGCTCTCAATGTGATGCAATTTTTCACTATATGCAGCAGTGAGGTTGCTTGTATTTATCAAATCCACTTTAAAAATGTCACAGTCTGTCAAACACTGCATCAGTAGATACTTGTGTATGTCCTAGAACACTCTGTTTTATGCTGTATCAGCATTGAACCAATCACACTGTTTATTCTAATCCATATTTCCATTTGTTTTTCAAACCTAGATTAACTGAGTGCCAGTATCAACTCATCATCACCCAAACGTAGCAGGAAAAGCATCACTGTTCTGCCCTCAGTTAAAAGAAGTACTACCACTTTGTTCTGCACCACTTCTTTTCTTAAGGATGGCTTACACCATGCAAAATATTGTGCCTGCTCCTCAGCTGATGGTGGCTTCACTGGTTACAGATGAACTACACTAATCTAAATCAGCTAACACTGGCAAGCATGGCATGGGTCATCTGGCCCAGTAGTTGGAGCAAGAGTCCAGTGTACAAGTTAGAGATGAATCCAGATGAGGCAGGTTCAATACTGTGGCACTGCACCCCATATTCTTCATAGTGATATTATTATTATATGATTATGGCATAATTATGATGCATTTTGTACAAGATGAGGCATGTAAGGTGTCATTGGAAAAGTTATAATTTCCTGAATATGATTATCGTATTTTTGTGCATGTATCATTTTTGTATACGAAGTTATGAATTTTGACTATGTATCTGTATTTTTCATGTAGTGACACCTGGGTGACACTCATCAGGCAAAATCCAGTCTAGATAGCTGGCTGTGAAGCGTTTATTCAAGGTAATAGGCCATTAGCAAAAACAATAGGCCTTAGGAGAAGCTTATCCCCAACCTGGTGAGGCTTCCTGAGAGTGCCCCAGACAGCCTGGCTACTGTGACTCAGCAAGGTATGCGAGGGCAGGTGAATAGGCCACATGACATGGAACACCATCTTGGATACCAGTGTTTTTCCACAAACTGAGTTTGGGACGAAGGGTTCCCACTATATGCTAAAGCTAGATAAGGTGGGAAGTGACATCATCATTTGTTCTTCACTCCCCCACAAATGAACACCTCAGAGAAGCTCCAAAAGAAAAGGACTTGGAACCGGGGTGGGGATCCCAAGCTGCAAAGCAAGTGCTGCTTGTGCCTTGAGAATCTATGTAACCGGTTCCCTAGGGAGTGCCATCTAGAATTGGGATACTGCTGAGCTCTCTCACCCACCAGCCTGGGCTCCCTCTCACACTGGGATGCTATGACAAGCTGCAAATCTGCTCCCAGTCCTACACTTCCACCAGCATTCACACAGGTAGGGACACACATAGCTGCAGTTACATGAACTGCATGAACCAACAATAGAGAGGCTACAGCCAAAATAACCACCAGCTCCCCAGCATAAGACCCCCAGAGCTGTACCATCCTGCCCTGGTCAAAACCTGAGCAGTACAAATTTATTACCCAGTCCACCAGTTCTGGAAAGGAAAGTGGACGTGCACCAACTCTTGTTCATGAGCTGAGATTTATCCTCTTTGCACTTCAAACAACACACGTTTTAGTTAAAATATAAAATAGCTTTATTAACTATAGAAAGATCACTTATAAGCACTTAAAAGCTATAATCTACTTTGATCTGTTTGCTAACATAAGAAATACAACAAAAACACAAGCCTACAATACTAGATAGGAGCTGAATCATTAATCTCTCACTCTGACTAATAATACAAGCAGTCCACCAAGTTTCCATACACAGGCTAGAAATCCCTTTAGCCTGGGACCAGCACTTCCCCTCCGTTCAGTCTTTTTCCTCCGGTAGTTTCAGGTGTGTTGTAGGGCGAGTAAGGTCCCCTCAGGATGTCATTTCCTCCTTTTTATGTCTTCTTCCAACTTGCTGGAAAGCTCTTTTCCTGTGACCTGAATCAAACAGTTACCATTGTGTAGTGCTTTCTCTGAGAAGTTTCTATTGTGCACAGTTCCTGGGGTAATCCTTGTGTTTCTGTGTATTTCCTCAATAAATCATTAACATTGTTTGGCCTTTCTATTGTTGTACCTGAAAGGTGGCTTGAGGGTGTTCTCAACATGTTTCAGTAGTACATACATAGCCAAACTTAATAACTTCACAGACAATGATAGCACATACAACCCAACCAGATATTAATGTCTAGCAGATCAAGAAGTTTAGAATGATACCTCACAGGCATACTTTGTAGAAAACATATCCCAATTATATGACGGTGGTGAATAAGACCAATCTGCAAGCCTGCTTTTATCATCAGTCAGGTGAGAGATTGTTAATTCAAGTCCTATCCTTCTAGTACAGGGGTCTCCGAACTACGGCCCGGGGGCTGGATCTGGCCTGCGGCATCGATTTGCCTGGCCCATGGGCCCCAGCTAAGCAGGCACGTGGAGAAGTCACCACTGGCCCCCTGCGCAAGCTGCTGCTGGCGGCCCCATGTGCGGTGGGGTGAGTGCCCCTGCGGTGCGGCTGGAGGAGCAAAGTGGGGGGGTCACAGCAGCAGCCATAGGAGCAAAGGCGGGGGCGACAGCAGAGGCAGGAGGAGCAAAGGGGAGTCCGCAGCAGCGGCATGGCTGGAGGAGCAAGGGGAGGGGGTCGTGGTAGTGGCTGGAGGAGCAAAGGTGGGGGCACAGCAACGGCCTGCGAAGTCCCTTCAAAAATCTAATATGGCCCTCATCTCAAAAAGTTTGGAGACCCCTGTTCTAGTATGTTAAGCCTAGTTTGCATTTTTGTTTATTTACTGGGTCATCTGCTTTGATATGTTTCTTGTCACTGGTAATCACTTAAAATCTATCTTTTTGCAGTTAATAAACTTGTTTTTGCTTTATCTTTGTTTGAATGCATATGTGGTTATTTTTTGTCTGTGTTGGAAGTCTTAGCTCAAGGGACAAAGACTGTTGCATCTCCACATTGAAGGAGGGTCAAACTCTATGAGCTTACACTATACAGTTATCTGTGCAGTGCAAGATGGTATAATTTTGGGTTTAGAATCCAGTAGGAGCTGGGGATGGAGGGGCATGCTCAGGGAGCTGGGGTTATCTTGGCTGTAGCCTCTCTATTGTTGGTTTATGCAGTGACTGCTCAGAGAGCTTGCATGTAACTGCAGCTGGGTATATCCCTTCCTCATTTTCTTTATAGATCATAACAGCCTCCTCCTCTACTATCACACCTAACTCAGGCATCTTGCCAGTGGCTTTAGCTCCACCCAACCCTGTTTATCTGCCTTTGTCTCTTTTAGCATTATCCTCTATCCCCGTCAGTTTGCTAACATTTGCAGTCTCACTTGCCCTTTTGTGAGGCAGGATGATTTTGTGGGGAAGGCTCTGCCTCCAGTTTTCTGTTGAGCCTTGGATGAGTCACTTAAATTCTCTTTGCTACAGCCCCTCAGTTTGAACTTGCAAATCTAAGATTTTTGGCACCCAAAATTGAGCAGGCTTGAGGTCCTATAGAACATTTGGCCTCTTAAATTTCATATATACTGAAATAGTCTTCTATACTGGCTTACTTTTACCAGTATATGGTCTGTGAACTTTAAACTTGGAGAAAGAGCTTAAACAATACATTCTGTATCAACTTCCAAATCTAAGTAAACAGATTTGTATCAATTGTAAATATAACACATTTCCCACATTTTATATAAAACAATTAACTAGACTATTTTCTCTGAGTCTCTCTCTGTCTTATTCACTGATTTTTTAAAAAAAGATGAGTTTTTTCTACCAGCTGGTCCACAAAGTCACTTTGCCGCGGATTCTCTTTCAGTCTATTTTCTGTTCACCTTTACTGCACTTCGCCTAAGAAGAAGAATGGACGTATTGATCTATCTACTCAGTCCCTGTTCACCACTGACAAAGCTGCTTAGAAATTCACAAGTAAGAGATATCCTGACAGAATCTGACAGCTCTGCTTCGTTTTCTTTCTTTGACAAACCCTAATCTCTGATACCAAAGCATACTTTTAAAATTTGTGTTTGGAACCCAGTGGTGTCCCTTGATAAACATGACGTGTTCCTCCCATATATTTGAGGATCTGTTGGTAACTTAAGTAAAAAAATGCTCTACCATACATAAGGTCATCATAATTAATTTTAATGCCAAGCAAGTTTTACAGGTCTTTGGCACTATGGTGGACTATATCTTTGACTAAATAACTAAATGACTAAAATTTGCCCACCCCTGATTTAGGAGCTACTACTTCTGCTTCTGCAGAGTGAGGGGACAGTGGGCAAGGCCTTTGCTACACCACATCCTCCAGTGAGATGGTGAGTGCACCGTAGGGGGAAGTAAACTGAACCAGGAAAAGGGTTTGCACAGATTTCTTCCCCCCTAGTGCAAAAGGGAAGCAGGGTTTGTATGTCTCAGAATTACAGTCTGGCTCTTGCCCTGCTCTTGTGGCAGTACCTCATTGTAGGGTTATGTTCCAGCCCACACATATTAACCATCTTGATTATAAGTTATTAGAAAACACATTGCAAAGAGAAATATTGCAAGTTACATATTTTAAAAACCAGTATAACTGAACTAAATATGGTCCCAGTTCCGCAATGGGATCTGCCATCTGTTATCAAAATTCACGTGGGAATAAATGTCCTGCCTTGCTCATCCCTTTGATGGAAGAGGATGTAAATGAGCCTATTCAGACATATTGTTATTGAGCATATAATCACCAAAACTGAATCTAATTCCAAAATAATCACAGCAAATCATTGATATAACAATGACAGGACAGTATGTGGCAAGATGACCAACAATACAGATTTGGGTAGTAAAGAGTAGTATGTCTAATTGTAAAGGAAATGGAATATATATTAATAAAATAATATTGGTATAATGGAATATATATGAATAAAATAGTTCAATTAGAGCTGTATGGAGCAGCAACCATCTCAAAATAATGCATTATTGAGGAGTCCCATATGAGTATTCTGCATGTAATTCACCAAGTGGTGGCCATATCTTTTCATAAAGTGACAGTTTGTTTAGCCTTGTATCTGTGGGTTATTTTTTAAAAAATATTTAGCTATTTCTAACAACCTGTTACTCCAGGGATTTACTGTAGATCTAGATGCAATGAGATTTTCTCTGCCATTAGAATTAATCTTTTAGAAGTCAACTAGCTCTCAGAAACCATTTTCTATTTTATTGACATAACTATGTAACTGGGAGGTATCACCAGGAATTAGAAATTCCATCCTGAGGTCCCAGTTTGACATTGAGTACCAGACTGACCAGCCTTGCATTGGTTCATGCAGTATTCAGGAAGGCCTAGCTGAGGAGTGATGTATAGGGGGGTACAGAGGGTAAAGTGCCCCAGAAGATTGACCTCCCGGGGTGGGGAGGGAGAAGGGCTCTGTCCTCTCCCTGCACCTGCTCTGCACATTCACCCACTCTCCCTGGCAGCCAGGAGGGAGTGGCACGAAGCTGCTTCTACCTGAGACTGCTTGGCTGGAAGGCAATGGAAGTCCACTAGCTGCCCAGGCTTGGCTGCTGAAGACGGGGCCAAGCATGCTGAGGGGGCAGAGGAGAGTCAGCAGCAGGCCATCCCCCGCCCCCGCCTAGGCCCTGCTGCCAGGGACAGGGGCCGAGTGAGCTGACAAATAGGGAAGACTAGGCCCAAACTGGTGGTTATTATACCATCGGGTGTACCAAGCCAGTAACAAAAGCTAACTTCTGTTTCACCACGCTGGTTACCAAGAAGTCAAAAATGCAGTCTCCTTTGGCATTCCAGCCCTTGGTTCACCTCGCAGAGACTAGACTTTATGATGTGTGGTTACTGAAAAACAATTTTATCAAACAAAAGGTTCTTCTTATTTTGATGGGTTGGGTCACAGAAACCCTTTGGGACTGTCATCTGAAGTACTGAGACCACTTCTGACCTCGTTTTCCCTGGCAGCTTGGAACTTCAGCACTTTGTCTTGTTGAGCCAGACATGCTAGCCTGCTGCAAACACAGATCCAGGTCTAAACCACATTCTCCAAAAGCTGCAGACTTAACTGAAAACAGCTTAAGAAGTGCTCCTATCTCTAGTACCCAGATACCCAGCTCCCAATGGGATCCAAACCCCAAATAAATCTGTTTTACTCTTATAATGCTTATAGAGGGTAAGCTCATAAATTGTCTGCCCTCTATAACATTGATAGAGACATATGCAGCTGTTTTCTCCCCAGGAATTGATTACTTACTCTGGGTTAATTAATAAGTAAAAAGTTATTTTATTAAATATAAAAAGTAGGATTTAAGTGGTTCCAAGTAATAACAGACAGAACAAAGTAAGTTGCCAAGCAAAATAAAACAAAAACACGCAAGTATAAACCTAATACATTTAAGAAATTGAATGCAGGTAAATCTCACTCTCACGGATATTTCAATAAGCTTCTTTCACAGACTAGATTCCTTTCTAGTCTCGGCCCAATCCTTTCCCCGGTACAGTCCTTGTTCCAGCTCAGGTGGTAGCTAGGGGGTTTCTCATGATTAGCAGCCTCCTTTGTTCTGTTCCACCCTCTTATATAACTTTGGCACAAGGAGGAAAGCTTTTGTTTCTTTGGGTCTCCACCCCTCTTTCTAAATGGAAAAGCACCAGACTGAAGATGGACTCCAGTACCAGGTGGTATGGTCACATGTCCTGTGAGTTCCCAAGCCTTCATTCTTCCTGGCATGACTCATAAGAAGGCTTGCAAGTAAACAGAGCCATCTACAGTCAATTGTCCTAGTTGACGGGAGCTATCAAGATCTTAAACCACCATTTTGCATACTTTGCATAATTACAATAGGGCCTCACAATTATATTTCATATTTTTAGTTTCAGATACACGAATGATACTTTCATACAAACAGGATGGACACTCTCAGTAGATTATAAGCTTTGTAATGATACCTTACAAGAGACGTTTTTGCATGAAGCATATTCCAGTTACATTATATTCACACTCATTAGCATCTTTTCATAAAATCATATGGAATGCAACGTCACACTGATCTCAGGAGATCAGCCACACAGCTAGGTCAATATATAACTCAGACCGTATCCAATAATTGTGCTGTTGCCAGTCCTTTAGCAGCTAAAATCTAAAGGCTTATTTATAAGAGAAAAGAAAAAGAGAATTATAATGGTAAATAGATCATATACGTGCGGTCATTGCTGTGTTCTTATATCAGATTTGTAGCAGTGATGTAACAGACTGCTGGCTTGTAAAGTCTCTAGTAACTTCCAAAAAAGTATGAAAGGCCCTATGTCCATAGTCCATATATTCTTTCGAGTTGTAAATCCACAGTCCAGAGAGTCAGAGAGGGAGTGGCAAGATGGAGATGTTTCCAGGATCTTTTATATCCTCTGCTATGTGGATGGAATTGTACTGTCCCAAACAAAGCTCACAGTCTCAGTTTGTGGAAAATTACAGGCACAAGATGGAGCCCAGGGTCACATGAGCAAGTAACATGCCCTTACATGGCTTTGACGACTTACAGGTGCAGCCATTGCCCACATGGAAGCTAAGGCATCCACGGGAAGACTTGCTGGATGAGCTGAGTTTCTTCTATGGCCAATTGTGAGAGTTCAGTGTAGATTTTACCTGGTGGGTGTTATCTCAGGAACAAAATCATTTGGATTACAAATCTATAGCCAATAGTCATAACTTCAGATACAGTGATGATACATGGATTTAAACAGGATAATCATCTTTAGTAAATCATACCTTTTCCTCTGACACCTTTGTACAAGTTTTGTTGCAATTGTCTAATAGTGGCAATATTAATGATATTAATGTTCTATCATACAGCATCATAGCGAGGAACGACTTTTCCTGGTGAGTCCTCATTGTGGAGAGGGTCCAGGTGGCGAGCACACTGCTCTCTTCCTGGAAGCAACTCTGACTGTCTCCACTGAGTCCATCTACTTTGGCTCTATTCACTGTTCTGTGGAATCAGCAATTTCCCTGGTATTTATTTCCCTGATAATGCTCTAAACCTCAGAGTTCAATTTCACAGCTGTTAGGGTTCAGAAACACATTACACTCTGGGGTGCAAATCTGAGGGATTTTTATGAGGCCAAAGACATGCAAATGTGAAGGTGTAGAGTTGGGACTCAGTGGAAAAATTCTGGATCCTAATGCCCACTGTTAACCATCACAAGAGGCAAATAAGCCCCCTCCCCACAACTCTAAACCCCTTGCTAAGAGGCTATTCTGATGGTGTGTGGGGAGGGGATGAAGTGCCTGCCCTTCCCCCAAAGTCTACTAGTCACAGGAATGATGTCTTCAGGCAAGGGTAGTAGAGGTCTATTGAAGGAGTGCTGTTGTGTGTAGCACTACAGACAGCTTGGCTGTGCAAAACACAACCTAATGGATTAAGCAAAAGGCTGAGAGCCAACTCCTGCATCTTAAATCTGGCTTTGCTCCTGAAAATTTGTGGCCCTGGGAAATTCACTTAGTGAAAATAAGACACAGAGAAGCTATCTATAAAATGGGGATAGTCATATTTATCTGTCTCAAAGGAATGCTGTGAAGATGAGGTAAAGTTTATACAATGCTTGGAAAATATAAACACTTAAGAGTCTGCAGTTGTGAATACTTCTCTGAACCAAGCCTCTGAGGTTAAGATTTTGATTAGTGTGTGCTGGCAGCCATAAAATACATGGCAATGCATAGAAATTGGCACACTAAGCAATTGGAAGAGATGCTGGATTGAAAATAAAGAACTGTTTGTGTGGTATAATAAAGAGAAGACTAAATATGTACAAGAGAGACTGAATGAAAGATGCGGAAAGGCCAGTGACAATGGTTGTACTTCATGAAAAAAATGCATATTTATTTAGCTACCTACATTCAAAATACACAATATAACATATGTTAGAGACAGGCCTGGACTGGAATACAAGATCCAAAACCCCTTGAACTTTTGAGAAGCTCAGATCTGGATCCATGCTTCCTGGCTTGACCTTCTCTACTAAGGAGATTGTTTTGTGATTGTTTACTTCCAGCCACCGATATTAAGATGCCCTATGAGCAGAATCTTAAATATATGATACTGAACACTGGCAGCTGCAGACACAAATATATTTCCATCTCACCTTCCTGCCTAGTATAGGCAAGGGCCATTTGCATGCATGCTAAAATATGCATAGACATGGACTGTATTGCATGTCCAAATTTTCAAATGGATTTATGCTCTGAAAACATTGCTTTACAGATACAAACTGGGCACACATTTAAAAACATTTAAACCTTTTCAATTAACCTAAGATTGAAGTAGGAGGATTTAGTATTTGTTGATTCATATCATATATATTTTAATTGTGATATGAAAATTAATTCTTAACCAAGGCCTTGTCCATTCCAGTTATAGACACTGGGGTGGCTGCACCAAAGTAAACCACTCTAAACTGAATGGCCTGGTACAGCTTGCACAGTTTCAAGCAGTTTTGTCTGGAGAAATCTTTTCTCCTCTTAGTGACTTATTGTTTGAGAAGGGCTATGTGAGGGAAGATGTGGTGCTTAATTGATATCAGAGATGAAAAAAGTGGGGCTGCTTCAGTCAAAAGATAGAAGATCTTAAGATCTTTATATCAGTGGCACAAAATAGCTGCTTTGTCTGTTTACTGTAGGAATTTTTACCAATGCAGCACACAAATGGCTGGTCACTTATGGCTGTAATTGAGGTAAATACAGAATGGAGAGAAAATCTTAGAATTCTTTCAACACAGATTCATTTTCTGTAGAGACCAAGAATTTTTTTGTGATTAAGATGCTGTACTGGGACTCAGAAGATTGGGGTTCCAACCTGGCAATAGAGTCTTATGGTTTATATCAGGGTAGGCAACCTATGGCACAGGTGCGAGTTGATTTTCAGTGGCCCCTGTCCTGGCCACTGGTCTGGGGAGGCTCTGCATTTTAATTTAATTTTAAATGAAGCATCTTAAACATTTTAAAAATCTTATTGACTTTACATACAACAATAGTTTAGTTCTATATTGTAGACTTACAGAAAGAGACCTTCTAAAAATGTTAAAATGTATTACTGGCACACAAAACCTTAAATTAGAGTGAATAAATGAAGACTCGGCACACCACTTCTGAAAGGCTGCTGACCCCTGATTTATATCTTATGTTGCTGAAGCTCATGCTTCTGGGTTTCAGCTGGCCACCTGTAGGGGTCAGGAAGGGATATTCCCCCCCAGTGTATTCTGGGAGGCTTTTATATCTTCTTTCTTTGGAGCATCAAGACTGGCCATGAATGGGGATGGAACACCGGCTGGGGTCAGTCCAGGATCTGAGGTGGCACCAAGCATTCTCTCCTTCTTTCTCACTCATTCTTGCTCACATGGTCAGGGTCTAACCGATCGCCATATGTCGGGGTTGGGAAGGAATGTTCCTCCAGGTCAGATTGGCAGTGACATTGGGGAGGTTTCACCTTCCTCTGTAGCATGTGGGTGTGGATCACTTGCCAGGATTATCTGGGTCTCTCTCATTTAATCATTTCCCTGAAACTGCAGAAGGCTTGAGCACTGCTGCACCTCATTTCCTCCTATTGCCTGCCTGTGGCACATAATAGTCCAGTCTTCTGTAGGTCTCATTGATTTTGGTCTTATTTCTGTTGCTGGGTTTAGTGTGTGGGTGATGTTGACAGCCTGTGATATACATAAGGTCAGACTAGATGATCTAGTGGTCCCTTCTGGCCTTAAGCTCTGACTCATTTAATCTCTCTGTGCCTCAGTTTCCCATATGAAAATGAAGATACCACTTGAGGATTTGTCTGACTTGCCTACTTAGACCATTATGAATTTGAGGCTGGCATTATCCCTTACATGTGTTTTTAGAGTGTCCAGCACAATGAAGCCCTGGCAGTTGGGACCTCCAGGTACTGCAGTAATAAAACAAACTAATCCTTCTGTTGTTGAAGAAATCGAGGGGCTACCTTTCCGTTACAGCATTAAGAAAAGCATTAATATCAGAAACCATTGCCAGTGCTGAGGGTGTTTTTGTTCAAAAGGAATTTCTATCTTTTGACTGAAGCAGCACCACTTTTTAAATCTCTCATATCAATTAACCACCACATAGCCCCTCTCAAACACTAAGTCACTAAGGGGAGAAAAGGTTTCTCCAGACAAAACCAACTCCTGCATGAAATAACATTAAAACTGTCGATGCACACAAAGCGTTATGTTGCTCCAACTTGTCCTGTGATTAGAGACATTCTTCTGGCAAGCAGCAGGGAAGCAGAAATATCCTCCACTTTGTTTTCCCTTTAACAACTATTAATACAATGATATGTAAATAATAGTAATAAAATAGCCAGAATAAATGGCTGATAAAAACGAGTCATTGTGCTGACTGATCTCTGTGGGTATGATCCTGCGAGGTGCTGAGGACTTTGTTCCCACGAAGAGCACCTTGCAAGCTCGAGACCAGCATTATAGCAATGTATTTCAAATGAACACTTACATTCTGAAATACTTGAAGGGAAACTCATTATGTAAATTGCTTGAAGATAAACTCAACAGGAGGCATGTGAGCTTGTTCAACTAAGGACATCTTCCCTTTTCACTTAATTATTAAAAAATAATAATAAGGATTCTACAATGTGCAGTAAGATGATAAAGCCAAACAAAGCATTTGTACAAATCATTAGAAGAAGCCTGGATCTGTAAAGTTTAAAAGCACTTTAGCATATACATTTTGAATACTACAGGTATAAGGTTCAGAGTGCAATCCAAATACCTTTATTAGGAAATTAAATTTTTATCAAAGGCAAATGCCTCGGTTCCCCTTGTAATAATAGTAGTCATGGATCAAGTGCAATATGCAGCACTGTAGAACAGTATATTAAATACCATTGATTTGGAGAAAAGGCAGTGATTTTCAATTTAATGCTACAGTGTATATTTACACACAGCATGTAACATGACGTGAATTATTGCCTTGTGCTATAATTTTAGTTGTAAGGTACTTAGTTGCATAGCATTCTATAATAGTAGCATTTACCTGTTAGTAACAGTGAAACTTGGTTAATAAGAGCATGAACACATAGTACGTTCTTAAAAATAATAATTAAATGATGCCTTGAACAAATTGACAGAGTCTTTAATGTTAAAAATAAAAGTTAGTTTCAGGGCTCTATACTACAAGATGTGCCCTTAAAACGTACAACCTGTGGGTCAAATCCACTCTCTGAGAGGAGCTGAGTGGGAAACAATTTTTCCATCTCTTGAGAACTTGTGATTTTTTTTAAAAAAATCTTTCCTGTCCTGAATCAGGACAAAAAGTCAACCTCAAAATTTTTTGTGAACCAAAAATCCAAAAATAATCCAGATTAAATTAATCAATGTTTTGTTTTGATAAAACCAAAATATTTAGAAAAATAGCCATTTTTAATTTACTTTTTCTCTATAAGTTAAATTTCAGAACAAAGTTGTTTAAATAGCCAAACTTTTCATTCTGAAACAATCAAAATGAGATTTTTTGACAAACTCTTTCCAATTTCTCTTCAAAACCAGAAGCTTGTCATAACCAACCCTCCGCCGCAGTTTTGCTTTTGATGAATCAGCATTTTCTGATGGAAAAAGTATGTTGTCGAAAATGTCCCAACCAGCTCTACTAGATTCAGTAGGCTTAGAACAAATAAGTTACTTTGTGGTTGGGGTGGGAAAGAGAAGGAATCCCACCATTCTGTGGCAGACTGGTCAATCAACCATGTTTTTAATGGAGTGTCCAAAATTGGTAAGAAAATATTTGATATGCCTAAACATCTGAAAATTTGGACAACATATTGGGTGCCAATACTCTGGGAAGGTGGACAATTACAGGAGGTCTTACTGAATTGCTGGGAGACTAGAGAGAAGAGCAATAAATTAATGTAAGTGTTGGATGGGGGAAGGAAAGGCAACCAAGAAAGAAAGAGTAAGGAAAAATCTTGTGCTTCACACTTGGGATACCTAATGACCATCTGTAAGGATCTAAGGGACTAAAATCAGTGTCCAGGGAGCTTGGGGCAGCTTATGTCAGCACATTGGTCTCCCAGTGGCATGCAGAGCCACAGCCAAAGAACACTGCGGAGATTAGGCACCACAAGAAGTAATGCCTGAAGAAGCCAGAGTGATAGCATCCTGCTGCCCCCTAATTGGCCTACGCATACTATTTAACTATGGAGAGTACTCCAGGAAGCTGCCTGGACAACCAGCAGATTTCTGGATCACTGCAGCTCCAGACGTTGCCTCCCCTTCTGATCTCCACTCTCTGACCCCAACTCTCGCGTTCTGATTCCAGCTCGATAACAACGCCGGATCTTCAATCTCTGACCCTGGTCTAACTGTGACCATGACTCTTGCCTATTGACCCCGGCACTAGTGATTACTTTGATCCCTGTTGCTGACCACTGCCTCGTGGCCATCCTTGACTCTGACACCGGCCTGGGAGCGACCACTAAGCCAAACCGCCTATGCAATAGTCTCTAACATCGCTGTCTGCTTTAAAAGTAGAAAATATCTGCAGCTTCATGTTGGCATCTAGGCAGAGAAGATGAGGTCACATGGCAAATAAGGACGAACAAAAGCACTCTTTTTCTATAAAGCTAATTCCTATAGATAAGTCCTCTGGCTACATCTACGTGTTATTGATTATCAGCTAAATACATTTTCTCTATATGCCGTAGCCAAGAACACTTTCTCAGCATGTCACTTGCCAGTGCACACAGTGTTCTTAGTCTGCTTACTACACTACCTTTAGCCACTCCTTAAGCCCATCCAAGTTTTACATTTATATTCTCTTCCCTTGCTCTCTTTGGCCACTCTGGGCTTTGTACCTTTTTATACCGCCTACATTTCAAAAAACTTTTCAATTAATGTTCATGGAGGCCTGATTTAAGCTCTTTGAAACCAAAAAGAAAGACTGCATCAGCTTCAGTGGGCTTTGGATCAGGCTGCAAGTACCTGCCTGGTGTTCCCTCAAACATTTGAACACCCACTTATTTCATGAAACACCCTGCTCTGTTCTGTTTTACTGGTGCCTTGCCACCTTCACACTAAATGATTGCAATGGTCTCCACCCTTATTGAACGTTACAAGAGATCCAGATACTATCTTTATTGGGTGTTTTACTATATTAAGTAGAGTGGTGGCGTGACTGGGGACTTGAGAGATGTGTTGATTTGGATTGCAGAATATACCATTGGGGAGATTCCAGCACAGCTGCAGCCCATAGGGAGGATGCCTTAACTCAGATATCTCTCTGAAACTGTCTAAAATACTGTTTCCCCTGAAGCAGTCCAGGATTGAGAAGGCACAAATGTGGCTTACAGCCTCCCCACCCCTTGAGCTTGAAGTTGGGCATGGTACCTCCTAGAGGCACAGCGCAGAATTTCACCCCTAGAATGTGAGCTGCTTGATGCAGGGGATTCAAACAGGTGTTTAGCATTTTACAGCAAATTCACCTATAGCACTTTATAGATGCAAGCGCTGTTATGTGATCATGTAATGCGTACATACAAGGTAGTGAAATTAAGGTTTAGCTGCCAGTTTTAACACTGGCATTTCATGACTTTTTTCAGTTCTTCAATTTGCTATCTCTGTGGTTTTGATGTTGTTTTTGTATAGAATAAAATCACTGAAACACATTTGAAGAACAAGTTTGGTTTTAAGCTATTTTGAACAAAATAAATATAGAAATAAAATTAAGCTTTAAGGGCCCAGTTCAGCAAACAATTCAAAAGACTTCCATACATGAAAGCTGATCTAAAACTTCAGGGTTCTTGGGAAATCAGTTTCAATGGTGTCACCCAAATTTCCATTGCATAGAAGCCAGATACACATTTTCTGAACTGGAGTGTTAATTCTGGCTTCATGTCAAATAGACTTTAATCTCTTGAGTACCACATAGACTGCACACTCAGGGACCCAGCCAGCTCCATCATAAGCAATCCATTTGACTGAAACACAAGGATATACACTGTTTGTCCACAGGGACAAACAGCTACCACTTCCTTGGAAATGCATTCTATGCCACCGAAGAGGTTAAATGAGGTCTGAAAAAAAGCATAATGCTAGAAATTGTAACATGATTTGCAGGAGTTGAATGAAGCAGTAGCGCGGGAGTGTCTAACAGAAAAATACTTGTCAATACAGTTGTTTATTCTTAAAAGGACAATAAAGTGTGTGATGAGAGTATAAGCATCATGACATACTAAAAATGGTAATAAGGTGCATTGTTTTCTGACAGTGGGATTGAAATGTGGACCAATATAACGTTTTGCTTATCAGTTTTTCTCTGTATCAAAGTCCATAGATTTTTATGAATTACACCACATTACTTTGCATTGCAAGATTAATTGTCATTACAAGTGTGTGTGTCTTGATATATATGGCACATTACAGAATTGTTTAGTACACATCATATGATATATTGGAGTTATACAACAATATCCAATTTGAGAGCTACTAAAATCTGCTGTTTGCATTTCAACAGCAGGGTTTTCTTAGATGTTCCTTACCAGTCATCTTCTGTGGTCTGTCATCTGGTAGCAGTTCCCAAGTCTGGCATGATCAGTGCTACTCTCCTTTCTCTGCTGTTGGCTCTCATCTCCCTTTACCGCTCCTACCATTAACTGTCACAAATCCACTTCTCAACATTAGAAGTAAACCACCCCTCCTCTCTTCTCTTTTCTGTCTTGAGGAGAGCAATGTCTTGCTAACAAATGAATTTAATCAATAAGCTGTAAGGGCCAGATTCTCTACTTCTACACATGGACTTTCTAATGTGGGGAATGAAATAATCCAGGGCTGAGTGCAGCCAGGCAGGTTGTCTGTGGCCCCTCTTTTAGGGGAATTTTGAACAATGAACCTAGATTCTGAAACTGACTGCTAGCAAGATCATTCTTTCAAGTCCATGCCCATCCCTCCTACCACTGCATAGCCCATGAGTAAATCACAATGGAGCAGTGTTCTTTGGAATACAGAACCCCTTAAGCAGACTCTCAATAATGCTACCCCAGTACAGCAGGTGCTCAGTGGTTCTGCTACTTTTCAGGCCTCGATTGCTTGGGGAAAGGAAGCAGGAGTTGACTTTCAGCCCTATGGATTTTTGTTGAATTGGTGTCACAGACATAGGCTCTCTACCACATAATCCAATCTCAGCTCACTTTTAAATGAGGAATATATTGAATAAAATATAAGGGAAAGCCTTTCCAGGCACAGAACTCCCATGTGCTGAACAACTGAGCAAGGTCCAGAATTTGAACTCAAGTCTTTAAACAACATGTGAGAGAAACAAGGCTATCGATAAATTAACTCCTGCACTCAGAGAGCAAATTCATAGTTAATTAAAAAATATTCTCCTTTAGAATTCTCAGGAAAATGGTTCTTCAGTTTGTCTCAAATGCATTTAGTGACCTAAAAACGGGTTGATCAAAAATTCAGGCAAAACTGTTTTCTATGGAAAACAGACTTTGATTAATAAAGATTGAGTCTTAACTTTTTTCAGTTGAAAAATTCTGATTGATGGTGAAAAATTGGTGGTTGTTTTTTTTAATGAAAAGTCAAGGTTTTCTTTGGAAAAACCCTTCCTTTTCGGACCAGCTTAACTCAAACTGCTATTACACAACACTGGATTTAATATATGATCGGGCAATACAGAGAGGATGGACCAACACCGTCCCCACCTCCCAACTCTTCAGGTACCAAAAGTTCTGAGTACAGTGAAATCAGTGTGTTTCCTCTGCAAGCATGAGGGTGTCAAAGTGTGGATTCTGAACAGGCAGCCTGCACCCCAGGGCAACACATGGCAGGGGGTTTTCTGCAAGATGGTGTGACGGCAGGGCAGAAAAAGGAAAGGGGATTGGCTGTTGAGCCTGCAACACTGACCAAACCCTGTTGTGAAAGCACCTGAGGTCTAGGTTTCTACAACTTTCAGGCTGCAGCGGGAGTGGTTCTACTTCGACTCTGCAGCCTGGAATAGGGAGAAGTCCTCACCTGATCAGGGAGCATCCATACGCCTAAGCCTATGGCATGGGGACCATGCCCTATAGTCTAAGTTTACTTTATAAAAGTAGTGTTTTATTTGCGTGCAGTTAGCACGGAAGAGTAAATGATAAAAGGAACAGAGAAATAGCCAGTATATAACCAAAAAAAAATAGTTTCAGAGAAAAATTTAATTTTATAAAGAAAAATGTCAGTTATACATTTTTCATGTGCATTACATTGTAATGCACAAAAATATAATAAAACAGTATAAAGCTGTTTTGACAGTAGTAAATTCAATAGTGTGTATATAACAGCTACAGCCATTTTTTGTAATTGCATGACATATGTATAATGTCTACACAGGAAATAAGTCTGCAATGTAAAACATGACTTAGGAAGGCTAACTGGCATGTAGACATGACTTAGGAAGGTTAAATATTCAGAGTGGAAATCACATCCACACAAAGGGGGAAAAGCAATTGTATAAAGCCTTTCCTGAAACTTGCCACAGGAGTACAATTTGTTCACCCTCTGATCCCACACTTTTGCTTACAGACTAAGTACATTAGAAGACTTTTGAGTGTATAGGTTGCAACTGGTTAGCCAAATGTTATCAGTGAAAAATAAGATTCTACTGTCATTTTTATACGTTACATCTGTAAACAATTTGGGAAATTATATAGTCGAAATTAAAAGCTGTAAAGGCACAAAAAATGAAAAAAGAATTGAGAACTGTCAGAAAGACATGATGACTTCACATGTTATCCTTGGCATCAAAACTCCAGTGAGGATGACTTGCCAACATTTTTTATTTTTTTTGAAAAGCAAAGGTCAGAGGTACCATGAAATGCATGAGCAAGTATGCTGTGCAGAAGAGGCTTGAAAGCATCAAACCTGCACTTTAAGATGTCTGTTTCATAAATTTGGTCAGTTATGAACAGTTCAACTCAGAAAACCAGAAAGAAAGAAAAACCAAAACAAAAAACACAAAATGGTTGTCACGCAGTGAGGAACCCAGAAGACCATATTAGACAGAACCACAAACTTGATGATTGGTCTTTCTATTTACCACTCATCTAGGTTTTCATGTCAGACCCATCACCATCGTTTCTGAAGTTTGAAAAAATGGGCTGAACTACTGAGGTAGAGATTTTCAATGGGAAAGTATGGTATTGTCCTGAAACACGGAGGAACTCATACAGAGACTTTTCTGACCTGAAGAATAATACCAAAGAGACAGCTGAGATTTGAGTCTTATTGCTAGCATCTCTATGAAAGAAAATCTTGAGGACCTAAAGAAGTGAGATGGGCAACACTGTATTTACATTGTGGGCCTTGTAGCAGGGGAATAACATGCCACACTATTTCAAAACTATCTCTGTAAAATATGGTGCATGGAAGTGAAAATTGTTAGTACTGAAATATAACACGCACATTGTGTCGGAAACCGCACAGCAAACACCAGTGATAGTTCCAGAATGATTATCAAAATATTTCCTCTAACATTTACTGCACAATTATTGCAGTTGGAGGGAAAATAGACACAACCACCTCACAGCTAGATTGGGGGTTAGCCACCTCCACAGTAGCCTGAGAGCTGGGATTGCAATTTTGTCCAGCCTTTATGCAGGTTGTGAAAAGAGGCGGGACCTTCTTCAGTCACCTTTTAAGTCCCCACTCAGCCCCACCCATGACAAGGCTACACAGTATTGGGCTCAAAACTTATTAACAATAATTTATTATTTACATTCCCCAGCTGGAACATTTCTTCAGTGCCTTCAGGTTATTGAAATGAGAATGTGCCCCATTCTCAGGGATGCTGAGCACTCAAGCATTTTGCTGGGTAGTGCTCATGACATTATCTGATTAAAATATGACCATGCAAAATCATTGTTGCTACCACTGTTATACAATTGCAAAAAACCTTATATTAAAATGTGACGCATGGCCAAAAAGGGTTAAGCAGCTTGCAGGATACATAACCAGAGTCAACCATTAGAGACATACTAGAAAAGTATGTAATGGTAATTAGGGCCACACCATGCTAGATAGGCTAGAACTTTGAAATACAAACCTAGAAATTAAGTTTATTAAATTTAAGTTTATTAAGTTTAATAAGAAATTAAGAAGTTGTTAGAAATTAAAGATAATGCTAATTGTATGTGTATACTTACATCTTGTTAAATGTTAGCCACCTAAATAGACAGTTCCTGTCTGTCACTATAGCTATTGATTCAGAGATCAAAAGGAAATATTAACATTTAAAAGAACTGTAAACATAGTAATATCACTGTACTCCTCTCTCTTTGAAATGTATATAGTAAATCACCTACGAACGGTGGAAAATGGGCAATTGTCTTATGTTAATTCATATAGATAATTACCAGTGATGCTTGGGAAATAGGTCTATTTCAAAGTCTCCATAATTGCATATTGTTTGCTTGAAGACTCGGAGCTGTCGAAGAAGACCTGAGACTGTATAAGAATGTCTGGGATTCTGATCCTTTTTATCTCAGATCTTGTTACTTCATCTTGATGCTTCATTCAGGGGAAGGTTAAGCCAAAAGGCTGAGACCTCCAATCCTAACCTGTAAGCACCCTGAATATAAACATTGGGCTAAAACATATAAACTAATTCTAAAGAGCTCTTTGCAACTACAAAACTCACCATCTTTACTCTGAATCCAAATCTCAAGAACGGTACACATCTGTATGTATACTGATCTTTCAACTAATACTCTCTCTTTTCTTTTTAAATAAATTCTAGTTTAGTTAATAAGAATTGGCTGTAAGTGTGTATTTGGCTAAGATCTGGAATATTCATTAACCTGAGTGGTAATGTGTCTGATCCTTTGGGACTGGTAGAACTTTCTTATATGATAAATAAGATTCAAAATATGATTCAAATTATGATAATTTCAAAATATGATAAAATCAAAATAAGATTCAAAATATGATTCAAATTCATCATATTTGAATCAGGTGTCTGGGTAGAGGCCTAATGCTGGGTTGCTTTAAGGCAATTGTGTTATTGGCTTCTGTGTATTATAGAAGCTGTTTTGTACTGGTTTGGTAAATCTAAGTATAGGGATATCCACCAGCTTTGGGGATTGTCTGACCCATTCTTTGCAGTTCACCCTAATTGAGTAACTCCAGTGTGTCCCACTGGGGCTCTGGTCACTGGGCTAAAGCACATGGCTTCTGGCCATGATTTAGCAAAACACCCAAGCACATGCTTAAGTGCTTTGCTTAATAAGGATAGACCTGAGTGCTTAAAGTGAGGCACATGTTTAGGCCCAGATTCAGTAATGCGCTTGGATAGATCAGTCTTGGCAAGCTCAGCCCATTGCAGATTTGAGCCCATAAAGTACTAGAACCCTGGACATTGTAAAAACATACACAGTTCTCTATAGATGTTTATACTTGTTCATTCATAGTCCATCCTCCTTGTTAGCAGGTGAGAAGAGACCCACATATGGAGAACAGGCTGCGGTGAAGTACAAGTTGAACAAAAATACCATAAAAAGCCACATAGATGCTTTTAAAACCAGAGCCAAAATTGTCTAGCATCATTAACAGACGATGAACAAATCTACTGCCATTTCATAGCAACCAAAACATCCTTTTGTGAAAACAAAAAACCCTACCACAACTCTTGCCATTGTTCTTTTTCACATACCTTAACCATTTTTAACATTCTTAAGACTCTTTGGGTTAACCTTTGTCCTCTCATATAGCTCTTATATTCCACCAGCTGTATGCTATTACTGGAAACTTGTAATTCTATTACATTTTACATACTGAGTTTAAATATAATTAGAGTTTATTTAACAGTTCCCCCATTTATGCTATTTAATATCATATATAAAGAAGCACTCACCCTTTTTAGATGGACATGGTGGAAAATACCTTTTATGGCATAATGCAGTGTGCACATAACCCTACATCCTTTTGCCTCTCCGCTGTTACTTTGATAGTTATTTGTGTGATTATATAATTAGCTGACCTAGTTTTATTTTATTTATTTGTTATTGAATCAGAAAGATTATAATGACAGTGATGAAAAATGAACATTTATATTTCTATGCAGATCAACTCAAAGTATCTTTCCAATAACAGAGTTTAGGGAACACTAAGAAACTGGGGGAGAGATTTGGGAGAGAGATGCTGTTATGTAGTTTAAACATGAAATGTTTATAACCTGATTAAACCCAGGAGACCAGGTGAAATCCTGCCCTGCACTGAAGGCAACAGGAATTTTCACATTGATACCGTTTAGGGTCAGGATTTCACTCTTTTAAAAACTAAGAATTCTTTCATCAAGGAATTGGTAGACAGTAATGTTGTAGAGCCTTAATATAGTTGTTTGATCTACAACTGTGAACTAAAAAGATAAGAGGACTTTAATACTTAATAATATATAGTAATAATAATAGCAACAACAGCAATTACCATCTTAGATGTTAGAAAGACAAGGTGGGTGAGGTAATATCTTTTACTGGACCAGCTTCTGTTGGTGAGAGAGATAAGCTTTCAAGCCATACAGAGCTCAACCTTAGGTCTGGGAAAGGTACTAAGGGCATGTCTACACTTAAAACACTGCAACAGTGGTCCACAGAGGACCATTCTTCCTAATTCCTCATCGACTAGTGACTACTACTACTGATCGGGCCCAGCAGTACTCCAAGATGTAGGTTAGCTTCCATCCCTTCCTAACAGAGTATCTCTGTACACAGTCCTTTTCCTCTGGCTCTTCACTCGGTCTAGGATTTAGGGCTAATACAGGTATAGATTTAAAAACAAAACACCCTCAAATACACAGGTTCTACATAATGACATAGAAAATGATAACCTTGGTATAGGATTTTTTCACCATTCAAGATGATTAGATAAATTTACTCTTTCTAGAGGCTTCAATAGGATGATGACATTCATCTGATGAAGTGGGTCTTAGCCCATGAAAGCTTATGATCCCAAACATCTTTTTTAGTCTATAAGGTGCTACAAGACTCTTTGTTGCTTTTGCAGATCCAGACTAACAAGGCTACCCCTCTGATATTCAATAGGATGGTTACTTTAAACATACTTCTTGCCCCAGCAAAGCGTATAGAAATGAAATTCTCTTATATTCTATTGGATTTTAGGATAACTTCTGTAGAATTTTATTGGCTTCACTCTCTATTAAAATTCTACAGGAAGTTTTTGTAAAGAGATATTTTAAAGACAATATTTTAAAGCCTTATTTATTTTACTTTCTTATCTGATAAAATCTGATTTCAGAAGGCATTTTTCTGAGATATTGATGCTGTTGCTAACATTGCAGGAAATGGATTCCTCACATTTCTTACAGGCTTTGGGATGCTAGTTATGTCATCAATATAGCAGAGAGGAAACAAATAACCCCAAATTCAGGTCTTAGCAGATAAATTAAGGAACAACTGATTTCATTTTAAAGGGCACATATTTGTAATTTTGAAGTTTAAAATGCATTCTGTTTAGTGTCCCATTAGGAGACTATGACAAACTCCTAGCTCTTGGTTGCTACATAGCACAAAAATCTCAATATGCTGTAGCAAGCTGTGCTGCAATAATACAATGAGTTGTTTGAAACTAGATGTTTCCTTTTGATTTTTCTATATGCATATAATTAGGATATATTTACATTTTAAGGTCCTGGTGTCACATACAAACCAATTATGCCTTACACATGGGATTCAGCTATATAAACCCATCATGTACGATGATGATGTAGAAACTTGTTATCTAAAACTATGTTTCATCTTCTCAATGATCTCTTTTTATCTGCTGTGTAGTTAGATAAAATCGGACAGGTTTGGTCTTTCTGTGTCAGTAAAATAACTAGCACACTTTGGTGTTAAATTAATAAATGATTAATGAATAAATAATAATGTGCAAACATCATGTTCATATGTCTAAGCCTGTGGCTTACTTTGATGTTATAAAATGTAAAGCACTGAGGTAGATTAAAGAGTGCCAGTGAATCGATGGAACTGCATGACATTTTTACAGACCACACAGACTTACGTGGGCAGATATTTTGCTAGTGGAAATTGTTACAGATCAGTTGAAGTCACTTGAACTATGAGAATTTACATCAACTGAGAAGCTACCCCAAAAGGTGGCCAACAATACCTGATGTTCGAAAGAATGTCCCACCAGAAAATATTGGTCTAACACAGGAACAATCAAATTTGAGATGTGATGGATTCTCCATCACTTTAAACCAAGACAGGATTTCTTTCTCAAAGATACGCTATACAATAGAACCTGAGAATTAAGAACACCAGAGTTACAAACTGACCAGTCAATCAGACACCTCATTTGGAACTGGAAGGATGTAATCAGGCATCCGCAGAGACACATACACACACAGAAAAAAGGAAATACAGTACTGTGTTAAATGTAAACTACTAAAAAATAAAGGGAAACTTAAAAAAAAAAAGATATGACAGGGTAAGGAAACTCTGTGCTTGTTTCATTTATATTAAGGTGGTTAAAAGCAGCATTTTTCTTCTGCATAGTAAAGTTTCAAAGCTGTATGAAATCAATGTTCAGCTGTAAACTCTTGAAAGAGCAACCATAATGTTTTGTTCAGAGTTACGAACATTTCAGAGTTACAAACAACCTCCCGTCTCAAGGTGTACGTAACTCTGATATTCTATTGTATTTCAAACAGCCTTTATGGATGCGGAAATCACCGAGTGAAGTTCTGTGGCCTGTGTTATGCAGGTCAGACTAAATCTTCATAATTGTCCCCTGTGGTCTTAAAAATCTATGAATCTTTGAAAGCTACAAAGATTTATACCACCAGAATCTCCCTGTGACAGACACAAAGTCACGAATTTTAAGGTAATTTGTTTTTCTTTGGACTGTTTCTAGAACAAACAAAAGAACATGTGCAAGACTTTATTGTAAATACAACTTTCCCTTTGCAGCTGTGTTTTAGAGAAGAATTTGTCTGTGGCCACTTCAAAGACTTATTTAATGTGCTTTTTCCCCCCTTTCTTCTTCCTAGAGAATAGTAGAGGACTAGAGTGTCTCAGAGATAAATCACTTTCTTCTACCTCAAAACAAAATGAGAGAAGCATGTATGCCCTAGGTGCTTCTTAATTGTTGCAATTAACTCAGCTATTTTCTGCAGTCAATGCTGAATATACAGTTTAATTTGTATCATAAACTGTACTTGCCACTTAGTTCCCCATCCACTTTTCAATGGAAAAACACCTGTTCTTGAACTGAACTGCGATGTACCCACTGGGCATCTGTAATAATATAGAAGATGGATCTGTCAGAGTGCACAGTTGTGGCAGTAGTCAGTAGAGTTGTGATGGATTGAATTCTCTGTCAAGTAATCTTATTGTGGGAGCCTTTCAGAGGTATTGGGATCCACACCTTCCAGGCGGAGTGCCCCAAGGGTCGGTCCTGGGGCTGGTTTTGTTCAATATCTTCATTAATGATCTGGAAGATGGAGTGGACTGCACCATCAGCAAGTTTGCAGATGACACTAAACTGGGAGGAGTGGTAGATACACTGGAGGGTAGGAATAGGATACAGAGGGACCTAGACAAATTAGAGGATTGGGCCAAAAGAAATCTGATGAGGTTCTACAAGGACAAGTACAGAGTCCTGCATTTATGACAGAAGAATCCCATGCACTGCTCCAGAATAGGGACCGAATGGCTAGGCAACAGTTCTGCAGAAAAGGACTTAGTGATTATAGTGGATGAGAAGCCTAATGAGTCAACAGTGTGCCCTTGTGGCCAAGAAGGCTAATGGCATTTTGGGCTGTATAAGTAGGGACATTGCCAGCAGATCGAGGGAAGTGACAATTCCCCTCTATTCGACATTGGTGAGGCCTCATCTGGAGTACTGAGTCCAGTTTTGGGCCTCACACTACAAGAAGGATGTGGGAAAATTGGAAAGAGTCCAGTGGAGGGCAACAAAAATATTATGGGGCTGGAGCACATGATTTATGAAGAGAGGCTGAGGGAACTGGGATTGTTTAGTCTGCAGAAGAGGAGATTGAGGGGGGATTTGATAGCTTCTTTCAACTACCTGGAAGGAGGTTCCAAAGAGGATGGATCAAGACTGTTCTCAGTAGTACCAGATGACAGAACAAGGAGTAATGGTCTCAAGTTACAGGGGGGGAGGTTTAGGTTAAATATTAGGAAAATCATTTTCATTAGGAGGGTGGTGAAGCACTGGAATGGGTTACTTAGGGAGATAGTGGAATCTCCTTCCTTAGAGGTTTTTAAGGTCAGGCCTGACAAAGCACTGGCTGGGATAACTTAGTTGGGGATAGGTTCTGCTTTGAGCAGGGGGTTGGACTAGATGACTTTCTGAGGTCCCTTCCAACCCTGATAGTCTATGATTCTATGATTTAGTGCAACTGTAGCTTTTGGTGCTCAGCACTTCTGAAAATCAGACCCCAAAATCCAAACCAGTTTTTAAACTAGTTTAACCATTTAGAGCTGCAATGTAGACAATGCTGGTGGCTGGAAGTGGTCTTAGAACTGGTTTACTTAAACCAGTTTCAAAACATTTCCAGTGACTATAGCCTTGCCCATACTGCAGCTCTCACTGGTTTTAAAACTAGTTCACTCATCAGTTTGAAGTTCTTAAAATACTTCCCCAGGGCAGGGAAGGAGGTACAGAGATATAGCCTCAGTATATATGGCTAATATTAGAGAAAGAATGCTATGAATATATAATTTTAGAACAAATATACTTTTCATCTAATGTCTTACATTGGGAGTTTACTGACAGATAATCTTTGGTGTTCTCATACTGTTGTGCAATCAATACTTAGTAAAGCCAGTTTAGGGAAGCAAATTAAAGAAATAAGAAGTAATTGAACAGTAGCACATTAAGAGCTCTGAATTATATAAATAGCATGAAGTCTTCTGTCCTACAGAGGAGTGCTAGTGATGACACAGCCACTCATTTACACACCCTTGTACTGGAACAAACACCTTGGAAATCACCCTTCAAATCATCTCGTCTACACTGAGATCTGAGACACTGGTGTTATTGACATAGGTACACTGGGGCAATGTACCAATGTAAACCATGATTTGTACTGATGTACAAAAAACCCCAATGTACAGAAGATTCTGAAGGTTGCTAACGTTAGTTAAATAGCATAGATATGGCTTTGGCTCTTGACATTGACACAAAGCTGAGAACAATCAGACTCTCTGCCAGCAGAATTAGATGACATCAAGTTGAAAATGGTGTCAGTAGAGTTACTAATATTGTAAATGTGAAATCTACAAGCCTGGATCTTTTCTATTGCAACCATTGTTAAGAGCTCCCTGGGATTAAGTGCTATCTAGAGTGTATAATTGGGCCCAGCATGGGGTAGGTAAATTCTACGCCTGCCCCAGGCTTCCAGTTTGTGGGGACAATGCTCCCACTGCCTCCTCAAAGTATGCTCATGCAGATGGTCTATAAAGATTCACCTCCCGCTCTTCGGGTACATTTCCTGAAAACCCTGTCATTGAATTTAGTTTAAGGGGGATTTGATAGCTTCTTTCAGCTACCTGGAAGGAGGTTCCAAAGAGGATGGATCTAGACTGTTCTCAGTGGTACCAGATGACAGAACAAGGAGTAATGGTCTCAAGTTACAGGGGGGAGGTTTAGGTTAAATATTAGGAAAATCTATGTGTACAGTACACACCAATAACCTAATCAAGATACAGTATTAATAAATTGTTACTGGCAGCTCCAAATCAATCATATCCACTTAGTATTAAGTAGTGGGATTAATTCCCTGAGACTTCCTACAATTAATTTTGTGTAACATCCTTTCTTTAAATCATGTTTTGATATTTTTAGTAGGGCTGTCGATTAATCGCAGTTAACTCACACAATCAACAAAAAATTAATCACAATTAATTGCAGTTTTAATTGCACGTTAAACAACAGAACAACAATTGAAATTTATTTAATATTTTGGGGATTTTTTACATTTAAAAATATATTGATTTCAATTACAACAATGTATACAAAGTTGAAAGTGCTCATTTTTAGTACCAATATTTGCACTGTAAAAATGGCAAACAGTATTTTTCAATTCACCTCATACAAGTACTGTAGTGAATCTCTTTATTCTGTAAATGTAGCTTATAAATGTAGACTTTTTGTTATATAACTGCACTTCAAAACAAAGTAAAATTTTAGAGCCTACACATCCACTCTGTCCTTCTTCTTGTTCAGCCAATTGCTCAGACAAACAAGTTTGTTTACATTTACAGGGGATAATGCTGCCTGCTTCCTGTATATAGTGTCACCTGAAAGTGAGAACAGGTATTCACATGGCACAGTTGTAGCCGGCATTGCAAGATATTAATATGCCAGATGCACTAATGATTCATATGTCCCTTCCACCATTCCAGAGGACATGTGAGCATGCTGATGATGGATTCTGCTCGATAATGATCCAAAGCAGTGACGACCAACGCACGTTCATTTTCATGAGTCAGATGCCACCAGCAGAAAATTGATTTTTCTCTTTTTGATAGTGCATGTTCTGTAGTTTCCACATCAGAGTGTTGCTCTTTTAAGACTTCTGAAAGCTTGCTCCACACCTCGTCCCTCTCAGAGTTTGGAAGGCGCTTCACGTTCTTAAATCTTGGGTCAAGTGCTGTAGCTACCTGTAGAAATCTCACATTGGTACCTTCTTTGTGTTTTTTCAAATCTGCAGTGAAATTGTTCTTAATATGAACATGTGCTGGGTCATCATCTAAGACTGCTAGAACATGAAATATTTGGAAGAATGTGGTAAAAAAAGTAGGAGACATACAATTCTCCCCCAAGAAGTTCAGTTACAAATTTCTTTATGCATTTTTTTTAATGAGCAACATCAGCATTAAATCACATCCTCTAGAATCGTGGCTGAAGCATGAAGAGGCATGTGAAAGATTAGCATAACTGGTACATAAATATCTTGCAATGCTGGCTACAAAAGTGCCATGCAAATACCTGTTCTCACTTACATTGTATATAAGAAGTGGGCAGCATTATCGCCTGTAAATGTAAACAAACTTGTTTGTCTGACCAATTGGCTGAACAAGGAGGAGGACTGAGTGGATATGTGGGCTCTAAAGTTTTACATTGTTTTACTTTTGAAGGTAGGCATTTTTGTACGTGAACTTACAAATGTAGAACTAAAAAGAGCTACGGTCATTGCTTAAGCTAAATTAGTTACTGTCAGCCAATTTCAATCTTGCATTAATGATGGCTTAGCAATACATATTAGCATACTTTTTAATACTTAAACAAAATATTTAAGTTGCTTGCCCACAGGTATTCCTCATCCCATTGATCTTATCTACATGCACTACCTCACACTCTCAACACCAAAGTGTTCAGTATTATTCATACTGTTACTAAAATAATACCCAAACATTTTCAGTAATATACAAATGTGACACAGTTTATTTGTCTAAAATGTGGAAAACTATATAGTCCTCTGCATGGTGATAATGACTCAGTTATGTTATTCAAGAGCTCAGAAATTAGACATCCAAGATATGGCTTTGCTATTGGTCTTGCAAGGGATTTGTCATCAATTTGGCAATCCCAGTATCCCACCTCTGGATACATAATGGTTTAAAGAAAGGTGAAAAACTTCAATAATGCAGCAGGCCAAACATAAAAAGCTATATGTGGCAGAAAAAATCTTTACTGTTCTGAGCAGCAACAAATTGACTGAAGCATGAGATTTGATTACCCTTATATTAGCATGCATATCAATAGCGTTATTAGGCATAATATTACCTGGCTTCTTTTAAAACCTATGATCTTCAGGGGTACTCAGTTCTACAGGATGACTACTTGCAGCAGTTTGAAACTCTTAGCTAGCTTTTTCCAGCTCATCCTTTAAATTACTTCCACCCAGCTTCACCCGGACCGGCAGCCAAGCCACTCCAATAAACAAAACTTGAACAAAATCTTTGCAACCAAACATCTGTCTCTTCCCAACTTAGCCATCCCTTCTGCGATGGGAGTTTCCCAGTGCTCCTCCACAAACTTGGAAGCCGAGTTAATCTGTTATATTTCAGTATCTCTGCTTCAGTTATGAGGGAAGAGGGAGATTATATGATGCCCTTCTTCTCAGAATTTATCCTAATTTGCTGAGAAAGAGGGATAGACTCCTAACCCCAGGCCTAAAGGGATGAGTTTTTCCAGACACCAACTGTTTCTCTAGGGCCACTTCCTCTTTTGCAAAACATGCCTCTGTCATTCCATGGCTTTCTGTCTGACCTTCTAATGGGGTAGCCAGTCTTCAAGACTTCCCCCCTCTGGCCTTATACGGCCAGTATACCTTGTTACATGACTATAAATAAGAAGGTAGTATTACCTTTTATTTGTTTCACATTTATCTTCATTTAATATAACTGAGTAACTAGCACTGGGTTCCGCTCCCAGTATGCTGCAGATACTTTCCCCACTTTACAGAGATGCAACCACTGTTGACTTTTTTGCAAGTAAAACATCAGGATAAAGAGGTTTCATATCTTAGACAGGAAAACTACTGTTTGCCAACAAGCATGGGAGAAAGATATTCAGTATAATTCTAGTTGTTATTGGATACATAGAGACATGGTAACATTTTCAAAAGTGCCTAATGACTTAGGGACCTAAGTGCCTAGCTCCCTTTTGAAAATGGGATTTAGGAGCCCAGGTCTCAATTAAAGAGACAGGACATCAAATCCTAACTACCTAAGGCTCTTTTGAAAATGTTACCCCGAACCATTAGTATTAACATGGTCAGGGAGAGATTCTTCTGTTTCCATCAGTGATGTAAACAAATGTGCTACTTAAACTTAGAGTGGAAAAAAACTGAATCTGAAGGCAAAAAAAGAAATAAATATAAAATCAGTTCTCAGCACAGTGCTGTACTGCCTGCTCATGAGTTCTACAGTAAGCAGTGAGGGAAAGAACGCTCAGGTACCCGAAGCAGCAGCAAAGTACTCCATAGGTGCTACTGCAGCCTCAGAGATAAAGAACCTTCTATTTCTCCTGCATTTCCACATCCCATGGTGGGGAATAGCTAGTGTTACTCACATAATCACTCCATTCTCTCCATCTCTGCCAGCAAACTGTTTCTCATGAGGCAGAGCCAATCCATATTGCACACAAGCTGGTATGTAAACCCTATGTGTTGGGTTCCTGGCTACACCCCCAGCTCAGAACTGGAGCTGAAGTTGGAGCTGGAATTTTTAGACTCTGAAGTCTGAACTGAAGACCATGATGAAAATGTCCAAGTTTTTTTTTAAAAAGGAAGAATCCTGTTGGTTCTCTAGACCTGAACTCGGCCTTGTGTGTAGGAAACTTATGAAGAATTTTAGGCTTGGAATTCTGGAGTTTGGCAAACAGGTCACACTCCAGAGTTCCCTCTAGTTACAAAACATAGTGTGTCACTGAAATTCCTAAATGAAATTGGATGAATGATCTGCTAGACTGCTACTGAGGCTACTCAATAGCAAAGCTCTCACGTTATATGCTTGAGGTGTAGTTTTAGGTAGAGCAGTATCTTTTCTTCTGGCTGCAAAGAATAAACTTTGCACGGCTGTCAACTGGTGGAAATAATATTTTCTATGTCTTACAAAAACCAAAGACTACCATACACAATGTCATTTAGAAAATAATACATGGGAAGCCAAACTGCAGCCTCAACTTGAAGCTCTTTGAGTGTGATCTGTATTAGCATGCAGAAAAAAATCATAAGAGAATTAAAGGAATTCTTGATTAAGCAGGAAAGTTTGTGTTACCTCAAGTAGAATTGCTCCTTTGGTTTAGTGGCTAAACATCCTTAGGGGAATGTGTATCGATCCTTCTTCTAGTCCCTGCAATGCCCTCTACTGTAATTAATTCCTTCTATGTATAAGGTGGCCTAACTGACAGGTTCAAAATAGTCTCTAGATTCAGAAACCCTGGGCCTTGGCATCTGAGTCATGCTGTTCATCAATCAAAAATATGTAAGTATAATTAGTTTAAATACATATATATATATATATATATATATATATATATATGAATGAATGTTTCAGTGGTAACAAATCTTCCTTAGTTTTGTGGAATGTAATTTGCAATACACAAGTTAAAAATAGAATTCTAGAACATGCTGAATTTAGTAAAAAACAGACACTGAAAGTGAGACAGGAAGATATGACTGCCCAGAATATCAAGTATTGCCATCTCTTTAATATCCTGGGACCAACAGAGCTACAAGGTGGGAATGGTAATATCTTTTATTGATCCAGCTTCATCAAGTAAAGATATTACCTCACTCACATGGTCTCAGAATATCAAGAATAGTCTAATTTTAAACTATTCTTTGGAATTTGTCAATGAATATACTGCCCATGGAAGAAAAGGGTTAACAGCGCATCCAGGAGTTCTTATGCATTGTACATAGGACAGGAGGGATCCACATGCGCACTGTAACTTGCAAGATTGCAATGTTGTACAGCAGAACTTCAGAGTTACAGAAACCAAAGTTATGAACTGACCAGTCAACCACAAACCTCATTTGGAATCGGAAATACACAACCAGGCAGCAGCACAGATGAAAAAAAAAGAAGAAGAAAATACAGTACAGTGCTGTGTTAAATATAAACTCAAAAAAAAAAAAGTACAGGGAAAGCAGCATTTTTCTTCTTCACAGTAAACTTTCAAAGTTGTATTATAGGGATTGGCAACGTTGGCACGCGGGACCGCAGGGTTCTTACCCTGCGGTCCCGCGTGCCAATGTTGCCGATCCCTGCAGTATTAAGTTAATGCTCAGCTGTAAACTTTTGAAAGAACAACCATAACATTTTGTTCAGAGTTATGAATATTTCAGAGTTACGAACAATCTCCATTTCCAAGGTGTTCATAACTCTAAGGTTTTCCTGTAACTTCTCTCTTTTTAATGTAATGAATAAAACTGATATGAATTATTCACAACAATCTATCCATCACATTTTGCACCTTTTTGGCTTATGTATTTTTGAGCAGAGTAGTTTCACTCAATTCATTCATTATTCAAATGATCACATATTATTTTCTGAAATATACAATACTCCCGATTTGAGCTGTTTTAGTTAGTGTGATTGGTAAAATCAGAGACATAATATTATTTCAGTTCTCCAGTTGAGGGCCAGATCCAAATCTTACTGGCATCAGTGGGAATCTTTCCAATATCCTCACTGGCAATGAGACCAGGTCGTTATGGAGCGAATACTCAGTCACTGAGGTGCTGAATTCCCTTTCTGTAAATATACATGCCAGTAAAACTTGACTGCATGAATGTGTACTGGAAGTGTAGGCAAAACATGGTGTGAACATGACAGAAGTGGATTCATTTAAAAATTTGAGGAAATATTCACAGAAACCGTTCTCCTCCCCACCGTCAGTATTTATTCAGCTCCAGTCAAGAACTTTGGCTGATAATATTAATTTATTTCTAGCTCTTGACAGGAAGATCTGTCTTTCCTTAAAATACTTTTTCCAATTATTTAACAAATGATATTTTTATTTCGGTAACCAAGTGTTGCTTCACCCAAACTGTAGACCTTTATTTGAAGAAAAAAGGTTACTCTTGAAAAGAACATAAAATGTTTGCAACTGTACTTATCCTTGGGAAAAATGTGGACAAGGTACATTTGATAATGCAATAGCATTTTTAATTAGACTGACATATGTGAGAACTCTCAAGATAATAACAAGGGGATTTTTTTCCCCCTTTATGAATGCAGACATGAAACTGTATGGGCAGAGCATTTAGTAGCACATTCTGCCAAAGAAAATGCCTTACAGTGCTGACAGATTGTTAGTACTAAAGTTTTGCTACATTTGAGTGAATTCTGTAGTGGGTTTATTAAAGTGATTTAGTGCAGTGCAGGCAAGTGCAGCATGTGTTCCACCCATTTTGATTAAAAACAAGGCAGAGCATTGGAAAGACGCCAGAAAGAACAATGTTAAAGTAATCCATTCATATCTTTTTAAAGGCTTCCACAAATAGATGCCTGCTTCGCGAGTGATAGGACACAGGGGGAACAACAACAAAAAATCAATAAGCAAAACACTCAGAAAAAGGAATCCTGACTGGATTCAAGAGTCACAAAGTAGGTGTATGGAAATGGCATGAGATGAACAGTTCCCTGTGGGACCAGAGAACATTATATTAGGTCAGTTGAGCAGAGACAGAGCTATGTGCCCATGTAAGGCTCTATCAGGGTGAGCAGTGGCAACAGTCAACTTCAGTGCCAAAGCAACTCTACTTAGTAAAAGATTGAAATGTAATGGTATTAAAAAGAGTCTACACCCATACTAGCAAATAACATTGAAAACTAAATGTTTTTAATGGGAACCTGATTTTATTTCAGTTATTTGGATGGTTTATTTGTAGCTAGTGGTCCAGGGACACAGGTTAGCTAGCTAACAGGATGTCTGAGGAACAGTATGATTCCATTGTGTAAATATAATTCAAATGACCATTTCCACAGTAGGTCTCTTGCAAAGTATGAGTGGTAAGAAAACAGCCTGGGGATTGTAAGTGTACAACATGTGGCTTCTTGGAGCATGTCAGCCCCACTACAAGAGCTTTAGCTTTTTTAATTTTATTTTTGTCATGTACTGTTGGTATATCTTGATTTATTGTACCTACCTTTATCAGACATGCAAAGTTTCTATTGTTATACTTTAGCAACACATGTATACTTTGATATGTCAATGCAATATTTTGCATTCAATCTATATATTAGACAACAGTGGGTTTGTAAGTGAGCATGTGGTGCTCCATTTTGATCTAAAGCGGAGTTTCCCAAACTGTGTTCCGTGGAACACGGGTGTTCTGCACAATGTGAATAGGTGTTCCATGAAAGAATCATAATTTTAAAAAAGAGTCTTTAATTTTTTTTTAATTTGAAATTTGTGTAATCCCCAAGGAGATTACATGGATTCCTGGGTCTCTGTCTGCTGGCAGACTCAGATTCTGCCCTGCAACCACTAGGGAGTGAGGGACCCTTCCAGGGAGTGGAGGAAAGGGGAGAAGCCATTTTGAGTAAGCGGAGAGCAGGGCAGGACTGGCTGTGTGGGGAGTTGGTGAGTCCTGGGCCTGCATGAAGGTTTCCCCCTGACAACTGGCCTCTAGGGACCTGACAACAGATCCCTCAGCGGAGTTTTTCCTTCCCCACTGGTGATCCCCCATTTGTAGAGTTTGCTGTGAAACTTCCACAGCCTGGCTGAGTTCACCCTCCAGCTCCCTAGGTGAGACCAGTCACCACATGGTCAGCTCTGCTCTGGCTGCTGGTCTAGGGTGGCTGTCTGCTGAGTGTGTGTCTGGACATGGGGCTGGAAGGCTACAGTTTGGATGTTAGTGTTGTTGTGTAACGTACACCTTGAGCCCTGCACCCCCTTGTGGTGAGGGGAAATCCTGGAACTGACGCAGCCTGATTCCTGCCTGAGGAGGATCCCTGCCAGCAGAGAGCAGCCCCTCTGCAGAGACGGAGGAGTCCGGTCATCTTCGAACCTGAGGATCATTCATGGAGACTGTGAGTGCCCCATCGTTTAGTCAGTCAGTCAGAGAATTTGTTTTGGGGACCCCCTACTCCCTGAACTGTGTCCTCAAGCCAAGGAGTGAGAGTTTGAGGATTTTATAACCTGCTGCATACTACACCCATGGAGGAACTTACCACCTTCTCCCACTTGGGAGTCCTTTGGGCTGTACTGAACCCAGTCAGCCACACTGTTACACCTCTGCAGGGAAGAATTTCGTGGTTATAAGTCATCCAGGGCACCAGCACAGTACGCGTAGCAACGGGACACTAATTTTACATTTGATACCTCAAGTCACAGGTATTTTCAGTGTGGGTACCCTAAAAATAGTGTTTTACCCTGTTATGTTATATTTGTCTCCTATTTAATATAATTTTGTGTTGAATATATTATATGCATTTGGAGTTATTTCTTGGAAGTCTCCAAGTGGAGATTACCCTGTAGTTACAATTTTCCTCCCAGGCTGCCCTGGTGACCCTTCCAGGAAGGAGCGAGGAGGGTGGAGGCACCGCCAAATAATTTCCTAGGAAAAAAGAAAGAAGATACACCCTGCTGAGTGGGTGGTAGGATCCAAAAGAACCCAGACCTGTCCATGAAAACCTGTAAGCAGACTGGCATTAAAGGAGGTAACCAGGTGGAGAGGAGGCGCCTGACATGAGGATTCAACTTTCCAGCATTATTCCTAATATTAAGCGAATCTGTGATACAAAAATGCAGAAACACCAATCCCATTAAATCCAAATTTGTATTTCTGTTTATAAAAATAGATTTTCCTAGTAAAAATCTAATTTGTTCGGTATTTGTGTATATATAACAACAGTTTTTTTTAAGTAGAACACCTTTTTTAATTTTGACTCTTGCACTTGATTTTTGTACTACTTTATGCACCCTTTCCAGTTAGAAATTGTTAGTTCAAGTTCTTTTAAATTTGTATTTTTGCTTTGTTTTATAAAATAAAATGTATTTGAGCATAAATAATGCAATTTTTTATTTGAAAACCAAACGACTACAAAATAATATTATAGGTGTTCCGTAAATATATATCAGGCTAAAAAGTGTTCCATGGCCAAAAAACTTTGGCAAACCCTGGTCTAAAGATTTCTGTTCATTGAAGTTCTCTGTATTCTCCTGCCAGAAGAAATAGTACTGTAGAAATTTGCCATATATTAGACACATGTGCTTCTGGGTATTATCTAGCTGAGCTGTATAAGGATTTTACCACTGGAGTTTTAAAGTCAAATATAGAAAACATGCACTCCTAGACAATAGTAGGCTGCAATACAGGCAGACGTGTGGTTTGTTTTTATTATTGTCTTACACCAGTAAGTGGAGGTAAAGTTTTATGGGATTGCTGGCTTCCTGAGTATATTAGGAGAACCATGTCTTTGGCTTTAGGAGACAATACACATATGCTTCACTCAACAACTTCGCATATTTTGCCTGCAGTGCCTGGCTAAATGGCCCAGGGAGGGCTACTGCAATATCAAGTGGTAACGTCTAGCTTGCCTCTTTAGGACCTGGAGTTAGGCCAGCCCCATTCAATTAACCTTGCTTGCTATACCTTGGATGGGGTGTGGGGTATAGTTAGTAGAAGCAACTTGGTTTGGAGGAACTGAATCTCCTATTAAGAATAATAGGAAGCTACACAGAAGCCGGGGGGAGGGGCAGGGGTGCTCAGGGATACGGATAATCACAAGAACTACTGAGCATGAGTCATTCCTGCACAGAAACCAGAATTTTCAGCTAAAATGCTCCCAGTAGAGAAGGCCTGAGAGAGTCTCTGGGGGAAAGATGTGAAGAATGGAATGATGTTATGTTAATAAATCCAGCCTGTAGGAGGGGTTTGATGCACTAGAGAAGAGTTTGTTCAGTATTTTAATTTAAAGGGCCCTGAACTGAAGAGGGAAACTGAGGCAGGGTGCCTGCAGAGTGATTTGTGGCTATGCGAGGGCACTTGGGAGGTGGCTAGCCCATTTACATAGGGGGATGCAGAAATGGCAAACAGATGACACTGAGACTTGTATGAAACATTCTGCTGATGGAGGATGGTGCCATGATGCCCCTTTACTACATCAATTCTGAGCTAAAATTTTGGCTCCTAGTAGCCTTTACATGTCAGCTTAGAGCAGGGGTTCCCAAAGTTGGTTCAGGGTAAGCCCCTGGCAGGCCGTGAGAAGCTTTGTTTACCTGAGCGTCTGCAGGTACGGCTGCTTGCAGTTCCCAGTGGGTGCGGTTTGCAGCTCAGCCCGCCGGGGAATTGGGCTGGCCACTGGGGCAGCGTGCAGCTGCATAGGGCACCAGGAAATTTGGGGCAATTTGGTGCCCAGGGAAACGTATGACAGAGCTTTAAGCTTTGCATGCAACCACCTGATTTGTACTCTGTGTGTTTTGACCATAGTGTCAGATTTGGCTTAATACACATTCAGATGTGTGCCATGCAGCTTGGCCCATCACTCTCTCTGCTGGGGCTACATCAACACTCCAAAACAGTTTCTGTAAAATACGTAGTATAAACAGAAAACATACAGCACAGAACAGATGTTCAGACATTTTTCTGTCTCTAAAATAGTGGAGGGCTCTCTTGTTGTAAGGAGTTAATTAAAGGAGTCAGAATTATGTCTGAGTTCCTATTCGTATTCTGATACTGTCTTACTAAGTGACCTTGAGCAAACCACTCACCCCTCAGTAGTTTAGTTTCCCTATAGGTAGGCTGGGGATGATATTACTTACCCACCTTTGTGAAACACTTCGAAGCCTTAAATGAAGTGGAAATACATCTTAACTCACAGGGGTCAAGTGATAAGCACAATAGAAATGTAGATAAATTAGGGCCAAATTCTGCCACCTTTATTCATGCTTTAATCTGAGTAGTCCCATTGATTTTAATGGTACTTGGCATAGGTAAGAATGACAGAACATTGCCATTTATGTTATAAAAGATGCAAAATATTATTGTAAAAGCCAAGAAAAGTCCCATCCAAAGCCCTGAACAACAGGATCAGTGCGTGAGAGAGCAAAATATAGAAGCAGGAGAGTGTGCTGCATAGACTGAATTATACCATAAGGTAGGGTGACCAGATTTTTGGATCTTTTTCTTATATAGGCTCCTATTACCCCGCAGCCCTGTCCCAATTTTTCACGTTTGTTGTTTGGTCACCCTACCATAAGGCATCTGAGACCTAAGCACAATGGGGCTCTACTATAACACCTTATTTTATGCCCCTGTTAGATTTAGGAGCTTAGATAGTACATTTCACTCTCTGCCAAGATTAGCCTTGTTTTTTTTCCTGTCTCAGCCATAATGTTTTGTTGGGATTTTTTAAAAATGTAAGTTACTGGAATATAGATGTAGTACAATAAAAAAAAACTGCCAGCTCAGTTCAAGTCAGCTAATGCCCTCAGTTACTCTTATTTCCCAGTATGTCACAAGTGCCCACTCATTTCTTGATAGAAGTGTCTAGGTTGGAATACACCCAGCTCCCTGCAGGTAGCAATTACAATTATCTACCACCCAGGGTAGAATTGAATTAAAGTATCAGCAGAAGTGAATCCCCTTGCCAGCTAGGTCATGCTCTTATAGCACCATGTAGTATAAGTAGAGGTGCCTTTAGAAGGAGAATTGCATTTTCTAGAATGGGGGAGGAGGAAGAGCAGGGAGGAAAGAGAAATCTGACCTCACTGTCAGTTAAATACAGAAAAAACCATTACTGGTAGCATCAGATTAGGCTATTTTCATGCTAGAGGACAATGGCAGTGACAGCTGCAACATCTGGGAAAAGGGATACAAGAACAAAGTAAAATATTGGTGACAATGGTGGGATAATTGCTCGCTTTCCGAATGATGAGGGAACTTGCAGATTCATAAATTCAAAGGCCAGAAGGGACCAGACCTCTGGTCTGACCTCCTGTATAGGACAGGCTGTAGAATTGCCTCCAAATAATTCCTACAGAAGAGCTTTTAGCAAAACATCTAATATTAATTTAAAAATTGTCACAGAGACCATCCACCACACCCCCTGGCAAATTGTTCCAATAATTAATTACTTTCACTGTTAAAAATGTACGCCTTATTTCCAGTATGAGTTTATCTAGCTTTAACTTCCAGACATTGGATCATATTATACCTTTCTCTGCTAGATTGAAGAGCCCATTATTAAACATTAAATATATGTCTACACTATGAAGATAGTGGGGAACAAGACGACACCAGCTACTGTGGATTACAAGACAGACAAAGCTTAAGGGCCCAATTCTGCCTGCAGTTGTTTTAGTAGGTTTTCAGGGGTGATATTGAGGGCAAAATTTCATTGTACTCTACAAAGAGTAAAGAACAATAAGTACATTTATAGAAATTAGAGATCAGAGACTCATTATATTACTTAGTCCATTGTTTCCATGGACTAAGTAATATAATTATTACTTTACTTTATCATTATATTACTTAGTCCATTGTTTCCACAGTGATCCATGGACCATTGTTGGTCCGCAGAGCAGATGCTGGAGGCATGCAGAGGTATTGGATTGAATGTTTTTGGCTCCTCCTTCTAATAAATTTCATTAGCAGACAGCTAAAAATACATTAGGAACTTTCTTATTTCTGTAGTTGTCACAGACATATTATGCAATTGGAAATGAGTGGACGTGGCCAATGCAATTGTCAATAGGAAAGGAAGTAGTCCAAAAGCCAGTTTTTCCATTACAATGTGGACCACACTATGTAAAACTATGAGACCCTCTGATCCACTCCGTCTTCTTGCCAATAAATCAAGATACTCCTCTGTTCAAATAGAAACATCCTACATAGGAGACTGGCTCCCACTCAGGAGAACTGGATTGTGAAGGACAATTGGAGTCATCTAACAAGGGCGTGGGATCTCATCAAGGAGTCTACTGACAGAGGGGTTGGAAGGTTATAAAATGACAGAAGCCTCTCTATTTGAGGGTCTTTGGCCATTTTTACCAGCTCAATAAGAGGAAAGCTAATGCAGGAGTCTGATGAGGCAGGAAGGAACCCTGCCTATCTGAACACAGATGGCCCCCCCAAGTAGGGTTGCCAGGCATCTGGTTTTCTAATGGAAGCCTGGTCGGAAAGGGACTCTGGTGGCTCCGGTTAGCACTACCTACCGGGCCATTAAAGGTCTGGTTGGCGGCACAGTGGAGGTCTGCGGCTAAGGAAGGCTTCCTGCCTACATTTGCTCCATGCAGCTCCCAGAAGCAGCTGACAGGTCCATGCAGCCCCTAGGCACCTGGGCAGCCAGGGAGGGTACATGTGCAGCCCCCACCCCTAGTACCAGCTCCACAGCTCCCATTGGCTAGTAATCATGACCAATTAGAGATTCGGGGTGGCACCTGTGGGCATGAGGGAAGCACATGGAGCCTCCCTGGCCACCCATGCAGCTTTTTTTCTTCTGCATAGTAAAGTTTCAGAGCTGTATTAAGTCAAGGTTCAGTTGTAAACTTTTGAAAGAACAACAAGAATATTTTGTTCAGAGTTACCGTGACGGGGTGTACCTACCCCACACCAGCCCCGAAAAGGTTAACAGCGCTTTGCAGGCTGAGGAAGCCCCACCCCGCAGACTTTAATGGGCATGCTCAACCTGGAGGCAGAATATAAAATGAAGAGGCCCAGGTCAGTCTAGGCAGGCTGCTGAAGGGAGAGGACATAGACTGCAGGTTCTCCCCAGGGAGTGGCTGCAGGCCCCAACCCATGCAGAAGCCCAGATGGATTCCAGCTGCCTGATGAGTCCTAGGAAGGGACTGTGCTGGCGAGATACAGGCCATTGGAGTCCCCCAGAGACCAGGGGGAAACGTGGAGTTTTACCAGGGAGAATGGGGAGGAAGCAGCCCAGGGGACTTAGAACCTTCTCCGGTGAGTGAAAAGGAGAACCGGTCAGTGTGTTTCAGGAGGATCCCCGCTGACTCGGTGATGAGCACCACTGCCAGTGCCCTGGGCTGGGAGTTGGAGGAGCAGGGAAGGCCTGAGTCCTCCTCGCCTGGGTGCCACACTCCCTTAAATGATGCCTCCACTCTCCCAATAAGCCACACAGTCCCAAAGAGGTGGGCTACCCTATTGACTCTGGCCACTGGGCAGCGCTGCCCTGAGAGGAAGGGTTGCTTATAGGGTGGATGGCATGGCCCCAGCCCTTCCCGCCCCAGAGCATCAAGAGGGCAGGTGGCACAGCTGGCATGGTAGCCGGGGCCACCCTACAGGGAGAGTGGAGCCGTGCTGAGCAGGAAGCAGGAGGGGTCTGTGTGTATGTGGGGGGAACATGAGCATGGCCATGCCTGGTTTTTTGATACCCAACCTATGATACCCTCCCACCCATGCCTGCCGTGGTGAACGCATGCAAATACATCTCTGAAATTTGGGTTTTCACTGACCAAAGACAACAACTGTGAGTGCGGTGAGGTGGAGGAAGGAGGGAGGGTCACGTTAAAGGCACTTTTGGTTGTTGGATTTAAAAACCTGAGGTAAAAGGACACTGCCCAATGTATTCTCAGGTGGATGTTTTGCTCATGGTTTTATGTCTATGAATCCCACTAGTGGCGTTTTCCCAAGTTAATGCTGGGTTACTTTACCCCTTTTTATTGAAAGTTTCTTTTCTACATCCAGACTCTGTGCTTGCAAGAGGGGCAGTATTGCTTCTTAGAGGTGCCCAAAGGGTGGTGTGTAATTGTCCCAAGTTACTGAGTAGGAGTTTGAGCCAGTTCTGTGTTGTATTGTTGAAAAGAAACCCCTAGGTTTGTGGTCCCCAAAATTTGTACCTCATGCCCCAGAAGCCACGTCCAGGAGTGAGGCCGAGGTTCCAGTGGGGAGGGATGCAGATAGGGGTAAGGGGGCTGGACCATAGCTGGGGGTGGGAACAGAGCCTTGGCTGGGGGCTGAGGCTGGCAGCTGAGGTTCTGGCTGAGGCTGGCAGCCAGGGCACAGAACTGGTCGGCTGGGGCCAGGAGTGGAGCTAGTGGTGCTCCCTCCCTGCTCTCCATGGGGGCTGGCCCAGGCTCTAGCTGTGTCCCCCCAAATTGTCCACCATGCTCCCATAGGGGTGTGTGCTCCACAGTTTGGGGACCTCTGCCCTAAGTATTGAATCTTGCCCTTGTTGCTGCCAACTCCAACTGGCAGAAGGGTTACAAACATAAGCACGGCCCTACTGGGTCAGACCTATGGTCCATCTAGTCCTGTATCCTGTCATACAACAATGGCCAATTCCAGGTCCTTCGGAGGGAAAGAACAGAGCAGGCAATCATCAAATGATCCATCTTCTGTTGTCCATTCCCAGCTTCTGGCAAACAGAGGCTAGGAATACTGACTGCATGGTGTTCCATCCTTGCTAATAACCATTGATAGACCTATCCTCCAGGAACGTATGTAGTTCTTTTTTGAGCCCTGCAATAGTTTTGGCCTTCACAACATCCTCTGGCAATGAGTCCCACAAATTAATAATAGAACATACCACCAGCTCGAGTCTTCTGGCCTATTTCTTGACAGTCTGCCCTGGGGTTGGGATTGGGAGCCACTTCAGACAGCACGACAGTCGTCATCCGAACAAAGATTCAGTAATAGCAAACAAAAATAGAGAATGACTCAGTAGCCTGTGCGCTCCAGCTCCCAGCAGTCAAGCACTTACTGCCTGGCAGAGTGCAATGAGTGGGCAATCACATGTGCACATATGTGGAAGGAAGCAGTAGGAGGACATGAAAAGATGATGATCACATCATTCTTGTTCTATACAGATGAACCTGATCTTAAACCAATGACTGGTTAAATTTCAGCCAAAGATATGTCGATGGAAACTCCAAATAAGTCAACAGCACAGGACTTTCAAAGCCTTTTGAGGCAATGAAATAAAATATGACTTCAGCATTTAATCACCTACCAGATTTATTGCCTAGTATTCTCCCAATGAGCATTATGCCCTTAAATAAAAGATGCCATATGCAGAGAATGTACAGGGTTGTCAATAGTAGTCCAGATGTTAGACATGCTAATGATTGATGAACAATAAGAACTTGGCAGTTTCACTCAAGTAAGTACCTCTGATATTCAGAAGTTGGACAGAAAAGATGGAAATCTCAAAAGAATAGATTATCTTATGGGATTTGTGGTAGTTCGTGTTTCCAGACAGGTCAGAGAGACTATTTCCTCCTGCCCTGGCAAGAAGCAGGAAATATCAATTTGTGACTTGGTGCAAAGTTTAATATGACTTATTTTGTAATAACTAGTCTGTCCACCCCTGAACATTTCAACTCCTTTAGCTGAGCTCAAGTCAGCAAAGTACAAAAGTCCATGGTTCCGCTCAGGCACTTAAATTTAAGCACATACTATGCTGAATCAGAAGCATAGTTCAGAATACTTGTGCACCTAAACTGACATTCACATTTAGTGCTAAAAAAGTAGGCAGAGTGAGGATCGCATAGTACTAGCTAGTTATACAGTCACGGATGGAAAGTGGGCAGAAACTTTAGCAACTAAAAGGGAATATAGCTGCCTTAAGAATGTTAATGGTTTTATCTCTTTACATTTCTTCCTACCTGGTAATGTGGTTTACCGCAGGATTTGTGTAATCTCTGAGGCCTTAATTCATGAACCATTGAATTATTTTTACAGGATTTATCCAGATGGCAGCACAGCATGGTAACTACACAGAATGCTATTTTAAAATTCCAGTCCATGTAGCCATGCGCCAGTATCTGGGCAAGATGTTGTTGACTGTGGATAGGGACAGAAACTGATGTTGCCCGGCCGTTTAAAAATCAGATAGTGTCATGGGATGCTGCCCTCCCACAGGCCTCTCTTGTGTTCCAGCAGGTGCATTGAAAGAACCCAAGGGGAACATGAGTGCAGTTACCCAGACTAGCATGGTTCAAGACATGTACCCATCTTGTGGGATCTGATTTATTAAGTCTTTCTCTTAAGTGCAACTCACTTTGCTACTTGCCCGGCCTAGGTCATTCCATTCTGGGTCCATATAAGAGTCCTGGTCAGTTCTTTTATCCTAAGAAAGTGGAAGAGGGGGACTGGTCGGCTAACCCCCCACAAGCAGCTGTGGCCACAGCAGGGAGGCAGATGTGTGGAAGCTGACACAACCTAACCCTCCCTGGAATTTTTCTGAAATGACACCCCTGGAAGACATCCTTAGTGCTGCCTATTATTCACCTGACACTTAGGTTTATATACTGATACAATACATTGAGTAAATTTACCCCTTGCTGTGTTCAGTTTTATACTCTATAGCTGCTGTAGTGGTTGCTTGGCACAATTATGCATTTCAGGGGGGAAGTGCATCAGACGCAAGGCTGGGAAATATCAGTTTTCCCGTTTTTCTTTTTTTTCAGAATTTTATTCATCCAGACTGATTACTCAGATGGCTTTGCCACATTTCCTAGAAAATAGCTATTGTAATTCACATGCAATACACAACTTTTCTATTGCTGTTGATGACTGGGATAGAAGACAGATTGCACATGGACCACACATTTTATTATACTTACATCTGAAACCTGACTTAATAATCACTTTTATCACTTTTCATATTTAACACTCTTTACAAAATGACATAGTCCTCACCTCAGCCCTGTTAAGATACAGATGGGGAAATTGAATCAAGTTAAAATCAACATTTGTGAACTTGGATTATTAATATTAAGTACCTTAAATGCGCATTAGATGCTCCTGCATAAGTGGATTAATTTTTCTGAGGAACTCAAAGCACTCACTGAGCTATTAGAAGTTAGGGCTAGGGGATTTGTCCAATAACACAGAAGTAGTCAATATTAGAGAGAGGATTAGAATCTAGGAATTCCCAAATTGCTGTCTGTGACAGGGTAGCACAATCTTTAAAGGTAGTGTTACCTACATTTTGGCAAGATCCAGTTGTGTGTATATATGTGTATACCCTCACCCTGCGCCCCAGCCCCCAGGAGATATTGGTATAGAGGAAGCAGTCCTGGAAATAAGTAAGGCTTGGGAGGCTATCCCCTCACTGTGTCTTTAAGGGACTGGGGCCAGAAGCCTTGCAGAGTGGACGGGGGCAAGGCTCTTCTCTTGCCCAGCTGATTGTGGGAGAGCTGGATAAATGCTGCGTCATGCCTCCTCCCTCATGCCAGACATCAACAGCGGAAGGCAGCCAGATGAACCCTCTGAATCTGAAGACTAAGTGGGGGAAAGGGGACAGCTGAGTGAGAAGCTGGCTAAGGCCCTATATCTGGACTAACTTACCACCCAGCTGCAAGGAGGGGATCTGGGGACTATTGAGAGGGAGTGGGAGGGGTCTCACTGATGGTTGGCCACAGGGGATCAGGACCCGGCTCATTTTCTGCACTTCTGCTGCTTCCTGTCTGGTCAGCAGGGAAATAAGGGGTGGTGCTGACAATGAGGCAATTAGGAGCTCTACCCCAGTCCACCCCATAGGATCTCCTGCAGGCCTACCGGGGACATTGCAGCACCTGCTGGCGACTCCCTATGAAAAGTTGGGGGAGAAGGGTGGCAGTTGGCCCTTTGCCCCATAACAAGTGATGCCCCTGATGCCTTTTGTTTGGACTAAATATAACAAACACTCCCTATCAATAAAGGAAGGGAAGGTAAAATGAGTGGGTCACTGGAAGTAAAGCTGGGACGACTGCCAACTATGTTCATTGGTCTCTGAGGTCAGCAAACATTCATGTTTTTATGGACTCCAATATCACAGCCATGGAACTACTGCTGGGAATTTTCTCTCAGTCTGCTCTTAGAAGAATAAACTGTGTAGCCCTTAACCTTCTGACCCTGCTGCATTCCATTCCAGGCCCTAATATCTGACATGCAGAGGGATAGACCTGGCGGCTGTTAGTACTTGAATTTTTAACCAGACCCTAGACAAAGTGAGCAGCTAGATTTTATTGTAGAATCAATGCAATCTCTTGACTGAACTGTGAGAATTCACTATACTGCTAAAAGCAACCGCAACATGTTAAAGAGGTCTGATAAATTTTTGGAGATTAAGAAATTTTTATTCATATACTAAGTAAAAAAAATATTTTAGGGGTATAAACCTAATATTGAAAGGGAAAACTGTACTGTTTGCTTACTTTTGCTTACTGAGATACGCAGTGTATACATTTATCAGGTATGGAAAATATATAATGAAGTTATTCATAGAGACACCAAGTCATAACTGTACACCGCATACTGAAGAAAAAAGTTCCTATTTCCATTTTCCTGAATTCTTTAGTAGATGCTGAAGATTGTGACAATATCACTGAATAAAAGGTAGGAGGATGCTTTATATTAACCGTGGTGTCCTTGGATCTCTGTTCCATGGCTGGCAATGCAGCCAACACTGTGATCTCAAGATTACTACTTGTTAAAACTGGTCAGAAAATATATTTGTCCTATGAAAAATGTCGAGGTTCAAAAAAGTAAAAAATCAGGTCTGAACATTAATATTTTGGAATATTTTATGAAATGAAATTCCAATTTTTTTCATTTTGGATCATGTTTTGTTTTGATGAATTTGAAACATTTCATTTAGCTTGAGACCCTTTACATTTGTAATATATATAAAAAAATTCTAAACAAAATATTGATTCAAAGCAAAAAAGTTCCAAAAATGTGAAGACAGGACATTGGAAAAAAGCTTTGACAATACCATTCCCTCCTCCTCCAACAAAATGTCTAAAATCAATACATTGACTAAATCAATTTTTCCCTACAAAATGGTATTTTTAAGAGAAACCTGTTTCACTTAGAATTTTCCAACCAGCTCTACCAGTAGTTTGGTTAGAATTTCTATGAATGGCATGCATCAACCCATAGGAAGATGAGATCTGACCTTGCAATGCCTCCATCGGATAGTGCAGTAAGTTAACAGGCAGAAGGACTGTGAGTGAAATTCTGCCATTAGTTCAAGATCATTGATTTCAGTTAGGTTCCACAAATGTAAGTGAGGACAGAATCTGGCCCTAGATGAGAGTCTAAAATGTCTGATGTGGGGAAAGTAAGTCATACTAGGCCAGCCCTAAATTAACCCTTACATAACAGTTACATCTAAAAAACATCAAAGAAAAAGTAGAACAACAACATGATGCTTATTTTAGTATATAATGTGATATAGATAAGCACCTATTCTGAGGTTTGGACTGAACATTTACTTAAAAGTGAAGATGAATATTGTTTACTTAAAAGCCTCTATCAGGACATGATTGTTTGAATTCTGAGGTAAGGAAAACAAGCCTGAGTCTTGGTTTTGCACAATATTTGCATGTTTATTTCATTATACATTTTTCTAAAGGGTTCCTCAATGAAAGTTCATAAATTAAGAATGCCAGAGGAATTTTATCATTCAAGGCTTCCGTGACAAAGTGAGGGTTTTTTGCCAGTGTAACACGATACTGGCTGTGTCAAGGAAACAGGATTTTATGCTTTGCAAGGATTGAACTTGTGTCTCCATAGGAAGAGCAGAAGCTGAATATCAAAGAGTACATTCCACTGGCTCTGACAAGTTGTGATGGCTGCTCTTGCACAATCAGCGGTGCTCAGACTCCCAAATGGAAGCCGCTCAGGGAGGAAGAGAAGGAGCAAGCTTGGGCCATCATCTCAGGAGGAAAACTTTGCAAAATTGTTTAGGAATTCATAGTTTAGTAGTAAAATTGGCTAGCATCCCTTAAAATATTTATTTGGTGGTTTTGTTTTATGGGAAAAAAACAAACAGTTCTTGTGTTGTTGAAAAAAGAAGAGGGTGTGGTGGATTGTAGCACAGGGAGTATTATTGTTTGTGCATTTCCCCCCTGTTGTTTTGAACAAATAGTCCAGAGAGAGAGAGAGAGAGAGAGAGAGAGTGGTAAAGAGGAGCAAGATTTCATTTGTCATGGGCTTTATCATCTGTTTAAAGGAAAAAAGAGAGAAACAATAAGCCATCATACCACAATCTTACAGGAGCATGAGAATGATCAGCATAAGATTCTGTTAATGGTGACTTCGAAGTGAGACTATTGTAAGTAGGGCAGAAAGAGGATCCCTATACTCTCTCCTAATAGAGCTGCTACTATAGTACATGAAGGTCTCAGCTGAATCTCTTTAATGATCAGAATAGGTGCACACATAGTCATAAACATGCACAGTCTACCCACAAGATAAGGATTCATTCCAATTGACTGTCTCATCTAGTGTTTGGCCATTAGTTGTGGGCAGCAGTCAGATGGCAGATCATCAGCTTTACAAGCAATAGTTCTGCTTTTGGTAGCAGGGTTGTTAACTGTATGGAGTTTGATTTGTTGGTTGAACCCTCCTATGCAAAGCCATCAAGTCTCACCAACAGTAGCAACCCACTGTTCTGAAGTTCACAGGTATTATACCTAAAGCCCATGAAATACCCATGTAATTTTTCTAGTAACATGTGTGACAAAGCTCTGTCCTTATCTTCGTGGATCCTGCGTTTCCTGGTGGATTTTTACTAGCCTCAGCGGCTCACTGTGACCCTCCACAGAGCCCTTCTCTCTCTGGAGACAAGGTCACAGGCTATTGAGCCATTTTCATCACAAACCAGTGAGGAGAAGCTATCCTTCCTGGCACAGTCTCTATTGCCTCCCAATCTCAGAGACTAATTAGGGGAGGCAGAAAGTGGGGAGCCCAGGCCCACCCTCTACTCTGGGCTCCAGCCCAGGGACCCTAATAGTATCAGCTAAGATGGCTGACCTTTTAGGCACAAAACACAATACAATTCCCTGGGCTACTTCCCCACAGCAGTCTCTGCTTCTTCAAACTCCACTTCACCCTTACCTCAGGGCCTCCTTCCTTCTGTACGATATGTTGTCCAACACTCAGTCTCACCAACAGCATAACTTCCTTCCACGGCTCCTGACACCCACAGCCCACCTGACTAACTGGGAGGTTTTTATCTGGATTCAGCCAGTCCCTGATTGGCTTCAGGTGTCCCAATTAGGTTAGCTGTTTCTACTCCTTTCTAGAAGGTTCTTAATTGGCCCCAGGTGTCTTGATTGGCCTGGCATAGCCTTTGTTTGGCTATCCAGGGAACAGGGACCTGCACACCCTGAGACTAATGTACCTGCCTTCCAGCACTCTCCTATATCCTTCTGGTCTGACTCCATCACACATGCTATGTAACATTTCTAAAAATACTTCAGTTGCCTGTTGGAAAGCATTCATTCAGTGGAGGAATAGCTAATAGAGGTTTGAGCCTCTCCACTAACCAGAGGGAAGACTATCCACTATGCCAATACTGTATAATCAGGCTTGGGGGCAAGGAACATCATTTGACTTATGAAAACTTCTTCCCTTCTGCATACTTTTCAGTTACATTAAACAACAGAAAGCAAAGCCACTCATCTTTGAAGAGGAACTTCCAATAAGAAAATACTTTTAATAGATTATCACAAGACTTAAGTGATGTTTCTTCTTCTCCCACTGCATCTCCTGAGGGGAAAAAAATGAGAAAAGGAATCATGCAAATTCTCTCTCTTTCCACCCCAATTTACTGGATAGAAGGAGAAGAACCCTCTTTTCAATATCCACAAGTGAAAGGAATGTACATATTACATCAAATGAAGCTTCAGAGAGCCACAAAATAATCATGGAGAATTGTCACCATCTTGAAGCTGAGTTGTGAAAACATAACAGCAGCTTGATATGCCTTGACAAATATTGCTCACGTGATGCCAGGATATTGCACCAGGATTACGTTGTGCCTCTGTAAAGCTCCATTTGCTGATTAAGTGTGGCTACTGTCCTTTACATTTGAGTGTTTCTGTAGTAATGTATGGAAGAAATGCAGGAAAATGGGCCAAATGTTTTTATATGTACCATTTCCTATAGGCCTCATCACTGAAAATTATTTAAGAATGATAAAGTTATGATGTGATAATTTATTATGCTGTTTTTTTCTTGAAGGAGGGAGGAATTTGGTATTTATTAAGAAGGGTCAAGCATAGAAGGCACCATCAATACAATATGTAATATATATATATTGTGTGTGTCATGGGAGAGATTGGTATTTGATTTTACAGTGTATATTCCAACAGGACCAATGACAAATAAATCAACAAAGACATTGACTTAACAAAATGCACAATTCACTAATGAAATATGAAGACAAAACGAACAAAGATGCTTGGTTTTAAACATTTCTAGAAGGAGCAATTAAGGAAATGGAGAGAAAAAGTTAAGAAAGGGAATCCAGCCAGCCAGGCTCTTGGAATGGTCCTCATCACTAGTATCTGAATGCCTAGTTTTCTTCCTAGAAGAAACAGTAGGAGTATGTGTATTTTATAATTTTTTTTTTTAAATATATACTTAACACTAAATAAACTCGGCTGAGACGCAAGCAATGATAATTGTTTCTACACATATCTGTTCAAGTACTCAATGCTGACCCCTAATACTTCTGTGTATAGGTGACAGGATAGTTGTCACTGAAAACCATTGCAATACAGATCCTGATGGATCAACTCAAGCTCTCACCCTGGGTGACAGGACCATCCTTACAAACATGGTCTCCTCTTCAGGGAAGGAGATTTTCACAGTCACTTGATGACATCGCTACCCTGCCAGAACATAGGAGGCTAGAAGCTGGTCCTGGTACTTCAAGCTCCAGGATGTTCAGCTGCAACCACACAGCTACCAAACCACTAAAGAAAATGTGTGTCCACTGCATTCGTTTCTCCTATTGGAACACACCAACTATATCTGCACCAAAATCTGGCAGAAAAGTAGGTAAGTTTCAGATGTATAGGTTGAAATATTTGCCCCTTTGAAGTAAATATCAAAACTTCCATGGACTGCAGTTGAGTTGGGATTTCACCCATAACCCCTTTTATATGACAGCTTGTTGATTCTTGGCCTAGGAACCCCAATAATGGACCAGGACCCTGTTGTGTTAGTCAATATACAAACACAGAATAAAAAATAGTCCCTCTATCACTGCCTCAACACATACATTTAAAAGGGTTTGGGTTTATATTTGTAATGGGGGAGATGTACTTCTTGAGTGGAAGTCCTTCTTTCACTCCTGGCACCCTCAGCAGGCTGCCAGCCAACCTCAGTGGATCTTCCATGGTTTGGCCCTCCAGCCAAGTCACAAAGTCCAAATTAACACCTTCCAGGGTAAATAAAGAATCCAGTACACACACAGTCCTGTTCCCCTTGCTAGGATCTTCAGCCATCGCTCTGGGCCCTTTAAGTTCAGTTTTGTTCAGGCTCTCAAAAAATCCCCATCCCCTTCTTGGGGTTTATGCCACTGTGGCCAGTAGTAGGACCCAGGCCCACTCGCTACTCAAGTTCTAACCCAGGGAAATACACAGGCAGTGCTCAACTTCAATTCATTGCAGCTTCTTCATAGTACCACTTCCTATCTGGTACCTCTTACCTTTGCCTCAGGGTCAAGGTTCTTAGGGCCTCTCTCCCTGCAGAGCCTAGTTAAGCTAATGCAGCCAGAAGCAAACTCAAACTAGCTCTTGAGTGCCTTTGGCCAAGAGGCACACCTTCTTTTAAACCTCTGACCCCAGCCAAAAACCGCTCTACTTAGCCCCTGCAGCTCCTTTTATCTGAGTCTTCTGGAGTCTGATTGGCTACTTCCATGAAGCCTCTCTAGGCAGGCTTGGAGGACCTACCTTTGTTTCTCCTTTGTGGAGGAGGGTGTAATAGAACTTGGAGTCTTCTACAGGGAGCTGCAAAGGCTGGAGCACCACATCACAATATTGTTTCAGCATTAAGAAATGAAATGGTTATTCTTGTCTGTTTATTTTTCATTCATCACCATCAGTTAGAGTAATTTTTATCTATAGAAGTAAGTATGTGGATGTGGAAAAAACTAATGTATTTCAGGACTATGTAATTCAGGGCTATTTAGAAAAGCTGGATGAGCACAAGTCCATGCGGCTGCACTGCAAATGAGTGCTAAAATTGTTGGCGAATGTGATTGCAGAGCCATTGGCCATTATCTTTGAAAATTCATGGTGATCGGTGGAGGTCCTGGCTGACTGGAAAAAAGCTAATGTAGTGCCCATCTTTCAAAAAGGGAAGGTGGAGGATCTAGGGAAATTCAGGCCAGTCAGCCTCACCTCAGTCCCTGGAAAAATAATGGAGTAGGTCCTCAAGGAATCAATTCCGAAGCACTTAGAGGAGAGGAAAGTGATCAGGAACTGTCAGCATGGATTCACCAAGGGCAAGTCATGCCTGACTAACCTAATTGCCTTCTGTGATGAGATAATTGGCTCTGTGGATGAGGGGAAAGCAGTGGATGTGTTATTCCTTGACTTTAATAAAGCTTTTGATATGGTCTCCTACAGTATTCTTGCTAGCAAGTTAAAGAAATATGGGATGCAAGAGTGGACTGTAAGGTGGATAGAAAACTGGCTACATCATCGGGCTCAACGGGTAGTGATCAATGGCTCCATGTCTAGTTGGCAGCCGGTATCAAGTGGAGTGCCCCAATGGTCAGTCCTGGGGCCCGTTTTATTCAATATCTTCATTAGTGATCTGGAGGATAATGTGGATTGCACCCTCAGCAAGTTTGCAGATGACACTAAACTGGGAGGAGTGGTAGACATGCTGGAGGGTAGGGATAGGCTACAGAGGGACGTAGACAAATTAGAGGATTGGGCCAAAAGAAATCTGATGAGGTTCAACAAGGACAAGTGCAGAGTCCTGCACTCAGGATGGAAGAATCCCATGCACTGCCACAGACTACGGACTGAGTGTCTAGGCAACAGTTCTGCAGAAAAGGAATAGTGGTTGTAGTGGATGAGAAGCTGGATATGAGTCAACAGTTTGCTCTTCTTACCAAGAAGGCTAATGGCATTTTGGGCTGTATAAGTAGGAGCATTGCCAGCAGATCGAGGGACATGATCATTCTCCTCTATTTGGCACTGGTGAGGCCTCATCTGGAGTACTGTGTCCAGTTTTGGGCCCCACACTACAAGAAGAATGTGGAAAAATTGGAAAGAGTCTAGTGGAGGGCAACAAAAAATGATTAGGGGGCTGGAGAACATGACTTACGAGGAGAGGCTGAGGGAACTGGGATTACTTAGTCTGCAGAAGAGAAGAGTAAGGGGGGATTTGATAGCTGCTTTTCACTACTTGAAAGGGGGTTCCAAAGAGGTTGGATCTAGACTGTTCTCAGTGGTACCAGACGACAGAACAAGGAGTAATGGTCTCAAGTTACAGTGCGGGAGGTTTAGGTTGGATATTAGGAAAAATGTTTTCACTAAGAGGGTGGTGAAGCACTGGAATGGGTTACCTAGGGATGTGGTAGAATTTCTTTTCTTAGAGGTTTTTAAGGTCAGGCTTGACAAAGCTCTTGCTGGCCTGATGGTCCTGCTTTGAGCAGGGGGTTGAACTAGATGACCTCTTGAGGTCTCTTCCAACCCTGATATTCTGTAATTCTATGATTCCAAGTACTGGTATGTGAATGTAATTTTGCCCCAAAGTTATACAAGTATTTAGTGTATGTTATAGTTAGGAAATTGTATAATTTTTGCATTTTGTGAAGTGATTCTCCCAAGCAAGTTCCTGGCAAAGACACTTGCTTTGTAAGAGCTTCAATATTACTCTGGAGTCATATAAAGGCAGCTGAAATAAAACAAGTCCAAGAAGCAACATGTGTTTCCAGCCAGTGTGCCTAAACAAACCATCAGAACAGTCATCTGTAAGGAAGAGTAGAAGAGCTAACGTGACTCAGAGGCAGAATAAATGAGAGCGCTACATGAACACTGAGCTCTGGAGGAAGATTAGTCTATGCTCTCCTCTTTTTCTCTGTCCATCTACACAGTAAATGAGGAAGCTTGTTGAAAAGCTCTAGTTGGCTTTCTGGCAAATACAAACGAACATCTGCCTACCCAAATTAACTGATATGGAGGATAAGGTGAGCTCACTGTCTATTTGCATTACTGGTGACTCCTTTGATTTTGGCTTTTGCCCAACTCATGCGAAGTACGTTGAAAACAAGACGGGGCAGTGAAAATGGAGAATCCACTAGTTCAAAAGGAACTTCAGACAATCACCAAGCTCGTGTAGTAACAGGACAGAGGTCTCTTTCAGTGTGTCCTTCAAAGGAACCTGCTCATTCCCCCTCCCAGCTTTCTGTAGGGGTTCCATAGGGCTGGGTCCTTGGTCTCCTTCTCTTCACTGAAACCTTATCTCTGCATAATCTCATCCACAGACTCAAATTCAACTACCGTCTCTGTGCTGCTGACTCACAGATCTGTCTCCCTACTCCAGACTTGTCTCCTGTCCAAACTATAATCTCAGCCTCCCTGGTTATCTTGTCATCAACTCAACCTCATTGTGGCTAAAATCTCCCCCACCCAAAAGCCCTATCTGCTTTTATTACTTATTTTATTACCTACCTCCTTTCTTGATCATGGTGGACAACACCACCCCTGCCCATCCCTCAAGCCTGCAATCTGATCATCTTTGACTCACATTTCTTTGTAGGTCCTCACATCCAGGCTATGTCTATATATTCCTGATTCTTTCTGCATTACATCTATAAGAAATGGCCTTTCCACCCAGCTAAAATTTTCGTCATCTAGGTTCTCATCTCCTTGTGTGTTGACTACTGGCCTTAACAAATGTAATCTGCCCTTGCTATAGCCATTCAGAATGCTGTTGCAAAGATCATTGCTTTGACCACGTCATCTGTCTCTTTGAATGCCTCCCCTGGCTCCCTCTTTTTTTTCCTTTTTCATCTAACAAACTACTTGTCTTCACCTTTAAGGCCCTTCATAACCTATCTCCACCTTACTTTTTATCTCTCATTCAGTATCAAAAGATCAGCTTTCACCACTGATCATCCCTGACTCTAGCTTCCATTGCCCACTTGTTACATTTTCAAACAAGCACTTTCAGGCTCTCTCTCATGCTTCCCCTTCATGTTCTCCTTCAAATCCCCCCTTAAGCTCTCCTTTGAAATGATGCCTACAAAAAATGTAACAATAGTTAGGCTGCTGGTGTGTTGAGATTACAGCCCATCATACTGACCATTTGTCTCACTGTTTCCTTGTACTCCCAGTCTTTCTGTATCCAGGTATTCCCTCTTGTCTTACACTTAGGTGGTAAGCTGTGTCTTTTTGACCTGTGTTTGTACAGTGCCGAGCACAATGGGGTCTTGGTTCACGACTAAGAGCTCCTGGGTATTACAATAATGCAAATTATAAAATGATGATGATGATGATAAAGGTCTGTTCCCTGGTACAGTCTGGAGAAAACTTGGGTGGGCCACGCAACTCTTAAAATATAAGAGCTGCTTATGTTACCTTCCTAATATTCCTTCCTATGACCCTGCCTAAGACACTAATATGTAGATTGCAGCATTGTTGTGATGCAACTGAAGTAAGCTGGCTATCCTCAGGCTTCCATAAGAAATGGAAAGGAATTTTTAGAAATAAAGATTTAGGCTCTGATTGCACAACTGTATCCATTAGGGCAGACACTGCTTTTCTTGGGCTCCCCAAACTCCTGAATTGTTTAGCAGAACCCCATTGAATTCAAAGGATCAGCCCCCAAATTAGTAATGCACTGAAAATAAGCAAGAACGTAACATTTAGGAAGATCATCCCAATGATTGATTTTATAGTTATTCATGGCACTCAGCATGAATTCTCGGGGTTTTTACTGATGGAATTTTTTAATGCATTAATTTTTAAAGTGTGCTCTTAAAGAGAGTATAACATGGATAGGGAATGCAGGAAAAGGGATAGAAATCCTTCAAAAGTGCAGGAGAAATAATGATTTTTGTACATGAAAATGGTACTTGGTAGCACATAGTATTGTGTCAGGGTTTTAACTCTAGATTCTGCTCTAACGATTTGCTCCAGGATGAAATTGTTACACCACATCTCTGGATCTAGTTCAGTGTAATCAGTCACTGAACAGTAATAAACCTCTAATGACATTTTCCAAAAGAGAAATAGCCAGTATCTGCTAAAAATCCCCTTGTTCCCTTTGCCTTTCTGCTTTTTCCATCCAATATCCCGTGAGTTATATTTACAGAAAGACTCCTCTCTTAAAAGATCTGAGGGCACCATCATCCCTGTGAACCTCATGTGTCTACTGCCCAAGAAGATGCTGGAAAGATCAGTTGTAACAGAGGGTCCTCTGCCACCCCCTCACCCCTGCGTCTGCAGCCTGAAGCAGGTGCAACCGGGGCCCCTTGCAAGCTACATTGCATGCCAGACCGGAAATGCTCCTGCAGCAACCCTGGGCTAGTTCCACTGCAAGGCAGCAGGATTTGCAGCACACTGGGAACCACATTTATCCCCATGTATCTGATGTCAGAGTAGACCCTAGTTCCATCAGCTATGAATCTGCCCCCTACTGTACACATGGCACAGCAATGATACTATTATGTATTTAAGACCAGATTCTGTGAGGCACTGAGCTCCCTGGGCTCTGTCAATGGGAATCGGGAGAACTCACTATCTCCCAGGAGGAACTTCGCATCATTCAGACTAAGGACCATACGTACACAGAACGGTCTTTCAGAGTGTGATGCAAATACACGATTAATCTTCATTACAACAAAAAGGGCGATATGTGGATACAACAAATCTATAGTATTAAAGTTTTTGCCATATGGATGAACTCTAGTTTTCATTGTCATTCCAGACAGTGGGAAATATAATTTCAAAAGATCTTCTAACACCCTGCGAGACTGATAGTGTTTGCAATAAGTGAAGCGGCAGTATAATTTCCTCTACACTCTAATGAATACCTAAGTTCCTCTTTGTTCTCCAGTAACACAGTGACAGATCTGTCTTTAAGGTGCAAAGGAGTCTTGCAAAACCCTTGTGCTAAGCATTATTTCTTATAAGTTAAAAGAATTTTTTTTTACTTTGCACTACTACACTCTATGAAGTGATATAATTTAAAATATTCCTGTCCTACAGATAGGCCCCAATATAATCTGTAAAGTCTTTACATACCAGATTTTAGGGGCCATAAATCCTAATTATTAGTCCAGATGTTTCACCAGAGCAGAGGTCTGTGAAATGTAAATGATTTCAGTTTAATCATTTATGATTTTGTGGAGCTTCCATGCAAATGGAAAATTTGTGACATTTTGAACAATGCATCAAAGTTAGGCACAGCATTGTGTTTCACTACATGGATGCCAGCAAACTTGTCAGTACTTTTGCTGGAGCATTTTTTAATTTCAAGTTTTGCTGGTTGAATTTAATCACATACGGCTCTAGCTAAGCTGAAGTCACATGCTGTTTCTTCATAATACTGGATTGAAAACCATCCTGAGTCCCCTTCTGGTTCCTGGCACCCTGACCACCCTCCTCTGCCTTGCTGCCCTGACTCACTCTGCTTCTCATGCAGAGCACTGATCCCTACACCAGAGGTGAAAGTAAGGCGGTACGGGCCAGTACGCCGCACCGGTAAAAAGCCTGTCCCTCGGTACTGCCTCACTTTAAAGCGCTGCTGCGGCAGCGCTTTAAAGAACTGGGCTTAAAGCGCTGTCACAGCAGCGCTTTAACGTTGCTGCTTTTTTGCGCCCCCCCATCTGCAGCCTGCCAGGTTCCTACTGGCAGAGCTGCCAACGGGGAGCGCAAAAGGGGCAGGGATGCTAAAGTGCTGCTCCCGCAGTGCTTTAAGGAGGGTTCTTTAAAGCGGCGAAAGCTGGGGCAGTGCTTTAAGCAGGGTCCTTTTGCTGCTCCTGGCAGGGCTGCAGATGGGGGCAGGAGGGCACAAAAAAGCAGCAACATTAATGCGCTGCTGTGACAGCGCTTTAAGCCCAGTTCTTTAAAGCGCTGCCACAGCAGTGCTTTAAGGTCCCTGTCCCTTTTGCTCCCCCCAAGCTGCTGACGGGAGGGAGGGGCAACAGGAACAGCGCACCAGCCGGGGGGGGGCGGGGCAGAACGACTGCTGATTCCCTAGCCCTGCCCCCTTCCATCAGAGGCTCCGCCCCTTCCTGGGGAAGCTGCGCCCTCCCACCGTACCGGTAAATCCAAAGTTTTACTTTCACCCCTGCCCTACTACCCAAATTTCCCCGCTTCCCATGCAGACTCCCCTTCCTGTTCCTGACACTCTGACTGCTCCCTGCTGCACCACTACTGTGACTCTCCCTGTGGGCGTGGGCACAGCCCAAGCAGCATGATGGTTGTGTTGCACAGTTCCCTGTGACTGAAGTGTTTAGGGTCAGATGGGACAACAGGGCCCCATCTGAAGAGGGAAATATTCTCTCCCTCCTCCTGGGCTTGTGGTCAGACCAATTTGGGGCAGGGGTGGTTCGTGAGCCCAGGTGTCAGGAGCAGGCCAAGCAGCGGTCTCAGCAAGCCCCCACAGTGATGCCACCATTACAACTGAACATTCTGCAAGATGTTTTGCTTCCATGGAGTTAGAGCGTTGGTGTAAGGATCTGAGGTTAGGGTCAGACTTAAATCAAAGGCCTAAAGAGGGCCTGATCCAGACCCAAGTGGTGCTTACACACCCAAGCCAGAGCATTGAAGTTAGTGGAAATACTGAGGTGAGTCAGTTTTCAAGATTAGGCTCAGGAACAGTAAAATGGACCAAGGGATGTGCTGGCCATCACTTCCCACAGCCTCCATTGGCTTGGAATGGCGAACCGTGGTCAGTGGGAGCTGCGATTGGCTGAACCTGTGGATGCTGCAGCTGAACAAACCCACCAACAGATTTCCCTGATGGGCCAGGTGCCAAAGGTTGTCGATCCCTGCTATAGATATTCAGGGGTCAGGTGGGTGTAAGTGAGGGAAGAGCTTGGACTACAGAGGGCCAGATTTTGCTGAAAAGATATGCTCCTACATGAAGTGGCCAGACTCCCACTGGAGAGCTGCTGGGTTTTGAGCTCCTCTGAAAATCTGGTCCCTCCATTTCAGTGCTTCAGTGGGCATGGATGGGCACTGAGCTCTGTTGAAAATCTGGCCTAGTATGTCCCTCAGGACTGGAAACCCCTTGATGGTTGTGTTGTGATGTTACTGGTTTGGAAATTTTTAGAACTGAAATAACCCGGAGCCTTCTGGATGAGGGAAGTCAGTTACAAATGCTTATGAAAGCTGAGATATGAAATAGAAGAAAGTTAGCTATTAATTACAAGTCAGGTTTGATAAAAGGCAGAAAGTGACATGATTTCTTTTCTGACTCCTCCTCCCTCTGCAATTTAAAACTACTAGATTTAACTTTACTGCTGGAGGCATGTCAAAGAGTGCAAAGGATTGTGAGAAAGAAGTATCCTCCACATCATGAATACTGCAGAAATGAGCCATTGACTGTTGTTTTGCCTGCAGTCCAGCATGGAGCAGTTTTAAGTGTTTATTTTCTAAATGAATTGAGAATAGATTACTTTGAAAAATAGGCCAGACTCAGCTTCAAAATTAGACATGGAAGCGTTAAGAGAAAAGGAAAAAAAGCCAAGATTAGACTTTTTGGCTGACTGCTCCCAATGTCCAGACAAGAGGAACAGTCAACAGAATATTAAAAAACTCCATTAGTTTTCATTCATACATGGCATGACCATCTGTAGGTTGCTGAGCCTGCTCTGAGATTTTTTTAGGGCCACTCTAATTTGAGTACTAGTCAACAATCAAAATCATAGACACATTCCCTTGCCCCAAATCTATTTTCTGTGTCTCAATAACATGTATTTGGATGCTGCTTTGTATGTACAAATCGTCTTAAGAGTAGGAGACAGTGGCATCATTTTCCTTTTGGCGCCCCTTATTTAATTTTCCATGATAGGACTACTTCTGTGGGGTGTGCTACTGAAACAAGTTAATCTTTGAAATGTCTCTGGAAGCCTGTTCTAGAGAAGAGCAGCCTCACTTCTGTGGCTCCCACAAGATAATATTTAACTATGGGCTTGTCTGCACTGGCAATTTATAGCGCCGCAACTTTCTCACGCAGGGGAGTGATAACACTCCTGAGTGCAGCAAGTTTCAGCTGTGTAAAGCACCAGTGTAGACAGTGCACCAGCCCTGGGAGCTGCGCCCCTCATGGAGGTGGTTTTTTTAGAGCACTGAGAGAACTCTCTCCCAGTGCACTGCTGAGACTACACAAGGTATATTAAAGTGCAGCAGCACTTTTGCGTTGCCAGTGTAGACTAGCCCTAAGCTTTCATTTGCAAACTTTAATCCTGCACAGTGGACAAGTTACAATTAATGATGCTCTGGCTAATGATTACATACTTGCCTACAATGGGAAGTGATCCTAACTGGGGACCAGACTGGGAGATCTGTCTGCTGCGCCTGGGCCTACAACCCTTCTTCCACATCCACATTTCCTGCCGTGGAGAGAGCTGCCACTAAATATCACGATGCAGCAATTCTCACCAGAAAACCTGGGGCAGTTCCATTGCTTTTAAGATTTCCTGTAACTGTGTATCCTGGAGCAGGATTTCCTCTAAAGTGCTTAACTTTTAAAATAGTTTGAAGAGATGGGCTGCCGCTGGCTTGAAGCAGTTAAGGAAGACCTCCAGCTATTTAATGGACACTCTGTGTTCCAAGCCCCTTTTCAGTATTTCGCCTTTGAATATGTATACTTTGGAATCTACTGAACTGTTTTTCTTCACATGTGGATTGTGGGTCTATCTAAAGTTTCTGGCTTCATCATTTTATTAGTGAAGTGAACACAAAACATTTATTTTGGAACATATAGGCAAAGTATAGTTTTTCCTCCCATACACACAACCCAATAGTGGCTGAGCAAATGCAGATCAAGCCTTTAGAACAATTCCCTTTGAGCAGAGACCACATATAAAAAAAGAATTCCTCTCAACATGATTTTATTTCAGAAAGTTATTAGCAATTGAAAATGGGGGGTTGGAATCGAAACCTGAACACAGGCCTAATTGGGATGTTTGCTAGCTGTGAACAGTATATATTTAATACAATCATACAATTGTTTTGGAAGCTAAGAATTCCTCTGGTGAAATTATGTAGTGGTACATTCCACACAGAGGAATTAATTTCCTCAGTAATGCTCCCAGGCTCTGTTGGCCTAAGCACTGAAGAAGAAAATTCTGGTCAAGACTCTCATTCACCACATGGCAATATATTGCACTGCTGCTAAATTACCATGCCCAGGGATTGAAAAATCCACTCTCCTCTAATCTCCACTAGTGAAGTAGACACTTTTTCTGATAAACGAAGAGCTACCTTAGCAGCGGAAGGTATAACAAGATCTAACGGCTGGAAGTTGAAGCTAAACAAATTCAGACTGGAAATAAAGCTACATTTTTAACAGTCAGAGTAATTAATCATTGGAACAATTTTCCCAGGTCATGGTGTATTCTTCATCACGGACAATTTTTAAATCAAGATTGGGTGCTTTTCTAAGAGATCTGCTCTAGGAATTATTTTGTGAGGGAGTTCTATGGCTTGTGTTATATAGGAGTCAGAAGAGATAATCATAATGGTACCTTCTGATATTGGTCTCTATGAATAAATAATCAGTTCCCAAATAATCTAATCTTATGCCTAGCCCTTTTTGTTGGAAAGAAAAAAGCTTTCTAGATTTAAGTAAATTGAGTATTGTGTTCCTGAGTCTACAAACAGCTCCAATGTCTGTGCTGCTGAAAAAGCATTGGTGAGTTTCTCTTCTGACATTCAGATTCCCATGGGCAATAAACAAAGTGTTATGAATCATGACAGCTGTGTTCTGCTGAGCAAGTCTCTGAGAAGTGGCCCAGGAATTGTGGTTATTGTACCAGACTTCACTATTGGCTCAAAGTCTGTCCCAACTTTTATATCATCCTTAGCTGACAAATTTAGACTTCCGGCTAGTAGATTTCTGATATTTATTTAAAGCTCTGGCCATGCCTATCAAGTGTTAACATGCACCACGAGAGCATGTTTCATACAAGCAGTGCAGTTGATTTCACAATACTAGGAAACTATCAGGATATCACAGCTTACTCATTTTTAGTTTGGTTTCTTGTAATCTTGTCTAAAAGACATGTTTTCTCAGTGTATAGTATATATCTACAAGGGAACTATCTAGTTTCTTCCTAGTTGATCTCATCTCTATCTATTCCACAGTTCCCCCTGGATTAAGCAAAGCAGCAGTGTGCATGCCAAATTGGAAGTCATCTGTAACCCAAGTATGCTGTGATTAAAAATTACAGCACTGATATCCCAAACTAGATTTTAATAGCTGTTGTGATAAGCAGAGTGGTGTTATTGGATTACCAGCTTTGAATTAATTTTCATTATTTCTTTATTTTAATTAATTGTTTTTCCCTTCCTCCCTTCCTGTGCAGACAGTCCAACAAGATGAAAAGGGCATTGAGAATGGAAAAAGAGAGCGAGAAAGGATAAATGGTAGATAAGGCTGTAGAAGCAACAATTTGCTTAACTAAATGATGCCATATAAAGCTCTAAATTGAAGGAAGGAATTTGTCTTTTAAATTAATTGGGCACACTAGAAGAGAAAGAATAAAAGGGCTGGACAATGCACCTTTGTGAGCAGGCTGGAATTATTAATTTTTGGATTTACTCCCTACAAAATTAAAATGCCATCCACCTGCCTCAATGAGTAGAAGAACACGATGGGGTCAGGAATGAAAGGGGACAGTCCCAGCAGGGAGAGAGGGAGACACTCACTGAGGGACACTAGGAAGCTCCTTTCTTCCCCTGGACTCTGACATCTATTGGCCATTTAGTGGGCAAGGGTTCTGATTGGCCCATGTCCCCCAGCTCCAGGGTTATAACCCAGATTAGGGGACAAATGGATCCTCTTTCAGCTTCTTTCCATCAGCCAGACCCTATCCACCCCGAACTACGAATGGGAATCAGGTGTGATAAATGCTGCAGGTCTAGTCAATCACCCGTTGGGGGGTCAGAAAGGATTTTTCTCCCCCCACAGGCCAGTTGGCAGAGGACCAGGGCATTTTTTCACCTTCCTCACAGCAGGAATATGCTTAGTCCCTGACCGAGGTATTTAGTAATTCATTGCAACTAGCTTCCAGTTTCCAGTGTGGTTAAAAGGATAAAATGTACCATTCACAGAGGTAAAGATTTTGCTAATGATCCTTGGGCTTGTGGGACAGGGAGAGACCTTGTGGCCCTCGCTGATCAAGGTCTCCACCCTTCTGGCTCCTGTGCCCACTTCCGGGGTGAAGGTGGGGTTGAAGAGGTTGAAGAGAGCTGATGCTTGTAAGTAAACTGAGGAGAGTCTACCTGAGTTATAGATTATATGATGGCAGTTCAATAATCTCAACACTGTAATCACTTAAATGCCTGCTAATGGAGGATATGAGTGATGGGTGGGTCGTGCCCTTTCCTATGTTTAGGTTTAATAAAAGTTGTGGCCTGTTTAAAAATCCATCCCTGTGTCTGTCCTTATTTTGCAGCTGTATGTGGCTCGATGTAACTTTGTATCCAGAATGGCTATGCACAATGAGGGGTTGCAGTGCAAATGCTGTGTTTAAAAGTATAGTGGCAGAAAAATCTCTAAAGGAAAAATGGAAGAACAAAAGAGGAGGCAAGTGGAAAACGTGAAAACAAGGCTCAATGAGTTACTGAGGGCATGCAAAAGAGAAAATGCCAAGGTAAAAATGCAAAAAAAAAAGTGCATATCTGAAACCGTTAGATAAAGCTATGTTAATTTTGAATGTATTAGAGAGAGACATGGAGGAGTGTGAGGTAGGGTATTGGGCAGTGCAAGACCATTGAAAAATAAAATAGACGAGCTCTTGAGAGAAGATACGGAAAAAAGGTTAGACACTGATTGAACATTACTTAAATGAAGGATGCAAAACCAAAAAAACCAGGCCTGTGTTTCATAGCAATTTGTTCTCTCCGAGACTGTAGAAAAAGATACTGTAATTTCCCTTCCCTAGAAGTTCTCCTTTGCGAACTACTGCAGTACCATTTTTCGGTACTCTTCTACATCTGAGCTTCCTGTAGTGTGCTCACTCAGCAAGACTTCCTTCATACCAATTATATTATTTTTCCCTTCAAAACTTCAGTTCACCTATATTAGATGAAATGTATTTAACAAATTACCTGTTACTAGTGTACCTAGAAAGTGCATCTCAATTAAGGAATGTCTGATGCAAGAGAAGTTTAATTTTTTTTTTCTGTATTGCTAGTACCAAGGAACAGTAGACAAGAGTCAAATCTGGTTGTGCTTTCAACCGTATAGGCAAGTAAGAAAGAAGGCAATCCCTTAACTCAGATTGGTTAGGTTCTAGGGGGTGAAATCCTTGCCCCACTGAAATTGAGGGCAAACTTCCCAAAGACTTTAATGGAGCTGGGATTTCAGTGTCAGTCCAGATACAGCAGTTGAAAAAAGCAAATGTGTGTGGGTTATTCATAAATTCTAGGGTCTGAATGAATCATTTTGATCATCTAATCTGACCTCCTGTATAGCACAGCCCATAGAATTTTCCCCCAAAGTAATTCCTAGAGCAGAGCTTTTAAAAAAAAATCCAATCTTAATTTAAAAATTGTCAGTGATGGAGAATCCGCCACGGTCCTTGCTAAATTGTTCTAATGATTAATTACTCTCTCTGTTAAAAATATAGCTTCATTTCCAGTCTGAATTTGTCTAGCTTCATTTTCCAGCCACTGGATCTTGTTAAACCCATCTCTGCTAGACAGAAGAGCCCATTATCAAATATTTGTTCCCTGTGTAGGTTCTTATTGGCTGTAATCAAGCCACCCCTTAATCTTCTCTTTGTAAGGTAAATAGATTGAGCTTCTTGAGTCTATCATTGTAAAGGATTGTTTCTAATCTTCAGTCATTCTTGTGGCTCTTCTCTAAACTCTCTCTAATTTATCAAGACCCTTCTTGAATTGTGGGCACCAGAACCAGACACATTACTCCAGCAGCAGCCGCACCAGTGTCAAATACACAGGCAAAAGAACCTCTCTACTTCTATTCAAAATCCCCTAGTTTATGCATCCCAGGATTGCATTAGCTCTTTTGGACACAGTGTCACCCTGGGAGCTCATGTTCAGCTGATGATCCATCATGACTCCCAAATCTTTTTCAGAGACACTGCTTCCAAGGACAGAGTCCTCCATTCAAGAAGTATGGCCCATATTCTTTGTTCCCAGATATATACACTTACTGTTATTAAAACAAGTATTGTTTGCTTGTTAAACCCAGTTTATCAAGTGATCTATGCTGCTCCAAATCAGTAACCTGTCTTTTTTATTTAGTATTCCCCCAATTTTTGTGTCATTTGTAAACGATATCAGTGATAATTTTATGTTTTCTTCTAGGGCACTGACAAAGATATTAAATAGAAGAGGGCTAAGAACTGATCTCTGCAAGATCCAGACCCTCTCTATGATGATTCCCCCTTTACAGTTGTATTTTGAGACCTACCAGTTAGCCAGTTTTTAAACCATTTAATGTGTGCGTGTCAATTTTTCATTGTTTTAGTTTATTAATTAAAATGTTGTGCAATAACAAGTCAGATGCCTTACAGAAACCTAAGTATGTTAACATTATTGATCAACCAAATTTGCAATCTCATCACAAAAATATCTAATGAGTTTGACATGATCTTTTCCCATAAAACCAAGTTGATATGAATTAATTATATTACCGTCCTTTAGTTCTTTATTAATTGAGTCCCATAGCAGTTTCTCAATTATCTTGCTTGGGTTCAGTGTCAGACAGGCCTATAATTACCCAGGTCATCCTGTTTACCCTTTTTAAAAATTGGCACAACATTAACATTCTTCCAGTCTTCTGGAATACTTCCTGAGTACACCAAGACTTACTGAAAATCAACATTAATGTTCCAGTGAGCTTCTCAGCCAGCTCTTTAAAAACTCTTGGATAAAAGGTATCTGTACCTGCTGCTTTTAAAATGTCTAACTTTAGTAGCTTCTATTTAACATCCTGCAGAGATACTAGTGGAACAGAAAGTATGTTATAACCATACAAGGAGACTACATTACTTGTTTTCCCCCTAATACAGAACAGAAATATTTATTGGACACTTTTGTCTTTTCTGCATTATTATTGATAATTTTACCATTTCCATCTAATAACAGACCAATACCATCGTTAGAATTCTTTTAGTTCCTATTATATTTTTAAAACTCCTCCTTATTGTCCTTAACTCTGCAGGCCATAGATTTCAACTTGTGTTCCTTAACTTCTTTTATAAATTTTCTACAATTCCTAACTTTTGATATATATATTAATTACTATTAACTTCCCATTTCTTCCATTTGTTTTATATATATATATATTACAGCTGCCTTTGCTTCCATTCTATATCAGACTTGTTTTTTAAACCACACAGCAATCTTCCACAATTGTGGGATTATGACTTTTCGGGCATCTAGAACAGTGTCAAATACCCAAATACCGTTCACACTTTTCCTGATTAAATTCTTCCTCCCGGCTCATTTATCCCATAATTATTTTCATCTTAGTGAGCTGGAGAGTGGAGTAACAAAATGAACAGAATTTAGTAGAAAGATAGAAGTCTCAGCTGTCCAATTGCCTCACCATTACCAGTTAAAGTTAGATCATCATACATTTCATTGTTCTCCCCTTCTCTCCCAACCTCCCACCCCCTGCAGCTTAAAGTTGGCAAATTTAGGTATAAGGATGCTTAGGTCAGTTGCGGACCAAAACCCAAATCTTAAACTGAACACTTATGATCTCTGGGGGATTCACATCTAGTTCCTGATTCTGTGGATATGGCCCATCAATGGTAAGTTAATGAAGGGGAGATTTACAGCCAAAAGTATTGTGTCTTAACCAACATTAAGTCAGGGAATTCTTATGGCCTGTGTTATACAGCAGGTCAAACTAGATGACCACAACAGTCTGTTCTGGCCTATGGGTCTATGAAACACCAGCCCCAATTCTGCAAAGCTCTGAGCAGTTTTAACTCCCATTGACTTAAATGGGAAGATTTTCATCAACATCTTACAGATGACTTCCAGCATCTCATGGAATTAGACACATGTTGCCAGATATTAGGCACAAATTCACCTTTGTCACATAAAACTCAAGCACTGTGATTATATGCTGGTGTAGCTGTGAGGAATCCACCACTGCAATCGAGGGTCAAGACACAGAGTTGCAGTGCAGATTCTTGTAGCTACTTCTCTAGCCTATAGGCAAAAAGAGTAGCTGCAATTCCGCTGCCTGTGGCACTAAAAGCATTTGGATCCATTCCATTTGTAATCCCCAGCTCTACCTATTACCTGAACTAGGGTCACCCCAATAACAACTTGCACAGGAGCCTCTGCAAAGTCATCATAGAGGTATGCAGAAAAATATGGAGGACCACCTATGTGACTGCTTTGGCGATAGCTCTTCCCATATAGCCCTGACACTGGACTTGAGCAGGGACCCTTCCAGAGGCCCTCTGCACCAGGGATCAATGATAAGGTAAGAACAGAACCAATGGCTGCAGAAGGAGTCTCATTCAGCCAACTCAGTAGGAAGGATGGCCACCTGGATACAAAGCCTTGGTGTGAATTGGGTGTTAATAATATTATGTAATACAGCTCCATAGACATATAAATAACTAACAGGAGACTTCCTGGAAAACTGACCAGACATGCAGAGTCCCCATCCTCCTAAAAGTCTATAAGCTGGCTCAGAAGGAACTGTGAAGAAAGCAGTCACATGTCTTAGCAACAGGGGACTGAGCAGTGGACCAGAATATTATGGGGCAGGGATTTTTACAATGCAGAGGGCCACTGGGGCTGTGTGTTTTTCACCTGAATTTAGAAAGTTGCTTCAAGTTACTCAGCTGAATTGCATTATAAAAATTAAGAGAGAGCTAGAAACAGCTGTGCAGTGCCATGTTTCTACATCTATTATAATTGCTTCCTGGGATGGGGTGAACGGTATTATGACTTGAAACTAGGCATGTGACAAATAACTGATTTGGATTCAGGTTGTACATGAGTCCACTGACTCAGAAGATATTTGTTTTCATTGACTATTGCTCCAAGAAATGATGTGAATAAAAAAATCCTAGCTATATAATGGGGCTGATTGACCAAGCTTGTTGAATGCTCATAGCCCCCCCTCCCCAACTCCAGCTGGAGATGTGGATGGTCAATACTTCTAAAAATCAGGCCCTCCAAGTTTAGAGAAGACATTGCTAAAGAAAATACATTGCTAGCAGGGTAAACACCAATATACCAAAGTGAAAAGCAATCCCTGAAATTGCACAAAAATGCTACCTAGACACTCTGCACAAATTAAGGCCTCAAGTAAGGCTCAGCCCTGCACTGAGGGCAATGTGGAGACCTGTGGTTCCAGTGGAATCCTAGATGCCCCCCATTCCCAGCAGGGATGTCCCTGTACAGTGATGAGTTAGCCTCAAAGGGATCATTGACCCACTTCAGATGGGCACCCTATGTTTTTGATAACTTGTCTGAACAAACTGGCACCAGTTCGGCACCCCAGGGATGCTGGGGGTGCTGCCCGCACCTCTTGGCTTGAAGTGGTTTCCATTTTATATAGGACTTACAGTTGGTTCAATGGCTCTCAGTCCCCTTCCTTCCCACCCCCTCTACAAATCGTTCCTGCACCCCAGTCTGGGACTGTGAAGCTGTGCATGAAATCCAACATGAGGTTTCCAGTACTCTCAGCTTCTGAAAACGACACAAGTAGCTGGCCAGCAGGCCTTCTAGCAGTATTTCAACATTTCTGCTGCCAGGGGAATCTTGCCGTTCAGATGCAAACAAAAGAATCATAAAAATAAGTGACCACAACATTTTTTGAACCTCAACAAAGGTTCGGTGTGAGTCTGAGTTGATGCACAACACTAAGGGATGAGGCTACTTTTTATTTTGTCTTAATGGATGCTTATTAATATTTTATTCTGGGGGTTAGATCCTCAACTGGTGCAAATGGGCATAGCTACATTGAAATAAATAGAGCTGTGACTATTTACACCAGCCAAGATCTGGCCCAAGAACTTTTCTTCAGCTAAATCTATGCAATCTAATACATGTGAGTCTTTATAGCCACAATGACTTAGATTTACTCCAACATTAACTGTGGATACCATACTAATCATCAGCTTATTACAAGCAGAAGGGCAAGGTAAGTGTAAAAGGCAACACTCTAATTACAATTACTTTGAATTCTCTGCTTTGTTAGCCAGAAAACTTACATAATGATTTCACCTCCATCAGCCAGGGGATTCAAAGTCACTTGCTGATGGATGTGAAGTCATTATGTAAGATGTCTTTAAAAGACATGTAAGCCCTATGGACTGAAGCTATCAAGGGTTGAGAGCTCACCCCTGACATCTGTTCATGAACAGAGGAAAGAGTGGATACAAGTGCTAGAGGGAAAGGGGATTTCTGCCACCATCTCTTGGTGAACAGAGGGAAGAACAGAGAAAAGATTCATTTACATAAGCTTTCTACTCAGGAATCCTCCAAGTGACACATTGGGGAGTCACAATACTATAGACCAACTGCAAATATGTGGGGCCTGGGGCTGAACGGCCATAGAAAAATGGAAGGAAAAGGAGCTTCTACCTTGTTGGAAGGACTCTTCTCAAGGGTGCTATATACCACTGATCTGCCTCCACTGAAGACTCTGTGAAGAAACAGTGAACAGCTGACTCCATAATGGAAGATGATGTTGCAGAAGCTGAAGAGGGTAATAGTGGAACACCAATGAAATTGAAATCCGTACAGGTGGGTTAAGTGGCAGCACCTCAGGAACGGACCAGGCAGCGTTTCCTCTAGGGGCTGGAGACAGGCCTGTCCAAGTGCACTCACAGACTTTGGGACTATGCCACTCACTGACACCAAACTGTAAATGGAGTGTAGCAGAGGGGAAAGGGTGGAAGTGACAAGTTAAAGGACATTTGTTTATCAGACAGTCACATCATCAGGTGGGAGACTGAATTAAAGGAATACTGCCAAAATACCATGAGAGTGGGTGTTTTTCAAGTTGATTCTGTGTTCCCATTCCCCACACAAAGTCTTTCCTTGTTTCTTACACAGACTCAGTGCTTATGAGAGGGGAAGGTATTCCCTGTTAAGGGCACCTAGGAGAAGTATTTACTTTTTCCCAGGTGTCTGAGTGAGGGCTTGAGCCAGCATTGTGTGTTAATTTTAAGAAGAACCCCTATATATTTGAATGCAGCCTTTGTTGTTCCTTATAGAATGTTGCCAAAGGGGTCCAGAAAACTGAACATTTTCCTAACACTGAAATAATTTTTGTGTTGAAGCTCTTGGTTTCATTAGATTTGTTCTTCAAGGTAGTGACTCTGCTCTTTGGTGTAGCACATAGTATGTTGTTGGCATGCACCAAATAATAATAATTAACAAGTGGGCATACGCTTTACTGTCTCCTTTGCATGTTAAATCCTGCCCTCTGAGGAGTGAAGGAACAAGTGGTTCTAAAATGGAACAACAGACAGAATTCTGCAAAGAATAAATTTCTTTCTACTTTAGAGCTAGATTCTGAACTTAGGCACAGTCTGCACTAGCCTAGGAATAGTCCTGGGTCAGGCATTGTGTCCTAAGAGACAGGCCTTGTGGCTGGAGCAAGGGTCAGAGCCAGAAGTAGGATCAGGACTAGGCAGAGGGTACTGCTGGGATCGAGATCTGGGGACAGGTCAGAGTCAGAACTGAGATCCCAGTCCATGGATAAGCCAAACCAGTAGGAGCCCAGGACTCTATCAGGCATCCGGATAGAGGCCAAAGGTTGAACCTGGGTTGCCAGAGTCCAAAGGGGCCAGGAGGCAAAGCAGGACTAAAGCAGGTCAATTACAGGGATGGAACAAGGTCAGAGTAGGGCAAGGACAAGACTAGAGCCTGAGCGAGGAACAGGAACGGGGTCAAGCGCAGGCTGGGAGTCTAGAGAGTCTGATACCCTGCAAGGCAGAAGAAACGTCCCTGGAAGATGAACCTGGGCCTGGGGGTCAGCTGACCCAGTCTCAGCTCAGGGATAGGATGTTGCCATTTGCCTGAAGGCTGAGTCACTACCGACTTTGTGAGAAGGGTAAGTTAGTGCAGCTGAGTTGTGGTTACTTGTCCGAAGGATGACTCACTGCAGTTCTGACAGGGGGCAGAGGAGCAAGCAGCCCTGGTTTGTCTGTGGGTTTGCCTCACATCATGGCATTACATCTAAGACACACATCTCTGAATCACAAATTCTCCCCTGCTTCCTCCTTGCTTCCAGGGGTATGATTTTATAATTTACTGCTGGCCTTTACAACCAAAAAATGACCATTGCTCTCTAATGGCTCAGCAAGTATAGGAGGTAGGTAGGTGTGGAGACAATGCTGCATCCATTCTCTGCCCCTCAGACCTGCTCCAGGAAGGGAGTAAGTGGATGTATCTCACCTCTTACTTCAGCCCACCTGGGCCCCACGTTTTGATGGCCTACATACAGATGTAAGGAGATTCTTACTCCTTTGCATGGGCAGGGGTTCCATGCCACAGTCCAGCTTTTAATGTTTCAGATACTTTATTGAGTTAAATTGAGAGAACCTGCTAACAAAAGAGGTGTCTTGGCTTTATAACTTCATGTACTATTGAGCTTTCTTTGGTGAGATCCTAATCCTTGTGGGGAGGAGATGAAACACCTTGCACTCTCCATAGCAAATAGAAGGGTTTTTTGTACTTCAGAGGTCTGTTTTTGTTTGCATGTCTCTCTTAGAAAACATTCACGTTTATCAAGAACATTTACTCTTTTATGCACCCTGAAACTGATGATTTCTCATCTATGAGTCTGTACATTACTTTTAGAGGTTAATTGTAATGCAAACCTGCTCATCATGGGGTTTCAGCAGCCAGAAAAATGTGAAAACACTCCCTTCTCCAGCAGCAAAAGCACATAGGACACCTTTCCATTTCTAAAATCACTGTGAGAGGATTATATGCCGTATACTTTCTCAAATGTAGCACATTAAATGTAAAAAACCTCCTGTAGCGAAGTGGCGACTCACCCTGCGGCACCTCCCGCTGGTGTGTCTGGGAATTAGCTCTTCCAGCATCCAGAGCGCCCTCTGCAGGCCGCTGTCCTGCTTGCTGCTGGCCCCATGTCCCTCCCTGGACCCCAGTTCCCTCTTCCCTAGGGTGCTGCACCCCTGCAGTACCCCACAGTCTTACTCTAGGTCTCCCCTCCCTGGGGAACCCCCACCTCCCTATCCCTACCTTGCCTCAGTCTAGGCAACTGCCAGTCACCACTTGCCCCCATTCACTGGGGCAGACTGCAGTATCATTGCCACTCATCAGCAAGGAGGGTTTGGCCTGCTGCTTCTGCTTCTAGAGCCCTGGGCTGCCCCCTGCCACCCCTGTACCCCTTAGCTGGGCCCTCTCCCAGGCCCTGCAGCCTGGGGATTTCCAGGCCAGCGCTTCCCCAGCTCCGCTTGCCCTTGCCCTTGCCCTTGCCCTTGCCCTTGCCCTTGCCCTTGC
>ML677348.1:37325360-37394560 GCA_007922305.1 Dermatemys mawii
CTTGCCCTTGCCCTTGCCCTTGCCCTTGCCCTTGCCCTTGCCCTTGCCCTTGCCCTTGCCCTTGCCCTTGCCCTGCTTCCCTCTAGGTACCTTGCTCAAGCTCCCAGCAGCCAGGCCTGTCTGCCTCTGTAGCCAGAGGAGACTCTCTCTCCATTGAGCTCTAGGCCCTTTTATCAGGGCCAGCTGGGCCCTCATTGATGCAGCCACAGCTGTGGCTGCTCTGCCCAATCAGCCTGGCAGCTTGCTTGCTCCCAGCCACAGCCCTTTCCTGGGCTGTTTAAGCCCCTTTTAGCAGGAGTGGGGCAGCCGCCCCACTACACCTCCATTAAATGCAACGTTAACGTTGCACAATTACGATGTAAAAATGTCAGGAAACATAAATGTTAAAGCACCCACAGCAATGTTAAAGAGGCCATTTTGCACCTCCTTTATATTTGATGCTATGCATTTAAAAATGTAGTCTCCAATTCTGCAACATTTTTCTTATGAATAGTTCTCATCCTTACAGTAGCCTTGTTGACTCAGATGTGTAAGATTTTCAGTATCAGCACCAAAACCAGCAATATTCAGTAGCAAGGAATTCATTTAATAAGAAAAACAGGGATAACAAACATTACGTTCTGCGGGCCAGATTGTGATGAAAATAGCAGATTTCAATGAATACATCTGGCCGTCTTAACTATTACATTTGTTAACAGCAAACACATATTGATTTCTTATGAGCTTTATTCAGGATAGATTCAGTTTATGCTAGATTCAATTTACGCTCCACCACTGAAGCTTCCTTCATCTCCTTGCTATTTCCAGGTGCATCGCTATGGAAAATATCCTACTCAACTCACTCTGGTCCCTCAATGCATGGCTTCTGTCACCAATAGCACTACCCCGGTGAGCCACAGTGGGATGGACTGGTTCTGGCAAACACTCGCTCCTAGTAAGCTGTGCCTCACTGCAGGGGAGGGGAAGAGAGGGCATGTGTCTGGGGGAGGCATTGTGCCCCAGTCAAAGGAGTACCACTCTTTTCATCTTTTCAGAGGCTAATGCCACAATTGAATCTAAACTTGTGCAGTCCTTCCACTTGGAGGAGCCTAGAGAAGTGTGTAAGGACTGCCATTTTGGCTAGACTCTAGGTAGCGTTTAGAAGGCAGGTCTTTCTGCTCTCTACTTTTCCTCATGCAGCTAGTAATGAAAAGCCTCTTTCTTCAGACAGCAGGACCAAGGTTAGTTGAGGGGCCTTGCACTACATTGACTGTCAGTGGTCCATCATGTTGCATATTCCTACAAACAGATGATATTATAGTGAAGGGATGTAAAAAGTTTGCTGGAATAGGAAGAGGACAGATTGGTTTTGGCTCTGTGGTTTTTCTGCTTTTTTGTTCTTATAAAAGTATTCTCCTAAGTTTTTAAACATCAAGGTCAATATGAAATCAAGGTCCAATAGAGGGCCATGAGAAGAGAAGCAGGAGAGCTGTCTTTTCATGTGAACTAGTGTAGCTAGTTTAGGGTGACAATTCAAAAGATTTCAGCTGTGGTCATGAGCAAGCAGGGGGCTATTAACATGCAAGAACATGATATCAATTTAGATGAAACTAAGTGATTTAGTATAATACCTTGAAACTATAAAGAGCAACACATTTCAGTGAGGTACCCACAAAATTTAAAGTGACAAAGGATTAGTTTATATACTATTGTTTCCCTTCAGTAGAACATAATTTCTATCTTTTCTAATTTTGTAAGCAAGTGTAACTCTTCTCCTAGGCATTTCTCTTAACACTACAAAACAGAACTGGTTTGAGCTCCCACCCAGTAATCTGGGAAACCTTACCACCACCCCGGGCACATCTAAAAAGCAATACTTCACCACTTGTTATATACTCTGTGTATAAGAAAAGATAACTTTTATTAAAAGGGAGAGAGCCCAGCACTAATCTGGGAAAATGCCACAGTCACATTCAAAAGCATACAAATATAAGCAAATCTGGCTTCAGAATGTGTTGGGCAGTGTCCTTTTCTTCCATTTCCCACCTGGTGGTAGGAAAGGTCAGTGACCAAATATCCCTTTAACACATCACTCCCCCTCTCCCTAGGCTGCACCCGACTCACAACTGGGGGTTCTTGGGGTGAAGACCTAGGGTTCAGAGATGCATTTATAGGGGTTTGCTTCCCACCTCTGTGTGTGGGAGGCCTTGAGCAATGCCTCAGCTGCTGCCACTGTTTCTCTCTGTGCCATGTTCTCAAGTTCCATCACTAACCATGGGCGGCAGGTGAACCCTAGGCCCCCAAGGCTTGTTTCTGGCCCAGTCCATCCCCCTCTGCCCCAGGCCCACCCATTCCAGCAGAACCCAGAGCCTGACCCCATAGCTGCCTCATCCCTGGCCGACCAAGTACCCCCAGTCCTGGAGCACAGGTTGGTCTCCATTAGCCCCAGCCTGGGATCCCAGCCACAGAGGGAAGAACCCCCTCACAGCATAGCACTGGGAAGCAGGAAGGGGCCTGGAGGCAGAGCATGGGCGAGGCCATACAGGGCTGTTTGGGAAGGCTCAGCCTTCAATGGCCTTCAATACCCGCTACCCCCATCACTAACCCAGCTCTTAGTGATTTCAGCAAGTGGATGGGAACCTCACTTCTGGTGCAATTGCTGTGTTACCTTTCTCTGCAACACTGTCCCCACACAAAGTTTAAGGCTAAACCCTTAGACCTGCTAAGCAGTCACATCAGCTCCAGGAACCACCAACCAGTAATAAGGACACTTAACTGAGTCTAATCAACACTGCTTTTAAGACTGCAGAGAAGCAGATAGGGTGACCAGATAGCAAAGGTGAAAAATCAGGACAGAGGATAAGCAATAATTGGCATCTATATAAGACAAAGCCCCAAATATAGGGACTTTCCCTATAAAATCAGGACATCTGGTCATCCTAAGGGCAGATAATATGGTATCTGGAACTTCTTAGGCAGAGTCCACAACCCCACATAGAAACACCCATTATCATCCACTTTTCACTTCACTGGGATTTGGCATCTTTATCCCTGCTTAGCAAGTGAGATTCAGTTTAGGATGACCTCTCTTCTCAGTCAGGGAATGTTAAGAACAGTTCTGCCACCCTTTACTCATAAAGTAAGGATAACATATCACTAACCCTGTATTCAAATAACTAGAGTAATTTGTAACTCCAAACCAGCCAAAATTGATCATTTTGGCAAAGCAGCTCCATCATGCTGTGCACCTAGGCAGAGTAGGTGTGTCTATGCAAACATGACCTACTCCAGAAGTCTTTTCCCCCAGAGCATCACTAGATATCAGGGGAGAGCTCATTCATACCCTGCTTACATAGGCAATGTGAACCCAGTGTTAATCTTCAGATATTAATATGCAGAATTTTTGAGTGCTCATAGAAATGGAAGATTCTAATAAATGAGTTATAGGAAGGTAGCTTATCTACCAAGTTATGATGCCATCAGATAATGATACTGTTTAGGGCTCATGTGGAAATGCTGGGTTTGTAGAATGGAAGTTGTGCAAGGCAGTGTATTTTCAGTGAAGTGCCGAGAGCAATTGATAGATCATTTTTCCAATATAAGAGGATGCCTGTTTGGATGCTGTCCACAGCATGGGAATTTCACCACCTCGACTGGCTCTCACCCACCAGCACTCAGGTCTTTTTTTCAGCATTGGGTATATACTGCCACTTTTTTGAAAGTATCCGCCAAATGTGAGTGCCCACCAGCAGAGAGCAAGGGTCAGATTTTCTGAGGTGTTGAGTACCCAACATTTCTGTTGAAGTCAATGGGCACTACAGTGCTGGGCACTATGGTGCTTGGAAAATTAGGTTTTTAAGGATATCTAAACTAATTCACTGGCTGGTATCATCAAGTAACCTCCAAATCCAAATTATAACTCAGTATTAACCTGCCTGGACAGGACATCAAGCAGGTGGCAACTGCCAAATACTTGGGAAGCATCACAGACAGCGCTGGAGGATGCTCAAAAAATACAAACTTACAGCTGCTGTCATATCTCAGGCCCTTCAGTGGCCTATGTGAAGATGTCATGACATCAAAATTGCTGCGAAGCTGCAGATCTATAGAACCCAGATTGTACCAGCTTTATTGTACAGCAGTGAAATACGGGTGCTGAGGAAGGCTGAAGAGCACCAGAGCGATATTTTCAGTTCTCATTGTCTTCATTGGCTGTTCCATAGTAAGCAGCAATACAAGATCAAAAATGAAGATATTTGAAGCTGAACCCTGCAACCGCCTCTATCAGCACTGGCTTTCTCGGTATGGACATATGATATGACTGGTGGAAAACCAATGAATTCCAAAGAGTGTTTACCAAGGATCAATGCTACATTGTTGTCAGTCACATGGCTGCCAAAAGGTTCAGTGGTGTGGTAAGATTGCTTGATACCCTCCATTTCCAAGACATTTATCATGTTCAGCAGCACAGAGGCTGTCAGACTGGATGTGAGACCTCTCTACAGTGTACCAGAATGTCTCATCTGTGATCCTCTCTTGTCCCTTAGTGCCTCCACTTCAGCCAATCTGGTCTCAAGAGCCTGTATGCGGTATCCGAGGGTCATGGGTTCCTTGCACTGAATACGCTCATGTGCCACTTGCCCATAAGGTAGATAATCGTACATGCTGCATTCAGTGCACTAAAGTGAATAGCCCCCACTCCGAAGCTGGACTTCTGCTGTATTATTTTTACTCTTGCAGGGGGGTGTGTTTGTTTGTTCATTTCTTTTTTGGGAGGGGGATTTATTAGTCTATGTTTAGAGAATTTGTTAGTTGTATCTGACTCTCCCTCTCCTCTAAACTCCATGGCAAAACTCCCCTTTTGCTAGCTCCTCTGGTTGCTTAGGAGCTGACTTTTTAAATGCCCGAGTTAGCCTCGTGCCCTCATCAAGGGATTCTGAAGGGATTAGGGATCAAAGGAAGGCAGGCTAGAGTCTTGTTAGGAATCTTTCAGCCTTACCCTACCTAGCAGGCTGCAAGACTCAGTACATAGCCCCCCAAACAAGCCACACTATAAACTTCAAGCAAGCAAGCACACAAACAACAAACTCGCTCCAAGGTTCATGGAGTCGCTCCTCCTTTACCTGGAGAACTCCCTCACCAAACTCCCGTTAGCTGCTACCATGTGCTAGCTCCACATGCTCTTCTCTGATATCATACTACCACACTTGCAGTCAGCAGAATTGTTTAAATTGAAGTTTAAACAAAGTCAAGGGTGCCTAGAGCAATTGACAGATGATCTTTCAATTTGTATACAATTGAAATAATTAATAAAATACTAAACTAGTGTCTGGAGACATATCTCCAATGTGTGAGTTTCAGCTGATGTCGGAATATGAACTATGAATTTCTTGACTTTTGTGTGTATAAAATATCAACTTGAACACTGTATAATGTAGTTTTTGTATTGAATATGCTGTATCAGTCTAAAAATACTTGTGGAGAAAGAGGCACAGTTAAGTATGTAGCAAGAAAAATAAAATATACAAAAGGTATTTTTCTTGGGTTTAGTCCATCAGAAGTCAATTTTCTTCTAGGCCCAAGGTTGAGCCAAAAGCATTTGTCAGTTAAGTTCTTTATCTGAACAATTTTTATGACTTCCTATTCTAACTTATGTTATTTAATCACTCAAGTTGACAAGCACAAATATTCCATTTCTTTGCTAATACAGCATTTTTCTCTAACACTGCAGATGCCCAGTAGAATTGTAGGGTTTGTTTATTTGTTAGTTTTTGTAAAATCGAAAGCAGCTTTTTAAGTTGGAAAAAAACCCAAAAGCTTGTTCTAATAAAAATATTTTCTCAAATGCTTGATAGGATGGAACCCAAAGAAACGTTATACCCTGATTTTTCTTCCATTAGTTTAAATTTAGGGATTCTATAATTAAAGCCTGAAGGCTAACTTTATTTTGCTTATAAATACATTTTTCCTTTTGTAGATTGTCAAAACTGAATACATTCAGATTAGAACTGTCTTGTCAAAAGGAGATAGGCACTTGAGACAATGGGTGTGGAAACTTTCATATCTAAATAGTTGGTTTGAAGCTAGGGCCCAGGTCCAGCAAAGCATTTAAGCAGGTGCTTAACTTGCCAGTGTTTCTAATCACTTTTAAAGTTAAGTGTGTGTTTAAATATTCGCTGAACTGGGGCCTATCTCTGTAACTCAAGGATTACCATTTGATGGCATTGCAGAGGCCTATGAGAGTTAGTGGTCTCTGTCCAATATCTACTCCACTCTCCAAACACTAACTAACTTCCTGGCTGGCAGGTTCAGCGGAGAAACAAAAGGCATAAGTGGACCTATGCTCTCACTGTCTAAGGCATAGAGAAACTTGCATTGTCATGACCTATGAGATAATAATTTGCCTGTTCTGTGGATAAACAGAAGACTCCTAGTGTCAGAGCTGACACTCAGGCACTTTCCAAAAGAAAATATGCTTTTTTAAAAAAAGATCAAAGGAAACCTAAGAATATTCAATCCATGTTTAATAGCCACACAAAAAAATACATTTTTAAATTGAACAATACACTAAATACTTCTTACATTTTCCTTTGCTTTCTTCCCAACCCTGCTAAGATGATTATTTTCATGAAACTTATGCTAGCACCAAACTCCAGGATATCATGTTTATTCTTCAAGTGTTTCTATATAGTGCTCTGCACAAAGTAAAAGCTGTGCTCCCATCTGGTATAAATTAAGAACCATGCTTAGTTTCCCTGTGGCAAATACTGGAACAATACACATAATTTCTCCAACCCTGGCCATGCACCTGAGGGTTGCTTAGTCAGCACACAAAACATATTGTGGGTTGTGCGAGCCCAGCAAGATGCTTGTCTAGCTTCCATGATCACTTGAAACAGACCACAAAAACGTAAAGAATAGTTGTCAGTCTACATATATAGGATATGTCTACACTACGTTGTACACCTAGGCTTGTGGACTAAGTGTTTCCATGCCTGTGTGTGGATCTTCACACTGCATTGTAAACCTGGGCTTGCAATTGCTGGCCCCAGATCTCACAGCTGTGCTAAAGCATCCATATTGCACTATGCAGACCAGCTAAGCTGGGTCTGCAGCTTGAGCTATGTCTACACTGAAAAATGACGGGTCTTGGACCAGAGTCACAGCAGGACTCGAGGTAGGACCCACTTCCCCTAGCAGAGTCCTAGGGCCCAGGTCCTGAGTGCTTGCTGACCCAAGCCAGACCGATTTGTGTGTGAATGGAAGAAGGTGCTTGAGCTCAAATCTGAGTCAGAGCTCAGGCATAGTATGCAGTGAAGATGTCTTTAGTGAGAGTTGTATAAAGTTCACGGATAAAAACAGGAATACATCTAGCATGCATGATCACTTGAAAATGTTTGTTGTCTCTTATTTGCCAGGCTGGTGAGAGTTTACTGTAGGTGCTTGAGCTTAATTAAAGTTGCCAGAGCATTTACAAATGGCATTAAAAGCAGGGCAAAACATCATAAGAAGGGGAAAAATAGCATTCTGGAGAAGGAAGTATTCAGATGTCAGTATTCCAGGCATCTGTGCATTGAGAAATGTCAACAATGGTACGTGTACCATAATGAGGAAACATCCATGAGGCAACATGCCAAAGTAAAGCCTACCAATTTATCTCCTAACGGTGGGGTATAGATCTATACAAAGCATCCTCAATACTTATTGTTTAGTAAATCAGGTGTTACTCATAGAACTACACAATATTTCTCATCTGTAGTTTAACCCTTGTCAGGAGGATCAGTGCCTGTGAAGCTATTTCTACTAAACTGAGGATCTAACCCAGATGATTCATATTATTATTAATAACCAATTGCATTGTAGTACCCTTGAGGCACCAGTGTGCAATGCACTGTATAAATATATAATGAAAACATGGTGCCTATCCTAACATACTTAAAACATATGGAATTTGTGATTTTTTTCTTTAGCATTTTTGAGTCTGTCAGGTTGCTTTTTATATAGCTAACACAAGATATGGTTTTAGGGAAGCCTTCAGTTCATGCCTGACTAAAATATGAAATGATCAGATCCTACATTTGTTTATCTCACCTGAGGGGACAAAACTCAAATCTAAATTTCAAGACGTATTTGCCTAATGCCAAGGTATTTCTGTTTATTTGTGTTCCTGCAAAGCTGGAACGCACAGCCATTATAATTATGATTCTTGATATCAAGATTAACTTCTCCTAATTGAAGAACATGAGAAAATAAAAAGAGCAAATGATTTGATGAACGTATGCCATGTTTTGTAAAAACAGTCAAGGCTGGAAAGTGCTGCTATAATGCAAGCAGATTCAAGTCCGGACAATTTCTCTTGCATTGTAAATGGATAGTATGCTACATACTACACACCTTTGTCAGTGCAGTTGCACTAGCATCTTCTGGATAAGACATCTCAACTTTTAAAATAGTAACTGGTTAGTAAAGGGGTCGGCAACCTATGGCACACGTGCCAAAGGTGGCACACGAGCCGATTTCCGCTGGCACGCAGCGGAGGGCTCAGCCCACCGCCGCTTTGGGGTTGCCCCTGCTGGCCCCTTGCCAGCCAGGGTCCTGCAGCCTGCCCCACTCAGCTCTTGCTGCTAGCCTGGGTAGAGGGAACCAATGCTGGCAGTGGGCTGAGACTCTGGCTGCAGGAGCCTGTGGGGGAAACCTCAAAGCGGGGGCAGGCTGACCCCCTCATCCTCTCCCCTTCCGCCCCTTCCAGACTGACATGCGAAACCTTAAATTTGACTGAATAAATGAAGACTCGACACACCACTTCTGAAATTTGCCAAGCTCTGGGTTAGTAGAATCATTGAAGTTGTCCTGAAGACACATGGGATAGATTCTGATAGGAACAAAGGTCAGTAGAATTATTCTGGATCTATATGGAGGCAATCGAGATAAGCATCTGGCTTGCACAATTCTAAGCAAGGGCTTAAGGATCTTTCTGAGTTAAATCTATTGATATCTTGTTTGGTAAGTAGAGTTCTACCAGACAAGTTCAGGGCTAAGCCACAAATTTTCAGGAATGAGCTACTAGAAGTAAATGGAGATGCAGAAAGATGATGGAGCTCTTCTTTATCTGCCATAATTTTATACTGTCTGGGATATTGTATTGGGCACAGTTCTGCCATCCTCTCACTTCATTCGTAGCGCTAAGTTTTCTCCCACTAGCACTCCCATCAATTTCAGTGGAACTGCTTGCAGAGTCAGATATAGTGATAGTCATCATGAGAAATCCACCAAAATCTAGCCTTTAGGTACTATATATTCCTCAGGCATAGTTCTCTTTGCATTTCCAGATTATCGCCATTAAGGCAGGGATACTTGAATGAACTCTTTAAACTTGAATAAAATAACTTTTTTGTGTGAGGGATAACGTAACACTTTCTAAGGCAGCCAGATAAAACGTCCCCCACATCACAACAGAACTAAGGTATCTTTCAAAGTCATGTTTTAAGGTGTTCAGTGTCTTTCTTAGAAGACTGATAATCTTTCATTTGAAGAATAAAGTTTCAAGCCCTTCTGGTTGCAAAGATAGCCTTTGCTCTATAAATCAACGTATTGCTGTCTTATATGCTGTGCTCCCAGAGAGGCTAAACTCGGAACCAACAGAATGCAGTTTGCTTCCTTCATTTGTCTTAAGGGACAGGAACTTCCAAGCCCATTATTAACCTGGAACATCTTAATGGTTTTAAGCAAATCGACATAAAACTGAAAGGTTCAGCTAAAATTCTGGCACTCCTAGCATGGGGGCATAAAGATGGGCGGTACTAGGAGCTGTCCTGGGAGGGCGTCAAGGTGGGTTAGATAATATCTTTTATTGGACCAACACCTGCTGATGAAAGAGACAAACTATCGTGCTAAACAGAGCTAAGATGGTGTGGCAGGTTTCTTTTGTTAACCCTTCCTACTAGCAGGTGTGGTGACGAGAGCTGGTCAGGAAATTTTCAACAATTTTTTGTTTTGTCAGAAAATGCCAATTCTTCAATAGCAAATTTTTTTGTGGAAATGGTTAGATGTCACAAAGGTTTCCTCAGGGATGGGAGGAGAAGAAAGAAAACAACAGAAAAAAGGAGCATGAGAGACACTCAACCTCTATAATAGCCAATAACTGAATTATTAGGACCCTAACCTGGCACGTAGGAGACCCAACTTCAAATCCCTCCTCTGCTGATTCAGGCTGGGGACTTAAATCCAAGACTCTAACATCCCACATAAGTGCCTTAACCACTGGGCTATTGCCTATTCTGGGATGCAGCTCAAATTCTCCTGATGTAGCTATTCCATTTTGTATAAATAGTTAAATAACCATTATCCAGAAAGAAAGAGAAACTAATGGTTAGCCCAGTGGTTAGACTCAGACTCAAGTTCCTGCTCTGAATCTGGCAGAGTAGGGATTCACATATGGGTATCTCACAGCCCAGGTGAGTGGCCTACCCCTCAGGCTGCTGGCTACTTTGGAGGTACATCTCTGTCTCTAAGATTTGTATCAGTTTGAACAGGATTTTTTTTTAATTTAAAGGTTTTGGGGGAGATGGGCAAACTGTTTCTCAGCCAGTTCTAGCTGTGATCCTGAATAGAAATGCCGGCCAATTCCCGATTAATATGACAACATGTTTTTTATCCCTGCTTTGGGTATAAGCATCATGCTAAAAGCTCTCTCTAGAGTGCTTCTTTAGGAAATCCTAGAAACAGCCTAGCTTGGGAAAGAAAACTTAGGCCTTCTTGATGTGCAGAGGGGATTTGTGGAGGAGCTTCTATAGGATCTGGAAAAGAAGTGGGAAGAACATGCCATTTCACCAGCCCAGATGCACTCTGTCTGGCTCTTCACCCCATGCGGTATTGGAAGGGATCATCGGGGCCTAAAATTGAAAAGCCAAGATTCGAAAATACTAAACCACCATATATTAATCTCAAAAGTGCCTTACAAGAGTTATTAAATTAGCCACAGGTTGGGTCCTCTGTGTGGGGCTTTTATTTTCAAAAATGTTCATTTAATTATGACATGTTCACCAGCCTTGATAATTTAAAAAAATGAAAATAGCTATTTTGCATATCAAACAATATCCAGGGGTCATTGTCAGTCTTTAGTTACCCCCAATGAAACCAATCTGGCATCATCACAAGCAACAGAATACAATCTGGCCTCACTGCTTTTGCCGCTTTTAAAAACTATATTTCCATGATTATGTGAATTGTACCACGACTTTTACTAAAAAGATGTGACAATAAAACTGCAACCTTCAGAATAAAGTGGGTTCTGTAAAGAAATTGGAGAGTTCATATCTAAATTACCATAGTTATTGCCAACTCTATGTTCTTCCTCAGAGTTATCTGTTTGCTTTGACTTGCTTTGACTTGTATGGAAGTAACTAATATGTTAGGTCATGTTGATTCAGTGAGACAGCCATCTCCCAGATCTCTTCTTCCTTTCTCTTGCTTTCATTGCCATATTAAGGGCATGCATGACGTGAATACTTAAGATAGATGTGCTAAGTCATACCACCGGTCAGCAATCTTGCTAATACAGCAACAAGCTTTTGAGATGTCTTCATGTCAAGATGGCAATAATTCCACATGCCTGATGTGGACAATGACCCTCTTCCTCTTTGCAAACTGTACAATAGTCTTTGAGAGTCAGAGCCAGCACAGTTTATTAATCACCGCTAAATTCCTTCTGTTTTGGGATAAGACTGTTTTACCATATACAGAAGCAAGCCTAATTTCTGTCTCAACTATTTTACATTCATACTCATTGTGGTTTTGAGATTTCATTTACAGATTTTTCACTGTAGAAACAGACTGCACAGAATGGGGAACTGGACTGTAAAGAACTCTAGAGAGAGCTTTTAGCATGATGCTTATACCCAAAGCAGGGATAAAAAACATGTTGTCATATTAATCGGGAATTGGCCGGCATTTCTATTCAGGATCACAGCTAGAACTGGCTGAGAAACAGTTTGCCCATCTTTACTGGACTGTAAAGACAGGGGTTCTGAACCTCAAATGATAAGTAATTGACTCAACTGATTATATACAACATTAATGTGTTATAAAAGTATATCAAGTAAGGTCTTTTATGAAAGTTAATGATACACTGCACAATTATATTAATTATTAGTGTATGTATTAATACAATGTGAGGAATTTTGAATACATGCTGATATTATACTTTATAGTCTGTGACCAGACAAAGGGAGAAACAGATTTTCTCCCAAACAGGAAGGAACGCCGCTATCTGCCTGTCTACAATGTGAATTAAGGATTATGAAATCAAAACATTTACATACAAATCAGCACGGGGGTGGGAAGTCCATAGGAAGGGAAAACCAGCATGAGGTCATTTTTCATCTAGGAAGAGAAAAGAAACTAGCACCCTGTACTTCTGTGGAAGGTGCTGACAGATGGGAAATCAGCCAAGGATGGACAGAAGGAAGATTGGTAAGAAATCTACATTAACCCAAGACTGTAGATTATTAAGTCTTAGCCACTAGAAAGTGTATTTTACTTTTATTTGCTTCTAACCATTTTTGTCTTTATCCATTATACTTAAACTTCTTTAAAGCCTCTCTCTTTGTTAATAAATGTTATTTTACTTTTAATCTAAACCAACACAATGTTGCATTTGTTAAGTCCAATAAAAGTAATAAACTGTGCTTTTGTCATATCTGAGTTGTCCAGGAGAGGGGTGGATACTTCAGGGCAGACGGTTTGGGGGAAATTCAGGACCGGAGTGTGTATTGGTATCATCCTGAAAATAGTAACCAAGCCTGGGGGAGACCAGGGTGGGGCCATTGTGTTATAGGCACGCTGCTGGGGTCAAAACACTTTCATAAAACACAAGAACCAGAGTCACCCAATGAAATTAATAGGCAGAAGTTTCAAAGCAAACAAAAGGGAGTATTTCTTCACACAACATGCAGTTAACCTGTGGAATTCGTTGTCAGCTGATGTTGTGAAGGCCAAAAGTATAACTGGGTTAAAAAAAGAATTAGATGATACTTTTATTGACAATGGGTCCATCAATGGTTATTAGTCAAGATGGCCAGGGATGCAAGCCCATGATCTAGGTGTCCCTAATCTCTCACTGCTAGAAGCTGAGACTGGATGATAGGGGGTGGATCACTTGATAAAGTGCCCTGTTCTGGCTACTCCCTTTGAAGTATCTGATACCAGCCTCAGTCAGAAGATAGATGGGCCATTGATCTGACCTAGTATGGCTGTTGTGTTTAATGCCTTTTATGGTAACGTCTATACTTAACTTTCTGGAAAAACCCATTGAATTTCTCTGCACTTTCCTGGGATTGTGTCTGTTCTTTTTCTCCTCTCTCACGGTCTTGGATTCTTTTTGAAAAACAAAGTCTGTCAGAAAACTGAATGGTGCTGACATTTGTGACAAGATGACTCTACACTGCAGCAGTGTTGACACCAGCCTTTCCCAAACCTCAATTATCCCATTCAGACAGTGGTAAGATTTTTCATCTGTTTTAAGGTTTGCTCCTGACTGCAAGTGTATTGTATGCATGTAGGCGCACAATATGAATGAACACATGACAAAAGCTGCAGAAAGCTCTCAAGCTTTAACTGCATGTATCCTGCCCCATCCCCAGGTTTCCCAAGGGGGCAAAACAGTTTGCTGTAGCTCTACTCAAGAGTTAAATTAACATGTGCTTTCAAATACTGCACTTACCCTAAGGGAAAACATGTACAAAAAATGAAGCGAACACAAATATCCATTTACTGTACACATCTGCCTTTGAGAATGTAACAAAAAAATACCCTTATTCTCTACTAACATTAGAAGGCTTTGGAATCTTTCCAAGCATAACAGTTATACAGAGAGAACATTCTAAAATATGGTTTTTAAACAATTAAATAAGAACAAAGACTTTGGCAGGGTACCATTTACTTTGTACTTCATACCCCTTTGCCTGCTCCTGTTAGAATAATAAACACAGGGCACAGATGCCAGGCTGTAAGAGATATTTGTCCAGAGGGGACCTCTAGCTTCCTGGCATGTTTGTCAGAAATTAGTTTTTGGTGGCTTTGGAGTTGTCTCTTTGTCTGTCACATCAGTAAGTGTTTGCATTAGCCTATGTGGATTGTTTGTGTTCTTTGTTTAACAGTGTTGCTTTTAAGCTATTTGCATATGTATTTGTATATGAAGTTAAGGTGCAAAGTAAATCCATGAAACCCCAGCTCCTGGCACATGTCTGCTTATTAACCTGACACATCCATTCCAGCACACATGCTGCTCTTTGTTCTGAAGCGGGGGATAAGCCATGTAACCCAGGGCCTATGGAAATGACTTATGGATTGCATTTTTAGCAGTTGTTCCTACTATATCTCCTTGTAATTATGCACACAAGGTCTGCCAAGATGGATTAGATCATTGGATTCATCTAGTCTGGCATCCTGCCTCTGGCAGCAGCCAATGGCTGATTCTTTAGAGGAGTGAAAACTCTCATAATGTGCCTAGCCAGCTGTACTAGACTGTGCGTTGAAGGAGATTCCTTCCTCATCCAGGCATGTGATCAGTTTATGTCCCAACACATGGGATTTGATGGAATATTCTTTCATATGCTTTCAATTCAGATGTTTGACTTCCTTCTGAATCTCACAGGCTCAGTTAGAGATCATCATTTCCTTTAAACAGGGTCCTGCTATTAATGTGGCCTAAGAATAACAATCATCCCTGAGACCATTGTGGGTATATCTACACAGCAAAGAAAACCACATGGCTGGCCTATGCCAGCCTATTTGGGCTCACAGGACTCAGGCTGTGGGGCAGTTTCATTGCTGTGTAGACTTTTGGGCTTGGGCTAGAGCATGACCTCTGTGACCCTCCCACCTCACAAAGTCCTAGAGCCTGGGCTCCAGACCAAGCCCAGAGGTCTACACAGCAATGGAACAGTCCCTCAGCCTGAACCCCACGAGCCTGTGTCAGCTGGCATGGACCATCTGAGTGTTTTCTTTGCTATGTAGGCATACCCTAAGAAATTGCTTGAAACAGTTCCTTCTTGATTATCACCACCAATAATAGAATTGGTTGCCAGTTTTACATTTGTGTAGTCCACAGTCTTCAGTGGCTTTGCACAAGTATAACTGATTGGAACCTAGTGTAACCTTCTGCCAGCTGTCAATGACAGCAACAATGGATGGGGTCAAAATATCTAGAGGTTCCTTTTCTAAAATAACTACAAGAGCTCAAGTGACTATCAAGAGTTTTACTCAATTTTCAGCTGTAGGGGGAAAAACCTCTCCCTGGTCACCCTTACGAAGTGGTTCTTCCCCACTCTCAATCACTTGAGTCTACTTTGGAATATAAAGAAAAAAAAACTTCTATTGCAGAAATAGGACACAGACAAAAGAATATGGAAACTCAGTACACACATTTAAATAAAGATTAAGAAAGCATTTGATCAATTCCCTTCCAGTCTCAATAAATGTCCAGTAGCTGGAAGATCAATAGCCTGACCACCCCCTCTCCACTCACCTGAAAGCCCACTCATGATTGGAATAAGTTACAAGTGGTAGCGAAGGCATCCAGGGATGGCACTCCAGACTGGTCTGGCTTATGTCCTGTCGGATCTGCTCAGCCTGGTCCTACCTTGAGGTGCAGCCACCAGGCCCAGCTCTGTGATTTAGCTTGCCCCAGCACTGAATGGCTCAAGGCTCCGGGAAATCAGCTTGTCTTACGTTTGCTGGCCTAGCCATGGAGTCCTTTCTGCCACCACTCTACTAGTCTGCTCCACGCCACTGTTCCAGGCAGGCTTCACCAAGAATCAGCTCTGATCTGTGAGTCCAGTCAGGTCTCTTCATGGAGTCAGTTCTGCTCCGTAGCTTGCCACTGGTCTGGTCAAGCCCTGTAGAGTACAAAATCTCTAAATAGGAAAACCCAGAGCTACACTGAACTCTTGGGCACAGTGCCTTCTCCTTGACATAGAATGCCTGTTTCTACAACAGAGCACTCTTCTGCCTCTTTGCTGGGCCCAGGATTCAGTCTTAGTTTACACCTGGTACCTTCATGGTAACCCTTCACCTAAGGCATATTTGGCACAGTTTCTATGCCCTTTCATTACACAATAAGAATAATTATTATCACATATGTACTTAAAATTTAAACAAATTTTAACCAAAACAATAAAAATTTACATGATAGAATTATGGGAAACAACATAAATGATGCTGCCCCAAGCTGATTTTTCCTCCTCTTTTCCATTCTTCTTTGTCATTCTAGCCATGGGACATACATTAGTATACAATTCTGCTAATAGAGTACAGGAAGGAACTGAGTTCAGTTCATACTCTCAGAGCTTAATCCGGCACCCATTAACTTGAATGGTGCAGGATTCAGTCTTTAAAACACAATCCTGTATTGTGATCTGCACTTGCAGGCTGCAGAAAACAGAGAGAGCCCTACTGATTTCCACAGTCTGCTCACCCAGATGACAGTGCAAGTTGAGAAGCTAGCAATACCTTTTCTCGGCAGGGCTAACAGAAGTAAAAAGAAGTGAAAACTTGTTTTGGACACTAACATGGAGAGCAGATTTGTTGATGAAGAAGGTGGCCTTTGGCATAGTTACTTTTTAGAGCAGAACACTAGAAATGACTGTTTAACACTGCAGTACTCAACAGAATGTCTCCTTAAAAATACATCATCATCTCCTCCTGTTAATCTTCACCATGAGGCCCAATTTGAGTTTCAGTGATTTAGTGAAAAGTGGTGGCTTGTAACAATATTATTTAATTGTGAGTTCTTTGCATGTCTGCATAAAGAACAGCCAGTGTTAGCTCTACAGCTGTCTGCCTTCATTGGTCACATGTTAGAACTTCTCTTAGAACCTTCTCCATCCCTTCCTGCTTAGCTCCCTGCTCCAAAATTAAAAGAACAATACACACATCTTCACCTCACTGATTTTAAATAACAGTACACACATGTGCAAACCTAGTGCTTCCCCATATTTACTACAGTAGATCACTGGATATACCAATTTATGGGGTTAACTGCAAGTTCTTATTTAGTTATCTAACACAACTGGCCAGTGTTAAGTAGAATAACTGTATTTCCACTTAGTATTTTGTTTTGTTTAATTCCCTTTTGTGACCTTCAGAAGTCGCAGTCTGGGGAAAGGCCTGGGTTCAATAGGTAGTGATTTTTAGAACCTGATCCCAAGTGAGGTGCCAACTATGCCAATTAGTCTCATTGATTAATAGGCACTGTACTTAGGAGTAAATGTTTGCAGTATCAGGTATTTAATTTTCTTCAGCTGCATTCTGGATAATATATTCTGGATTTTCTCTACTCTCTGGTTCTCCTCTTGGTAGTTTGTAACAGAACGAGAAGTGGGAGGGAGATTTCTGGTTCCAGAGAATTCAAGAACAGTAGAAGTGAAATCCTGGTCCAATTGAATTGACTTCCATAGGGCCAGAATTTCACACAAATTCTCCAACAAGTACAATACCTGTTTCCCTAGGCATCAATACAATGACACAGAACTATAGTGATTTTGCAGGTATATCCCATATAGGTTCAAAACAAGATCTTAAAACCAAGATGAAAGAGAGAAACTCAGAATACATAGAAGATTCATTATGTAAAAAATTACCAGGCTTTTAGCACACCATATAGCCTTCTTTGAGCTCCAAATTTCTATGTCAAGTAGAGATCTCCAAATATGTAGATCTGGAAATTCTAAATGAAGACCTAATTAATATACTGGCTTTCTTTAGTAAAGGAAGTGATGCGTTCACTTGATACAAATGTATCCACTAGCAGTTCAAATGGAAACTGGCACTCTGTATCATTAGTGAATCCCACAAGTACATATTAATCTCCATGTAATATTCTGCATACAAGAAGTAGAACCTTAGAATAGAAGGGGTTACCAAGTCAATATATTGTATGTCCCCAAAGACAGATGACAAACTAATCCTCCCGTCCTTCCTGGATAGATTTCAAAAAGACAGGAATTAACAGGAACTAGACTTTGCTATTAGTTGTACAGAGTCCACAATTATTGATTTGTTATTATCAGCATCAGCATCATTATTAGCAACTCATACTGTAGTAGCGCACAAAGGCCCCAAGAAGGATTAGTGCCCCATTGTATTGGGGTTGTACAATCATGCAAGGAGATGTGTTCTGCCCCAAAGGCTGGAGTTAGGGGGAAGGCTTTAGAAGTGAGTTAAAGGTAGTAAATAGGTAGATAAATGGCCAAGAAAGTCACTGGCAATGGGAAAATAGTTGTGTGTGACCAGGAATGTGGCAGTACTGAGGGAGAAGATGTGAGGATGAAAGTCGGCCTAGTTATACGAGATCCTCCAGAGGTGATCAACATAATGAGAGCAGGAGAAGAGAAGGATATGGGAGATGAGTCAGGCCTAGAAGGATGGAGTTAGCAGTGGGAAAGAGAGGCAGAAGAGTTGGAATAAATCTACAAAACAGTCACACGGGATTGAAGCAGAGGGCTAAAAATGATAGAAAAGTCTGGACATTAAGTATAACAAGGACAATAATCATAATACCTAGGTTTTACAAGGTTCCCTCTAATTTTTCCCACATACGTGCGGAATGAATTTTGTTATGGAGGTGATATGGAGGTGATGTGTCACATATCATCATATTGGTGCACATAACAAAATTCATGTGGCAGGGGTGGGGCCAAGGTTTTCAGAGTGTGGGAGGTGTCTCAGGGCTGGGGCAGAAGGTTTGCTTGTAGAGGGGTGAGGGCTCTGGCTGAGGGTGTGGGCGCTGGGGTGGGACTGGGGATGAGGGGTTTGGGGTATAGGCTGCCCTGGGGCTATGGCTGGGAGAGAGGACTCCTACCACTCTTTCTCCCCTCAGCAGCACCTGGGCTGTGGGGGAGTGGAGAGAGATGACTGTCCCCCGGATGTGGGAGGTCCGGGGCTGGACTGGGCCAGAGGAGGGGCTCCTCTCCCTCAGCCACAGCTGGTCTGTGCTGGGGCTAGGGGTGAGGCTCCTCTCCCAAGGCTGCAGCAGGGTCCAGGGCCGGGCTGGGTTGTGGCGAGGGGAGAGACGCCTCTCCCCTCGCTGTGGCAGGTCGGAGGCCAGTGTGGAGAGGCATTTCTCCCCGCTGCCGCCCTGAGTGCCTGTGCAGCACTTAATAGGCTGCTGCGCAGCCATGCACTTGGAGGGAACTTAGGTCTTATATACTGCTTTTCACCCATAGATCCCAGAGTTTTTACAAAGGAGTTCAGTATAGTTATCTCTATGGGGAAACAGAGATAGGGAGGGAAGTAATTTGCCAAAGGTCACTCAGAAAAGCAGTGACACAGCCAGAGTCTCTAGAGTCCCAGTCCAGTGCCCTTGGTTATACTGCCTCTGATATTCAAGGATTGGTGGTCACAGGGGCATTGAATGAGAAATGTGGAAGGAAATGAGCTGGCATCTAGAATGCAGAACTCAGCCACAGTAACTAACTAAAGACACCAAGTTTCACTATCATGTGGGACTTATGAGATAAAGATACCAGATATCAGTGAAGCATGAAAAAGGCCTTCTATTCTGTATTGACTGGGCAGTGAGTCCCACTGCTTTTTGAAGCTGGATCTTATGGAAAGCAGTCTGCTTTCAACTCCTTGGGGTGACCATTTGTTAAATATTCTTAAGATACACCAACAGACTGAAAGGCAGTGTTCTCTTTGTCATTAATTATCTCCATGGAATGTCTCCTTTATAGCCCTTTTGGATGCTGTGGTTTGCCCTTCGACTCGGTAAGCTGTGAAGGAAGAGGAAAAGGATTGTTGATACTGATGTAAAGCTCAAAGCAAACATGGGACTAGATTTTCAAAAGACTTCACCTGTGATTTAGGCACCTTCTGAAAAGTGCCCAGCATCCAGCTGTTGTAACATTTATGGTTAGATTTTCAAAATAGCTCAAGAACCCAATGTGCTGAGATGTTATGAAAATCTACCTACAACTGTGAGTGCAGAAACAATGAGAAGCCTAAAATCCATAACATTCACTTGAAACAAGCTCCAAATTCATTTGAAATTAGATGAAATTCTATGGCCTACATTACTCAGGAAGTCAAAGTAGGTGATCTAATAAATTCCTTATGTCCTTAAAAATCTATGAACCCACAAAAGTTTTGCAAAACCAGTGACAACTAAAATATAAAAATATGAAAAGGGGAAAAGGTGCTGATTTTACTTTAAAATAGAGTAGAGCTATGCTGATGTTCCTAGGGCTGTTTTCATTGGATTTCTATGAACCTTACATTATGAACTGTAGTATGTTATTATGGACCCAGTCCTGCAACTCCTCTCTTCTACTAGTTATTTCAATTGTAGTTCTGTGAAAGAAGGATTTGCAGAACCAGGTTCTCTGTTAAAAACAAAACAAAACAAAAACCCTGCTGTTACTGGGTTTGTTTTGTTGTCAATGAAAATAATAATTTTAAACAGAAAGTTTCTAATTAATAAAGATCTAAATGTTGGCGACAGAGTTCTAAAGCCATTTATCTAAACACCTAAGACTGTAGCTGGTTAAAGCTCCTCTGTTTCTAATAAGAATGTCACACTTGAAGGAGTATTATTCTATTCTGTAACTATCAGTATGAGTTCCAGTGCCACAGGTTAAATGTACACAATGAAAATCTCTTTCCTCCCCACTGCCAACTCTGTCACGTAGTACAATAGAAGTCCACAAAAACACAATATGATTCAGAATATTTAGGCTATGGCTACTCAAGCAAAGTTCATTCAAAATTGATTTTCTTTCAAGCATCCCTGATATCCCGCATTTCAATTGCTCACTTACTGTATAGCTGTGCGGACACTTAAGGAAGTTGCAAAGCAATGCAGCCTGTCTCGGACATGAAGGAATGTAGAGCAGGATAATCACAACATCATCAACCCAATTCTCCAAGGTGGCTGGCCAATAATGCTGTTCTAATTGAATAACTTATCTACAGCTATTTCCCTTGGGAGAGCCTAAGGCTTAGGCTTTCTGTGTAGGCAGATGGCGTAGCATACACAATGAAACCTGTAATTTTCTCTCACCACTGGGCATGTTAACAGTGGGCTGTTTTTCCCTTTCTGCTATTCCATTAATATTTTATTTTAACTATTTCCCTTAAATTATTATGTGCCATGAAGCAGAGGAGGAAGAAATCCATAATATACGTCATATCTGTTTTACAGCCAGTTCACTGCTACACTATATTCATTAAAGTATCTCCTTTGCTAATTCAACAATTGTATATGTCATCATCAGGTTTGTGTAGAAAGGAAATAGTCGCAATTACAACAACAGTACATGAATCATCACAGCCCTGAGTTAATAAATAAGAGCAAACCATATGAATAGTCTGCAAGTAGATTCCATAACTGCAGTTCTTAAAAAAATGTGCATCAGTGAAGGTTCACAGAACATATTTCTGAGGCTGGGGATGATCTCCCTGACACCATCCTGATCTTGCATTCTGATCAAAAAGTCTTAGCAATTTATTGTGGTCCTCTTATTCTTAAAATGTACAACAGCAACAAAATCCTCATCAGCAAAGGTGGTTGAAAGGAAAATGCAGCCCAGGAGGGCAAGGCAGCAGAGACAGCCCATCAGCAGCCTTAATAACATGACAGATGACAGCCCCAGAGGCAAATTCAGGACTGCCAGCAGAACAGCCTGTAGAGTCTGCCAAAGAGCCAGATGCAGCTACTGAAAAAGATATTATCCTTAGCTTAGCATCTGGGTCTTGCTGTGGCCAGCTATACTTCATGTACTCTATGCCCTCATTGTTGACCCCCAGCTATTGGGAGAGGTGGAAACAATGAGGAAAAGCTTTCATTCTATTAATATTGTGTTTAAATATTGGTTGGATAAGTGACATGACAATTAAAACATCAATTTCTATAAAATCTAATGATTAATTTGCATTTATAGTAGACATCTTGTGGGCATGTACATGCTGCTATTTTCCTCCCCCCACTCTCCCAACAAGAAAAAGACTTTCTTAGTTAGGGCAGGTGAACATTCTTTATTTGCAGCTATCATTTGGAAATATAGATCTATAGCCATTCAACCATCTCAAAGAAATACCAGCATCTTGTACATCTACATGCAATGGAATACTGGCATACAGCAGCAGTACTCTTTTGCTATAGAAAGGTACAATTCTTTCAAAACACTGAGATGACTAAATCACAAACATTTCAAAAGCTTGGTTTGTAGTACTAGACATCAAATAAGCCTTTGTCAAAGAATTGGTGTGACAATTAAAGTGACAACTAATGACATGCCATCTTGGAAAAGATAATTGCACCCATTGTTAGACACTTAGCAGGTCAGAATACAACAGGCACATCCTTTCAACAGTGGCATTCATCCATTCACCCTGGCATACTACTCTAAGTGCAGTATTGTGATGATAGAGTTATCGTCTTTCCTTTCATGGAATTTAAGAACATTCTTTTTGTATGATTCTGCCCCATATGAAAGAAAGCATTGCTTTTCAACGTACGAGAAATTAGCTCGGTCATGCAAAATAGACATGCGGCTAATGAAAAGCATTCTTTAAGTTTATAGAGAGGAGGGTGAAAGAGAGGAAGGTCTTTTCTCCTTAATATATAAAATAATCACAAAGAAAAACCTTAAGCAGATGTTTCTGGTTGTGTTCCTTAGAAAATATCAACTGTAACAAATTATTAATCCTGAACAAGAATCTTCTTATCTTTATTCTCTCCTTTACATAAAATCAGACCATATTACCCCTTTTCAGTCAGTGGGACTGAGTTATGACCATCAAAAACAATCTATTTGGGGAAAATGAGAAAGTTATGGGGGAGATGAGGTTTTTGCATGGCTCTTATATACTTCTACAACTAATATGCTAATCACTTAGGTGATTTCTTGACAATTTTTTTCTAGGAGAAAAGACCCACTGTCTGGATTATAGCCCTGCCAACAGCAGAGCAGAAAATATGGGCCCAGACCCACAAATGGCCCAAAGGCCCCACTTTAGGCTCCACAAAATCCCTGCGTGGCTGAGGCTGAACTCTGTAGACACCTAAACTCACCTGGTACCTAAGTTTTCAGGATAAAAGTTCTTAAGGGCCCTATAATTTGGTCTCCGGCCATGTTCACTGTTGCCTCACTCCTGTTGCCCAGATGCCTAACCCCAGTGTGATCCATGTCCCCGGGAAAGATAGATGGAGGAACACCGATCTCATCTAGGGTCAGTGTGCTCAGAGGCCACTTAATTCCCCACAAAACAGCCAGAAGGCGGTGCTCTCTTATAACCATTCAGTCAGGATACACTTCTCCTATTGGCTGTCTTAGGTGATTCCCAAACTAGCATTGCAATACCTACATCCTTTTATGGATCCAGACCACAGGGCCTGAGCCAGTTTATATTGAAGTCAATGAGAGTTTTTCAACAAACTTCATTTCAAGTTGGAGTCAGTCAATAGTAAATGTGTTTGGCTCACGATGCTCTGGTCAGATCAAACATATCTCTGGCATAAACTGTACAATACATTTTTTAAAAGCTTCTTTAGGGGCCTCCTTTTAGTCCTCTCCTGATCCTCAGTGATTATTTGAGGCCAAACTGCTGCTGGCCCCTCTGTTTCCTCCTTTAATAGGAGAAAACAGAGGCCTTTAATAGACCTCTAATTATAGGCCTTTAATAGATCTCTAATAGACCTTTAATAGACATTCTTTAAGGGCCTCATTTTATTCCTCTCCTGATTCTCGGTGATTATTTGGGGCCAAATTGCTGCTGGTCCCTGTGTTTCCTTATAGAAAAGAACTATTGAGCTTAATAGGAAGAAAAAACATTAGGGTTCTATAGAAAAGTAGCAGAATTCTATAGAAATCACACTAAAGACTTATAATAAGAATGATAACCTGGAACTGGATGGTTCAAAAAAAACCTGTGGGAATTTGTTGTAAGTTCCACAGGGCTGTCCCATAAAAGAGGGTACTACCTTCTGCCATTTCTCAACTGGCATTTGGTGCCTTAGGGGGCCATACCGTTCCGGCATAACTTAGAGCAGCCCATAGCTTTCTTCAGCACATGCAAGGATCAGCTCACACAGTCAGAGGATCATAACCATCTCCCTGACAGTTCCTCCTCCCCTCAGACCCTTCTCGTGCCCAGAGTTTGGCACAGGAGAGAATCTACCTCCTTCTGTCCCCAAAATTCCAAGGTGATATCCTTAGTGTTCTATCCAAGGTTCTCAGTCAGATTTGGAATTATATATGTAGTAAAGGTAAAGCTCTCAAACTCTGCATGAGTTACTCATGATTTTCAGTCCCAGAGATTCAATCAATATTATGTCAATGCTATACTAAAATGGTATCTTCTAAAAAACTGGCAAAATCTCCTGGGGTTTTTGGGTATACATAACAGTGAGATTAGAAGAGAAACAGTCTGATGTATGTGTCAAGATGCATCATGGTCAGGGGAAATGTGTGTGTTTATGAAAGAGAGAATAATTTATTTGTATAAACAAAATTGGAGAAAAGTATAGAGAGGGAAATACTACTGGGAAAAACAACAAACAAGATACAATTATAAGCTATAAGCAGAGGGACAAAACAAATAGCAATACTGACCTGTTTGAAGGTGATGCGATAAAACCTGACTAAAACACATCCTGTCTGTCTGCCAGGTAAAGAATGCCAAATGGGTCATTACTTGGACAGTTTAGGGACTGATCCTGCAAATGTTTGCACATTTGAATACTAATAGAAGTAATCCCATAGAAATCAATGCTTTATAATCCTGTCACATTCCAGCATGCAGTCCAGACCAGTGAGAGATTGTACCACTAACTAGGTGCCTCATAATGCTCTGCTGTTGTAACTCTCAGTCTGTGGTGGGCTCACAAACAGCCTAACACATGCAGGTCACACCCTGAGTGTCCATGTATAGCTACAGCTCTGGCTTACCATCTCTGATCCCAGCAGTCTGACAGCGACATTCTAGTCACATCATGGCTTCCACCAGCCTGGGTTACTTCTTGCAGGGTTACCACAATACACTCCCTGCCCTGAACTTTTCCTAGAACATGTGTTTTTCAGTGTCCAGCTCTCTCCTGAGCAGTTCAGATATTAGAGGTCTGGTCCCCTGGAAGGAGTCAATATGCAACAGTTTGCTACTTCAACTGGAGTTACCCAAACAGTTCAACACTGGATTAGTTTATATTAAAAATAAAACAAGTTTATTTAACTATAAAGAGATAGATTTTATGTGAGCACAAATATAAAAAATTAAAGTCAGAAATGTTTACAACAAAAATAAAACATTTTCTAGTCCCTAAAACAAACTAGACTTGGTTCCAGGTAAAATCCTTAACACATGTTCCCAGCAACATTACTAACCAAATTTTCATGTCAGAATCCCTCCCCAACTCAAAAGACTGGTTCCTTTATCTTCTGAGGAGAAAGAGGGAATATTCCCAGGATATCTTGGCCCTCACTTTTATAGTCCAGTCCTGCTTTGAAGAAGGTTCTTCTGAGGATTACCTCTCAAAGCAAAGTTTATTCAAACAGTAAAGGAGACAAGATGGAGTCTAGGAGTGAAGATGGCTCCATGCTCTTTCTTCTCCACTGTGTATGCTGAAATACAGATTTGTCTTGTCACCCTCTTGCCGTATCAAGGACCATATTTACTGCTTATATGTAAATTGAGGTAAACAAATGTTTAGTACAGATCTGTTTAACAACTTTACCTAGTCAGAGCTATGTGGGTTTGAACATGGGATAATAAAATCATACAGGGGAAATTCATAACTTTACATATAATATTGCTACTTACATTTCACCATGATATTATTAACCATCATGTTATTCGTTTTCAAATGATATATCACAAGGCATATTCTGTAAATAGATTACACTGGCCTACAATTTTTTAGAAGTCGTCTGCTTCAGAGATAAAATGTGATATTTATTATGTATTTTGATGTGCTGAATTCAAATATGACAATTAAAACAACTGATAGGCTACTGTTTCTAAGATATTTAAGTTTTTACATTTTATGTCTATATATATTGTGTAGATAGTAGAGTTTTAATCATAAATTGTAAACCTAGGTCTTTTCATGTGTTTATGGTTGCTTTACATGATAATATTTCACCTGTCCTGTTTATGTAACACTTTAAAAATCAGCAGAAGGGTTATATAAATAAAATGTATTATGAAACAAAAGGCAAAAAATTATTATGTACATAGTTTAGTCCTATTCAGTGTCTACTCAGCGCTTCTTGGCTTGTCTCTTGTATTCATTAAATGGAGCATCTCTTGTCACTGTCCAGCAATAGTCTGCAAGCATTGATGGGCTCCATTTGCCCTGATAGCGTTTCTCCATTGTTGCAATGTCCTGGTGAAATTGCTCGCCGTGCTCGTCGCTCACTGCTCCGCAGCTTGGTGGAAAAAAATCTAGATGAGAGTGAAAAAAATGTATCTTTAATGACACGTTGCAACCAAGGCTTTTGTATGCCTTGAGGAGGTTTTCCACCAACAACCTGTAGTTGTCTGCCTTGTTGTTTCCAAGAAAATGTATTGCCACTGACTGGAAGGCTTTCCATGCCATCTTTTCCTTGCCACGCAGTGCATGGTCAAATGCATCATCTCGAAGAAGTTCACGAATCTGAGGACCAACAAAGACACCTTCCTTTATCTTAGCTTCACTTAACCTTGGAAATTTTCCACGGAGGTACTTGAAAGCTGCTTGTGTTTTGTCAATGGCCTTGACAAAGTTCTTCATCAGACCCAGCTGATGTGTAAGGGTGGTAACAAAATCTTCCTTGATTCAACAAGTGGTGGATGCTGAACACTTTTCCTCCCAGGCTCCAATGACTGTCGAAGTGGCCAATCTTTCTTGATGTAGTGGGAATCTCTTGCACGACTATCCCATTCGCAGAGAAAACAGCAGTACTTTGTGTATCCAGTCTGCAGACCAAGCAAGAGAGCAACAACCTTCAAATCGCCACAAAGCTGCCACCGATGTTGGTCATAGTTTATGTACCTCAAAAGTTGTTTCATGTTGTCATAGGTTTCCTTATATGGACTGCATGACCAACTGGAATTGATGGCAAAACATTGCCATTATGCAGCAAAACAGCTTTAAGACTCGTCTTCGATGAATCAGTGAAGAGTCTCCACTCATCTGGATCGTGAATGATGTTGAGGGCTGCCATCACACCATCAATGTTGTTACAGGCTACAAGATCACTTTCCGTGAAGAAGAATGGGACAAGATCCTTTTGACGGTCACGGAACATGGAAACCCTAACATCACCTGCCAGGAGATTCCACTGCTGTAGTCTGGAGCCCAACAGCTCTGCCTTACTCTTGGGTAGTTCCAAATTCCTGACAAGGTCATTCAGTTCAGCTTGTGTTATGAGGTGTGGTTCAGAGGAGGAGGATGGGAGAAAATGTGGGTCCTGTGACATTGATGGTTCAGGACCAGAAGTTTCATCCTCTTCCTCTTCCTCGTCTGACTGAAGTGAGAATGATTCTGGTGCATCAGGAACCAGCAGTCCTTCTCCGTGGGGTATTGGGCGTCTAGCTGATGGAATGGTTGGATAATGCACAGTCCACTTTTTCTTCTTTGACACACCTTTCCCAACTGGAGGCACCATGCAGAAGTAACAATTGCTGGTCTGATCTGTTGGCTCTCTCCAAATCATTGGCACTGCAAAAGGCATAGATTTCCTTTTCCTGTTCAACCACTGGCGAAGATTTGTTGCACAAGTGTTGCAGCATATGTGTGGGGCCCGCCTCTTGTCCTGATCTCCAATTTTGCAGGCAAAATAAAGGTGATAGGCTTTCTTAACCATAGTGGTTATACTGCGCTTTTGTGATGCAAAAGTCACTTCACCACAAACACAGCAGAAGTTATCTGCACTGTTCACACAAGTACGAGGCATCTCTGCTCACTTTGGCTAAACAGAAATGTGTCCCTTTGCAAAATCAAACACTTACAAATAAGAGAGCACGACACTGTATGATTTCTGGAGCTGATCTAGGGCAATTTGTTCAGCAAAGTGATGTAAGCTTTGTTATGATTGCATCATCCATGACTTCTAGGAATAACATGATGCAATTCATATCATGTATGACACAATACCAGCTTCAGATTGCATCATTCATTGTTTTGCCTAAAAAGCAAGTACTGTCCAAACCCAGTCATAGATTTCTTCATAGATCCAGTCAAAGATGTATTTTAGTCATTTCTGGTTTAAATTGAGATCCCTTCCCTTTATAACTCACTTATCCTCCGCCATTCCCATGTCAAGGGTCGTATACACTGACCCAATAGCATATCTTGAAAACTAGAGCCAATCAACAATGTTAAGCATCATTTTCGTTCTCAGTGACCCAGAATTAGTAAAGTTTGACTACATTTATTTCAGAAGCAATAGAGCAATTGGCTGTAGAGCAGTGTTATTACAGTAGTGTGTAGGGTGGGAATTCAGGAGTGCTTTTGGTCACATAAGAAAAGCCATACTGGATCAGACCAATGGTCCATCTGCCCCAGAATCCTGTCCTCCAACATGGGGGATTGCCAGGTGTTTCAGAGGGAATGAACTGAATAGGCCATCATTTAGTGATCCATCCCCCGTCATCCACTCCCAGCTTCTGGCAATCAGAGGCGAGCGGCACGCAGACCATGGGGTTGCATTCCTGACCATCTTGACTAACAGCAACTGAAGATACTATCTTCCATGACCTTATCTAGTTCCATTTCTAACCCCATTATAGTTTTGGCCTTCACAACATCCCCTGGCAACAAGTTCTGCAGGCTGACTATGAGTTGTGTGGAGAAATACTTCCTTTTGTTTGTTTTAAACTTGCTGCCTATTAATTTCATTGGGTAACCTCCTGGTTCTTGTGTTATGAGAAGAAGTAAATAACACTTCCCTATTTACTTTCACCACACCAGTTAAAAGCTACAGTGGTGGGCTTCTTCAGTGTTTCCCATCCCCCACAAGGATGGTACATTTTATTATTCAGTATATTTATTAATATATTAATTATTTTAATATATTTATTTATTATAGTCACTGTTATTAAATAAGATGCTGTGCTCCACTTAGGACTAAATCAATAATTGTCTCTCCCTTTGCGGGTTCCAGGACTAGCTGTTCCAAGAAGCAGTCATTTATGGTTTCTAAGAATTTTATCACCAAATCTCATCCTGAGGTGACATGTATCCAGTCAATATGGAGATAGTTGAAATCCATCATTGTTATTGAGTTTTCTAGCCTCTATAATCTCCTGGAGCATTTTACAATCACCATCACCTTCCTGGTCAGGTGGTTGGTAGTGTACCCCTACTCCAGTATTCTTACTGTTCAAGTATGGAATTTCTATACATAAAGCGTCTATGGTACAGTTAGATTCATTTAAGATTTTTAGCATATTTGACTCTGTGCTTACTTTCATATATCGTGCTGCTCCCCAACTAGCATGACCTATTCTGTCATTCATATATATTTTGTAGCCTAGTATTTCCATGTCCCATGGATTATCATCATTCCACCAAGTTTCTGTCATGCCTATTATATCAAGATCCTCATTTAATACCAGGCACTGAAGTTCACCTGAGTGTTTAGACTTCTAGCATTTGTATACAAACGTTTATAAAACTGCTCCCAAAGACAGAGTCATGCAGGCATTTGCAGAATCAGAGCAGTGCTCTGACTTACAAGACGGATGTTCTAATGCACGAATCAGCAACCTTGGCATGCGGGACCGAAGGGTAAGCACCCTTAGCGGGCCCCGCCGGTTTGTTTACTTTCTGGTTCACTGACTGCGGCTCCGACTGGCCCTGGTACGCTGTCCCGGCCCAATGTGGGCTGCGGGAAGCAGTGCAGTGCTGGTTGCCGCTTCCCGCAGCCCCCATTGGACCGGAACGGCAAACCGGGGCCAGTGGGAGCCGCGGTCGGTGAACCGGCAAGTAAACAAACCAGTGTAGTCCGCTAAGCATGCTTACCCTGAGGTCTTGTGTGCCAAGGTTGCCAATCCCTGCTGTAGGCCCACGATTTCTTACCCAGAATGTGCACCGAGGATGAAGCATAAGTAGAACTGTGTGAGTCTTAATGAAAACCCTTATCCGATAACACTTCGCTCTCCTTTGGGGCTTTGCTGCAAGCCTGAAACATAATTCTGGTTCACTACTGCGTCAGTCTAGACCAAGTTTCAGGCAAAATGCAGGAATGATTTGTTTTTATGTTGTTTGGTTCAGATTTGTTTAGATGTGGAAGCAGACAAAGAATGGACACCATGAATCTCCAGGAAGTGAAACAAAATAAAAATGTCTCACAAAACCATCTGAGATGTGAACAACTTTAGCTACAATATGTTAGCCATCTGGAGTTTAGTGTAGCTGTTAGTAAAGGCCCCCTGTATTATTGCCTACCAAATATCATGTGGCATGGTATTTTGTGTTAAAAGTGACAATTGTTCATGCCTTTCTTTGCTTTTTTTATAAAGATTTATTTTCAGTTCCTTTTTAACTTTAGATTATTCAGGTAGTTTTCAAGTCTTCACTTCCCAGTTTTGTATGAAAAACCTCAGAGGAAAAGGTGGAAATCATAGAATCATGGAAAATTAGAGTTGGAAGAGACCTCAGGAGGTCATCTAGTCCAACCCCCCGTTCAAAGCAGGACCAACACCAACTAAATCATCCCTTCCAGGCTTTCGTCAAGCTGAGCCTTAAAAACCTCTAGGGATGGAGATTCCACCACCTCCCTAGGTAACCCCTTCCAGTGCTTCACCACCCTCCTAATGAAATAGTGTTTCCTAATATCCAACCTAGACCTTCCTCACTGCAACTTGAGACAATAGCTCCTTGTTCTGTCATCTGCCACCACTGAGAACAACCGAGTGCCATCCTCTTTGGAACGCCTCTTCAGATAGTTGAAGGCTGCTATCAAATCTCCCCTCACTCTTCTCTTCTGCAAACTAAACAAGCCCAGGTCCTTCAGCCTCTCCTCGTAAGTCATGTGCTCCAGACATCTTATCATTTTTGTTGCCCTCCGCTGGACTCTCAAATTTTTCCATCTCCTTTCTGTAGTGTGTGTGTGTGGGTAAACTGGATGCAATATTCCAGATGTGGCCTCACCAGGAAATGTTTGAGATCGTTCTTCCCAAGTGTTTGTTAGACATTTGAGTGAAATTGTTAGCAAAACCCCCCACAACAATACAAATCAAAAAGTTTTCATGAGTCTGATTAAAACAACCCCTTCTTTCTCAATTGCTCAGGTTCCAGTTTCTTATGATGACAGACTCACACTTGATTTTCAGTCACCAGCAGAGTTCCCTGGCAAAAACAATGTAGACAACACTTAATATCGCTATTATGAAAAATAAGCAAAATACTTTAACCTTTCAGCTCTTCCTTATGCGTTGAAAATTAGCACGCAATGACACAAGTTCAGCTCTCTCTCTTTTGCTGGTCACCTTTAAAGTAATGAACAGCAAAGCATACAAACAATGGGATCGCTAGGCATGCAAAAGGGAGAGCTCTCTTTTGAGTAAAATAACCTGCAGATCTCCCTCCCCTCCCCCGCAGTTTCCCCAAATTATCATGCCTGTGCATGTCTATGTATAATGCAATAGCCAGCACGATAGAAATTGCATTATCTTTAGTTGCTTTTCTCTCCATTCCTCCCATCCTTAATCTTTGCTTGTTGCCACCATTTGTCTAATCTACTTTGTAAACTCTTAAGAACAAGCCTCAGATTTCCAAAAGACCTAGTGATTTGGGTATTTCAGTGTGTGACTGCTAAAGGAGACATCTTTAAGGTATTTCATTTTCAGGAAGTGCTGGGCACCTACCCTCTGAAAGCCAGGACCCTTGAACATTTTTCTCAACTTGGGAACTCCAACACTGTGGCACCCAAAAACACGAGTCACTGCTGAAAATGTAGCAGGTCTCTTTTTCTAGAGCATCATACAGGCTCACTGTGTAGAGCTATATCTTTGTTAAGCAACAATCATCTAATATGATGCAGATACTCAGACTGCTCTTATTTTTCTACCGAATCTGTCACCTTACATATCCCTGGGTGCCTGCATGAAGTAAAAAGAGTGACGCATTGAGGAAAACAGGCTTGAAGATTCATGGGAAACAATTACTCGGGAACAGAGATTGTTGTTGTTTCTTTACATTCTGTGAAATTCAAGAGCTCACTGAACAATTATCTTTGCCATAAAGAGGACTTTTCACCCCCTACAGAGCTTTGTCATTAAGGACCAAATAATGCTGTCCTGCCTATGCAGGAGACTTAAGAAAAGTAGAAATCTTGAGCTGTGATGAATCACCTTGGTTGTTTTCTTATGTGATCCTAATATTCAACTCAGTGAAGCAGGATTTCTCCTGCCCCAGGCAAGGTGGCCTGTACTTTGTGCTTCAGATTAAGGGACTGTTGAAAATGCTGGAGAGTAGACTGAATAACAGAGAGAAAATACTGAAAACTTAATTACTGAAAGGTCAGATGAGCTCCTTTATCTTCAGACAATTTTTTTTTAATTCAGAGATTGAATTTAGTAAGAAAAAAAAAAGAGGTAGGAAACCTACCTAACCACCAGGGATGTTGTTAGAGTAAATACATTAAAGATTGTGTGATTCTCAGTTACTATGATAACCAGAATCATTGGTAGCTAAAATAGATAGACCACTTAACCTTAACTGGCTCATTTCATCCATGAATGATCTCAAGCCTGTAATGAACTCAATATAGGTGGACACCTGTGCATGTGTGGATGACCTTGATTTTAATAGGGCTTGATGCTGAGGTCTACCTATGTTAAACTCATTGCAGGATTGGGGACCAAGTCTGAAGATTTCCATGTTACTGACAAATCTCTATTTAAAAACTTTATTCCATAGTCTAATATTTGGCTATAGTTAGAAATATTTATTATGTGTCCATCCCACAATGTGAGATGGAGGTGCAACATGCCATAGCTCTGTATTTACACACAGAAACAGGCATAGTTCCTGCCTCAAAGAGGCAGTCTAAAGAAGACCAAACAGACATACAGCGAGACAGAAAGGAAAAGGGAATAGCGAACATGTAAGGTCTGACCAGAGGGTGATTGGCCATGTCCCATTAATACAAAGCTAATGACAACTTTTGCCCACTAGAGTAATTAATGCTACAGGAAAAAGAATGTTGAGAGGGAAATACATTCAAAGTTCTTCTGCCTTTCACAGAAGATGAATGCAGTTTTAAAGTGCGGCTTTATTGTTTGTTGGCAAAGTGACTGCCATGCAGGGACTGAAAACTGCAAGTTCTTTAACACTGTCAAACATACTTCTGAAAAATTGAGCCCTTTCCTGCTCAGGGGATTAGTTTAAACTTTTTTATAGCATTCGTTTTTGTGATTCTTTACCACACTCTTTACTGCTGCTTCATCTTGTGTTTGCTTTATGAGGTTATTATTTTTTATACATAGCTCAAGTACAGTCTTTAATAGGCTCAGAGAGACAGGCATTTGAAAATCTAAGTGTAATAAAAAGACAAAACATTTGTTAACAAGAAGAAATATAGGGGAAACCTTTTTGCTGCTTCAAAGTTCAGCTCAGCTCCCAATGAAGTCAATAGAAAGATTCCTGTCAACTCAGAGAGTTAGATTGTGTCCCTACTTTAGGAAATACTATCCTTAAAGGGGGCAGCTGTGATCTAGTGCTTTGAGGATAGGCTGAGAGTAAAGTAACCTCTCTATTCCTTCTTGATATTCCCCTGTTTATATATCCAAGGATTGCATTAACTCTTTCCGCTACACTATCACACTAGGAGCTCATGTTCAGTTGGTTATCCACCATGATGCCCATGTATTTTTTTGTTTATTTGTTTATTTCTCAGGATAGTCCCCATTCTGTAAGGATAGGCCAACATACTTTTTTCCTAGATGTATACATTTACACTTGGTTGTATTAAAATACATATTAATAGAATCATATAAATGTAGAAACTTTGAGAGGCCATCTAGTCCACTACCTTCCTCTCCCCTCCCCCCAATACTGAGGGAGAAGTACATATTCTTAGATCAGGTATCGGCAACCTTTGCACATGGCCTCCAGGGTAAGCACCCTTGGGGGTCTGGCCAGTTTTTTTATCTGTTGTGTCTTCAGGTTCGGCCAATTGTGGCTCCCACTGGCCACAGTTCACCACTCCGGTCCAATGGGTGGCTGCGGGAAGCAGCGTGGTGCTGACAAACAAAAGTGTTTTTCTAACCTGTTCTTAAAAATCTCCAATGACAGGGTTTCCATAACCTCCTTTGGAAGCCGATTTCAGATCTTAAGAACCTTTGTAGTTAGAAATGTTCTCCTAATATCTAACCTAAATCTCCCTTGATGCAGATTAGGCCAGTTACTTTTTGCCTTATCTTGAGTGGACATGGAGAACAATTGATCACAGTCTTTTTTACACCAGCCCTTAACATATTTGAAGAATTATCAGGTTCTCTCACAGTTTTTTTTTCTCAAAACTAAACATGCCCTGGTTTTTAACCTTTCCTCCAAGGTCAGCTTTTCTAAACCTTTCTATCATTTTTGTTGCTCTCCTCTGGACTCTCTCCCATGTGTCCACATCTTTCTTAAAGTATGGTGCCCAACAGTGGACACAGTATCCCAGCTGAAGCCTCACCAGTGCTGAAAAAAGTAGCACAATTACATCCTGAGTCTTAGATACGACACTCTTGTTAATCCACCCAGAATATTAGCCCTTGCACAACTGCACCACATTGTGATCCACTATAACTGCCAGATTCTTTTCAGCAGTACTACTGCCTACCCAGTTTTTCCCCATTTGTATTTTGCATGTGGTTTTTCCTTCCTAAGATTAGTACTTTGCACTTACCTTTATTGTATTTCATCTTTCTGATTTCAGACCAATTCTCCAAATTATCAGGTTACTTTGGATTCTAATCCTGTCCTCCAAAGTGCTTGTAACCGCTCCCAGCATGGTGTCATTGGCAAATTTTATAAGCATAGTCTTCACTCCATTATCCAAGTCATTAATAAAAATATTGAAGTATACTGGATCCAGGACAGACCTTTGCATGACCCTACTAGATACATCCTACCAGTTTGACAGCAAACCATTGATAAGTACTCACAGAATATAGTTGGTCAGTCAGTTGGCACCCACATTATAGTAGATTCATCTACACCACATTTTCCTGGTTTGCTTGCGAGAATGTCACGTGGGATCATGTTGAAAGATTTACTATAAAAAATGGTCAAGCTAAAACACATCTACAGTTTCCCCTTTATCCACTAGGCCAATTATCTGGTCAATGGAGGAAATTAGGTTGCTTGCTTGCACCTAATTTACAAAGCATTCTTGATCATTGCATGAGTGACTTGTCCTATTTGTTACTTAGCACACTCCCCCAGTCCTCCTCTACAAACTTTATCAGTAACTATTCTGTTTTCTTCCAGGTCGTTAATAAAAATGTTAAATAGTGTAGGGCAAAGAACTGATCCCTAGGGAGATGCCGCTAATAACGCATTTGCTCAGTGATGATTTCCCATTTTATAATTACATTTTGAGACCTATCAGTTAGCCAGTTTTTAATCCTTTTAATGTATGCCACAGTGATTTTCTATCACTCCCGTTTTTTTAAATCAAAACAACATGGTACCAAGTCAAATGCTTTACAGAAGTCTAAGCAAAATACAACACCACTATTTACCTTTATCAACCAACCTTGTAATCTCATAAAAATCAAGTTAGTGTGACCAGATCTATGTTAATTAACTATATTACTTTCTTTACTTCATTAATTGAATCCCATATGGGTCATTCCATGATTTTGCCTTAGATCAATGTTGTGGTGATGGGTTTTTAAATTAAACAGGTCATCCTGTTTACTGTTTGTTTGTTTGTTTCACTGGGTGTTGTAAGGTGCTGCTAAACCAGAGTTTGGGGATTAGACTCAATCATTCAATCTTCCTGTTCTTCATGTATCTCATTTGTAAAATGGGGATATTAATACTTACTTAGCTTTTTAAAGGGATTTGAGATCAATGAATAGAAAATACTATAAAAGTGCAAACTATTATTTTTCTGTATTATTACTGTTATGCTTAATGGCAGCCATTTCAGTTTATGATAATCAGGAGATAATAGCAAAATAATATTAAAAGAAAGATTAACATCTCAGGCATATAGAACCTACATTTCTCAAACCTGTCTTACAGCTTGGACTACTAGTCAGGTTGGACATTATAGCAAGTTTCCAGATCTTGAAGGCTTCAACTGATGGGGCTGTTCTTTGGAGCATTTTCTCCCTGGCGCAGGAAAAATTGAAGGATGAACAATTAGATGGCTGTACTGCTCTGAGCTGTGTGCACTGATTACTAGATTCTGTCTGACACAGAGGGATGTCACTGCCTGCAGTGGTATCTGCTCCTGTCACTATCAGCATTCGGCAGGTAACATTATGGAGGATGGAACTCAGCTGAGGTGCCTAAAGAGTCAAAGGGAATTGGTTGAGGCGGGAAATAGACATAACTGACAACACCACCAACAAAAAGGCTGAAGTATGTAAGCAAGCAAAAGAGGGGTGGAGCAGTTGGAAGCGATGAAGTCAGTGTACCACAGCATGGCTACTGCAGCTGGATCAATTCTAAGATAAAAATAGCTGCTTGTATCCTCTGCCTCTGCAGTTCTAGTACAGTTCTCTCACTAGAGAGCCAGACAATGTAAATCTTCTTTCTTTTTCAAAATGAGAAAGAAACTGATCCCCAAACCAATCAGGGAGGTTCAAGAAAATAATCTCTCTCTTTATCTTTGTCCCACACTTCAATAATCCCTTTGATATTGTAACCACTATTGTGTTACTTATGGTGTGTTTAAAGTGGTGCCCACAATGTGTCAGGGATTTCTCACATATTCCCTGCCCTGAGTTACTCACAGCCTACAGACAGACAGAAATGCAGACAGAGGGTAAGGAAAAGGGGAAGAGCACATAGGGATTTTATATTTATGTAGTATCTTTCATCCAAGAAGTTTTATTGACATTAGTCTTAACTCCTATCCTGAAGAAGATTAGTAATCTCCCTGCTCTTGTCACCATCTCTTGAGCTACCCCAAAACCACTTTGCTCCATATCCCTTTCTACACCATCCTTAGGACTAGTCAGGCTGTCCTTATGGAAAAGTCCTTATAGAATCTAAAGGAATTAAGCTAATAGGGTTTTACAAAAATGAAATAGGGTTATGCAGGAATGTCTCTTAAAACACTACAAAATATAATAAAGAAAGAAGTCTTTCCTATAGGATTTTTCTCAAACCATCCCATAAAATTGTATAGGAGGGAATGGCTTTTTTTAAAAATTTTTTTCAATAAACTCTATAGGATGGCTAATGAACCTGAAGAAAGACTATCATTTTTAGTAATTTCTAAAAAACTCTTTCATAAGATTGCCTCATATGCGGGAGTAATGAACTAGTGCAGCTTTAATTTCCATTGACAGATTTGGTCCTAAGTGACAAATCCAAGACCACACAACAAGGAAGTGGCACAGTTGGGAATAATACCCACATTTCTGGATCCCAGTCCCAGGCTTCAAACGAGGAACCCAAACTTGCTTCCTGCCACTAGGAAAATGGAGGGAAATTTGGTGAAGGAGACATGAGCAGGTAAATAATGAAATTGATTTTCAATCTCTCTGTATTATTTTAATGAGGTTCCAAAGAAAAGCTTCATTTCTACCATTATAGTTCAATCAGAAGGCAAAATCTTCATTAAGGTCAGATTCGGACAGGCCTGTATATATATATAGCTGGGATATATGTGTGCGTGTAGTGGTGGTGAGGGGGGCAGAGAGAAGGGAGGGACTGGGATAGAAAGGGAAAAGTTCACAAGGGATTTTCTCCAACCTTCCAAAACATGAACAAATGTAGCCAGATTTCAAGAACCTCTCAAAAATGTAGTCATAGCCACATTGTTATGTGTGTGTCATTGCACAATGTGGTTTTTGAGTTATGGTGTCAAAATGACACAGTATTTATGGAATGCATATTGTCATAATAAAAATGATATACTCCCTAAGACTCAAAAATTAGTAAGAGGCAGAACTGCAGTCCATAAAGTAATCACTAGGGGATGGAGAGAGAAAATGAAATCCTCTCTGTGTTAATTTGTAAGGAACTACTAGAACATAAGAATGGCCAATGGTCACACCAATGGTCCATCTAAACCAGTACCCTATCTTCTTACAGTGACCAAAGATTAAGTGACATACCCAAGATCAGATAGGCAATCTGTGGCAGAGCGAGGCATTGACTGCTGATCTCCTGTATCTTAACATAGCACCTTAAACACAAGGCCAGCCCTGCCTTTCTACATTGTGGATGAAGCAGGAACTCAGATAGGACTATGATAAACATGGTTAAAAACCTGGACTGATCAGTTAATCAGGAGTTGTCTAGGTTAATGCTGTGTAAGACAAAGGGCAAACACTGAACAAGTAATGCTGAGGCTATAAAAATACCTGTCCAACCTGAGAACTTCCAACACTATCACATTCACAGCAGGCCCTGATTTTCCCATCCCGATTCATCTCATTGCTAGTCAATGAATCTGCATTATACAATATAGAAAGGCAAACCATTGACTTCAAACATCCAAATCCTTCGTTAACAATACTTAGCCTTTATAAAGTGCTTTACATCTGTGCAGTTCTGTACAAACATTAACTGATTGATCAGCTAACTGCTGACAATTTAGGTCATCCCCAATGAGGGGGTGAAAGTAATATGCATATGGAATAAGAATATAGTATGTCACAAAGGATGCTTGACTCCTGTATTCTATATTGTAAGTCACTCTACATACTGGTTACTCACAGCAATAATGGTAAAAGCACTTACATGAGTCTATAATGTTTCAGAAAAGCCAAGACCATTTAGGGCTGTCATTATGCTACATGCTATTCTAATTGTAACATCATGGTGACTGGAGATAGAGTTTAGATCCTCCTGCTTGAAATGCACAGGTCTCCACTACTCTCTACAAACTGTTAGCAGTTTAAGGCAGAGGTTCTCAAACTGGTCTGAGGACCACTTGCAAGTGGCCCCCCAGACAGCTGGCTGGTGACATCATATACTTTATGCAATGTTAAAGGGAGAAGTAGTGTTCTACAGTACAGAACTAATCTCCTCCCTTATGCAGCACTTCACATGGAAGCACTGTCCAAAGTCCACTGTGGCAAAGCTCTGGCCTTGTCCCTGTGGGTCCTGCGCTTCCAGGCGGTTTGTGCTAGCCTCAGAGGCTCACTGCGACCCTTCACGTAGCCCTTCTCTCTCTAGGCCAGGGTTACAGTCTACTGAGCCCTTTTCATCATCAGTCAGCAAAGCTGTTGGTGAGAGAACTCCCACAGTCTCTGTTGTCTCTTTGGGCTTATTTCAGGACAGTATAACCTCCTGTCTTGCTAGGGGCCTGCCTTCCCCTTCCAGAAGGTGTTTCACTAGTAGCAGGTTGGGGGGAACCCGGGCCCGCACTCTACTCTGGGTTCCAGCCCAGGACCCTAATGGTAGTAGCTATTGCCAGCCAACCTTTCACTGACAGAGTTGCTACTTTTCCCTGGGCTACTTTCCCACAGCTCTCCCACTTCTCCCTTACCTCAGGGTATCACAAAGCTTCCTCTCCTCCAGCTCCTTTCTCCTTGACTCTCCCACCTGACTAACTGGGAGGTTTTTAGCTGGTTTCAGCCAGCCCCTAATTGGCTTCAGGTGTCCCAATCAGGCTAGCTATTTCTGCTACTTTCTAGAAGCTTCTTGACTGTCCTGGAGTAGCCTTTGTTTGGCTATCCAGGGAACAGGGACCTGCACATCCTGAGGCTGATATACCTGCCTTCCAGCACTCTCCTATACCCTTCTGGTCTGACTCCATCACACCACACATTAACAAATAAAGGCTAATTACTGGAATTGTTGTTACAAAAGTCTGTTCTCTCCATACAAAATGGAGTTGTAAAATACCCATGAAAAGTTATGTGCCTGCTCCAAAATCATGTAAAGTCACTGGCTGGCCTTCCATTGATCTCAGTGGGCTTTAGATCAGACTCCAAATACTGATACAAGTCGAAGCAATGACATGACTCATATTTTCAGGGATCTGTGACAGAGTGCTTGATCCAGGAAGTTCTAACCATCAGAGACTGCAGATGGGAAATAAGTGGCCGATCCCGCAGCCTTTACTAATATAAACAGTACCATTGACAGGTAAGTTTTTTTAAAAAAATTACCTTTTAAATTAGCCATTTATGTCACACTCACCACAGCGATATCTGAGCAACTGAACATCAGACAGGTATGTTAGCATCAGACTAGGCCCATGAAATTGGATGTCTCACTGAGGGAGCCAGCATGTTGAATAGTACATATGCCACAAGAAGATCCACTGACATCAATGGGACTACTCATGGAGTAAGGTAATAATCACCATGAGTAAAAATATCAGGATCTGGCCCTCACTAAATGGAGATACAACACTAAGAGGTATTTCTAATACGTCTTTTTAAATTCCTTTTTAAAAACGTGTATTATATATTCTCAAAATGGGCCCAAACCAACCCCTCAGATTCACTCCATCTGAACTCTGGGAAAGGCCAAGGTTTATGGAGAAGAAAAACAGGGAAGGGTTAAAGCATTCAGGGGTCCTAAGCATAACTTACATGTTACTCTAAGTATACCAAAGATCCCTTCCGCCCCAGTCTTTAGGGGCAGTTTTAGGAGACACGCTCACAAGAGCTGTCTGCTGTGGTGATGGCGGGGTCTGCCACTGTTCCTCTTTGGAACGAGTAAACTTCTCCCTCCCCTGCACCTGTTTGTCTTCATGTGAGATGAAGTCTGTTCCAGGGAAGGAGAATAAGCCTCTTCCTAGCTGAGCAAAGGACTTGGGGGAGATGCTGGGGTGTATTGTACTATTTCAGCTGGAATAAATTGATCAAAAGTGTTAACAGAACCCAGTCATTGTCCAACCTTAAATAGTGTTAAACAAGATTTGGGGTTTGGTATACAGGGACCTCAGTCTGCCTAGCACCATGGCAACCACACCATTACAAATCCTTTTAATATTGTAAAAGCACAGAGAAGAAGGAACAGTTACAGCATTTGAAATGTTAAGTATTAAATAAGGCGTTCATTTTAACAGCATTTTTGTCTCCTTTGGCTTTACCTAGAGAGAGTTTTAGAAGAAAACCTCCCTGGTTTGACAGTCTCTTAGCTGATAAGGTATATTTTGGGTTGCATTAAAAGAAGCACAGCATGCAAGTCATGGGAGGTGATAGTACTACTCTACTAGGTGCTGGCTGTTGGAGGCTTGTATCCAACGTATAGAAAGGATGTAGAACAACTGGAAAGGATCCAGAGGTAAGTGACAAAGATGATCAAAAGGATGGAATGCAAGCCATGAGCAAAGGCTGAAGAAACTGAGTATGTTTAGGCTGGAAAAGAGGAGATGGGGGAGGGGGAGAGGCATGATAGTGGTCTTCAATTCCTTGAAAGGCTGTGTCAGGATTGCCTCCCCACCCTGAACTCTAGGGTACAGATGTGAGGACCCGCATGAAAAAAGAAATAACACCCCCAAGCCTATTTTACCAGCTTGGGTTAAAATGTTTTCCCCCAGAACACAAATTCTTCTGTATCTGGACCTGGTACGCTGCCACCACCAAACTAGGTCTAGGGTAGTTTGGGACCCTTCTTTCCCTTTCCACTAACCCCCACAAACTTCTTCCTTCCCTGGAAAGCTTGAGAGAATAAAAAACCCAAACCTCGCCTGATCCTGCGAGAAGTACCCGATCCAAAACCAGGATCTTACACAATGGACAACAAGCAGTCAGCTTCTTAAAAGAAAGATTTTAATAAAAGAAAAAAAGAAAGGAATAAATCCCTTATAACCATCAATAGAACAGCATCTACCATAATCAACAAAAGGATTCAGAAACCAAACCTCTCCCCCGAGGCAACTTTCTCCCACTGTTGATATCTCTGCTGAAGCTTACAATATCAAGAAGCACCCAGCCAGCCCTCACCACTGAGAACCCTCCAAGTGATAAAAAAAAGGTAAACTTACTGACTACAATACTTAATAGAATCTATAGTTACAGTGAAAGACATAGCTGTGTCCATCCCATAGCTGAGGTGAACAGAGAGAGACCCAGAGAGAAACTGAAACTTAAAATCCTTTGTCTCCTGAGGAATTTCTCATTGGTCAGTTGTCCACCTCTCAGGTTATCTTTAGCTTAACCCCTTACAGGTAAACAATAATTCTAGGCTACTTCACACTTATGACAGTCTGCCATAAGAAAGATGGAGAAAAATTATTCTCTCTTGCCGCAGAAGGCAGGACAAGAGGCAATGGGTTCAAACTACAGCATAGCAGATTTAGATTAAATCTCAAGAAAAACTTCCTAGCTGTAAGAACAGTAGGAAAATGGAACAAACTGCCTAGGGAAGTTATGGACTCGCCTTCACTGGAGTTTTTCGAAAAGAGGCTGGATAGCCATCTGTTTTGGATGGTTTACATGCAACAAATCCTGCATCCTGGTTAGGGGTTAGACTAGGTGATCCTTAAGGTCCCTTCTAACCCTATGATTCTATGTATCAAAGACAGAAATAACTGTCCTTTTGGGTAAAAGAGAAGTTAGTTGAGTTGAACTGGAGCTGCTGCTATTTAAGTCTGATTCCATTTAATTTCAGATGGTGTTTGGGATTCAGCTAGAGCTAGTAGAAGTGGCAATGACAACTGGGTCCCTTCGTCTGGTCAGGAAGTCTCTTAGAATTAGGATAACGAAAGCCCAGGAGACGGTGGGAATGTCAGCCATGATGGTGAAGTTTGCTTCCGTAGCCTCCATTTGTTCTCTTATTTTCCCCTTTAAGTTTCTTTCTTTAAGGACCCAAAAGAAAGTGATAAGGGAAAGTGTCCATCCCCTTATTACTTTGTTCACTAGTTAGGCCTAATGTCTGACCCACCAATTTTCATTCATTAATTTCTGGTTTCACATCTTCTGTTTTTACCGAGTCCAAGTTTTCACAGGGTCCTTGAACCACATCAGTAGACTTTTTGTTCACACTAATTCAGTCTGCCTCTTTTTTGTACCTTTTCCCATCAATATTTATTATAGGTTATTGTGACACCTTATGGACTTTCACATGCTTTTTATAGTTGAGCTTACATTTAGAAGAAATTTGTAGGCCCAATTATCACAGTATGTTGGGGCACTTCAGAGCAGCAAATTTCAGAGTTAAGATGAATGTGGCAGTTCACGATTCCAAGAACTATTGTTTCAGGCTCCCTGCAGACTCAGACAGGCATTGATCACTCTCAGATCACATTTTCAAGCTTTTCTTCACTGTCATGAGGAGTAGAAATAAATTTAATATTCTGAAGTATTCACAGAACCCCAGAAGCTGGGACCCTAGGCCTATAGTGCCCATGTCTTAATCAAGCCCTGGGAAAGACAGGATTTTAGCCCCAGCTCCACATGTCAGTCTGAAGTTTACATAATAACTTATTTGTTGTCTATAGCATATCATTTCATTACACCATCCTGTTCATTTTGATCACCTTGCTGATATTAGGAAGATGTCAGTATATTAAAAAATATAAAACAAAGGGATGCTGAGTGCAGCCATTATAGAAGATGACATGACACTTGTTGAGATTATCATCATCAGCTTTTGTTTCCTCTATGTGGACTGGTTCTGCCACGTCGTAAAGGGATGCAGGATGTAACCTCTGGAAGTGTATGTTCCAAATGAGATCCCTGCATTCCTCATACTTATACAGTGGAGGAAGAGATCCCAGCATAGTCTCAAGTGACTATTCACAGTTGACCTATAGGGAAAAGCATCACCGTCTTAGCTGTGTATACTATTTCTCTGCATTCACTTAGCTAATTTATTGTTTCTCAGACCAACAAGATGAAATCAATTAGCCAAGAAGGGGACTTCTATGTGATAAGCCACAAGGTTTAATTGGAAAAAAACCCCACCCCTATGTATATCATTTCTCTAAAATCATCCAAACCACTATTGGGAGGATGGAAAAGGTACACAGTTAAGTACTCAAAATTCAAGGAAATGCCAAAGGGAAGGCTGCACACAAGGGCCAGAACCTCAGTTTGGGAGCTATGTTGACTTATACCAGGGAACTTCAATGGAATTATGTCACATTACAGCGGGTGAGGATCTGCCCAAGACTTTAACTTTGATCATATGCTACAATATGTGATGTCCCTTGTACAGTAGAACTTCAGAGTTGCTATCACCAGTGTTACAAACTGACTGGTCAACCACACACCTCATTTAAAACCAGAAGTGTGCAATTGGGAAGCAGCAGAGACCAAAAAATAAAAAGCAAATACAGTAAAGTACTGTGTTAAATGGAATCTACTAAAAAAATAAAGCAGGAATCAGCAATGTTGGCACGTGGGACTGCAAGGTAAGCACCCTTAGCGGGTCCCACTGCTCTATTTACCTGGCTTTTCACCGATCGCGGCTCCCACTGGCCCCGGCTCGCCGTCCCAGTCCAATTGGGGCTGCGAGAAGCGGCGGCCAGCACCGCGCTTGAATGAACTGGCAATTTCAATGGCAATATGGTTTCGCACCTTAAGTAATAACATAACCCTACAAGATGACTGCAGCATGCTTTGGTTGGCGTTAGAAAGTTTATGGCCAAATGGCTGTATGCATTTAATCCATCAAGAAGTTCATTAATGACCCCAAAACACACTGCCTCCAGTGTCTCCTTATTACTATTATGAAATGTACATATAAAAATAAGAAAAACCTGTTTAATCCATCCAGACTGACTGGGTTTAGATAGAAATATGTTGTCACTGACTGCCAGTTCAAAAGAGTGTGTTCCATAGTACTATTTATAACGTACACCCTCGGGGACTGACAACTAATAAAAGAAAACCAGTGCTTTGTAATCTTCTACCTTTTCTTTTTTTCCAGAAGGCCCTGATTAACTTTTATAGGTTTGCTTTATAGAATCCTGCATAGCTGAACTGCTCTTGTTTTGCTTGTTACATCCACATGTTACATCTTGTCTAAATTTAGATGGGAAATTCTTCAGGGCCAAGGACTGGGTCTTTCTCTATATTGGCACAGTGCCTAGGACACTAGGTCTCTGATTGTGGGTGCTACCACAATACAAATAATTAATATCTATGGTGTTATTTCCAGACAAAACAATGCAGTAATTTGGAAAAGGATGTCACAGCATGGTGAGTCAATATACCTAAAGAAAGAGCAAATATTTTAGGGTCCTGGCTGGTATTTCCAGGTGACCAGCATTTTTAATTTTGATCCATGCAGATTCCATACTCCTGTATATTAATGGATAGTAGAAATCAACTGGAAAAAAGTTTCCTATTTGAAGCAATTTACTCCAATTTACTGCAATCAAATGAATGAAGTCCCCTTTACAATGCCCTTAGTTAAAAGAAATTGTTGCAACTAAATATGCTTTTTGTAATGTGTTATTGTATTGCAGTACCAGGAACCTTTTAAGTGAATGTTACAATCTTGATAGATTTGCCACGCTTCAACCTGCTATTAGTGACTGTAGAAATAAAGCAGCCGCTCTTGGCTGGTGGTCTGGGAGAGGGTTTATTTTCAGGTTCTCATGTGATGTGAGCAGCACTGTACTCTGCTGTGGCTTGGCGCTAGCAGTAACTTTGAGACACCTGATTTTTTTTTTTTCTGGAAATAACTAACTTCTCTGCTCTTCAGCTTGCTAGATCACCAACAATTTGCACTGCTTGCATTTAGATCAAAGCATTTCTTTCCATGGACAAGATAAAAATATGGCAAGTATGACACTTTGAAAAGATACATAAGGCAATGAAGGTTATTAGAACAATTGCTTGTCGTCATGTCTTGCTGGCCAACACAACTGCTTGTTAACATACTAATTGGGTTGTAAGCTCTTTGAGAAAGGACTGTGGCTTCCTACAGATTGGGTATAAACATGAAAAATAAAAAGGCAACATTTTGTTGCACATAGTCTCTCATCCACACTGCTTTTTATGTTTTGACAGCACGGTTGTACAGACTGCTGCAACCGAAGCTCAGCTGATGACTCAAATTCCAAAAACCTACCTAATAGCGATATTTCACCTTTACTTAATGTGATATAAAAATAATGAATACAAGAAATAGCCAGTGAGTGAAAGCAAGTATATCACTCACTTCAAGGGCCAGACTGATGTCATGAATCTTTAGATTATCTTCAACTGATGAATGACAGCTGAGCTTTTTATATTACCTCATATTCATCCTGGATAGTCACTCCATATGTATCTACCGGAGAACCTCACTAATTAGTCCTAATGTCTGAGAAATCCTTTTTAAATAATTGCATGTTGTGAATTGGTAAGTGACCAAACACAATGAACCAGCAACATTTGAGTTTATTTATTTAGAAAATGATAGTGTACATGATTAATCATATTTCATAGTGTATTAGATAAGGTTTGGTAAAATATTAGGGTCAGATTCTCACTTAAACTATAGCCATTTTAGGTCACTCTAGCAGGGTAATAGAGGTCATAAAATGGGCATAAATTAGTTTTACACCTACTCTGAAGCCCTTTTACTCTGCCAGAATAGTGTAAAGAGGCATGAGTGGTATGAGAATCATACCTCAATGGAGTCAGAATATGAGATATATCTGCAACATCTATCAGATCTTCACTGAGAAGTGAAGAGAATGTTGCAATGTGGTGGGAATTATAAAGTGCTGTTCTACTGCAGTTTTATTTCCATAATGTGGAGGCTGTGGTTATTACTAAGTGTTGTGGTACTTCTGTGGGACCTTATTGGTTATGTCTACACAGTCACTATGGGTAAATCTTACAGCCTGGGTCAACAGACTTCTACTAGTGGGACTGGGAGCCCTGAAGCTCACCCCCACATCCCTAAGCTTCAGATCCTGAACTCCACCCTGAGCCAGATAGTACACACTGCTATTTTTTGTGAGCTAGCGTGATTCCCACTACAAGTTTCTTGACCTGGGCTGTGAGACCCACTCCCAGCAGCTGTGTAGATATACCCATAGATGTCAGGTACTGTACAAACATGATAAGTAACGGTCCTTAGTCTAAAATACCTACTAAAGGAGAATATATAACAATGGGTAAAAATAAAACACAAACAAGTGGGTGAAGTGAGGGAGGGAAGACTAGGTAACAATAATAGCAGGACATTTTGGCATAGACTAGGTGTGTGTACGCTATTTGTAGCAAACAATTCATTATTTAAAATGTTGGTTAAACTTTTAGCAATAACATGCCATAGATTTCCCTACCATCTGGGGACATTTAAATACCAAAATATCATTTCCAAAGTACAGGGAATAAACTGCTTCTACTATTGTAGACCCCTTAATTCAATGTGCTTTCATGAAACCAGTGGGACAGCTCACATACTTAAAGTTAGCCATGAGCTTATGCACTTTCCTGAACAAGGGCCTTAGTATGGTAGCAGCCCATTACAGTATTTCATACAGATATTGGTGCTAATCTGTCTTACAGGAAGTCAAATCCTACAGTGCAGAGTGTCGTATAAAACCCTATGTAGAATAGAATTAGTATATCACACCTGATTACATGCTTATTTTCTTCAAAGTTTTATCTGGCTTTGTAGAGTTCTGCAAATAGATTCAGTTAGGAAATGCATTTGCCCATTTACTATGATGTATTTATGAAGGAGCTGAAAGCCAGACAACAGGGGGATATCACTGCTCTACAGCCAAAATGCTTCTGAAATAAATGTAGTCAAACTTTACTAATTCTGGGTCACTGAGAACGCAAATGATGCTTAACATTGTTGATTGGCTCTAGTTTTCAAGATATGCTATTGGGTCAGTATATACGACCCTTGACATGGGAATGGCGGAGGATAAGTGAGTTATAAAGGGAAGGGATTTCCATTTAAACCAGAAATGACTAAAATACATCTTTGACTGGATCTATGACTAAATCTATGACTGGGTTTGGACAGTACTTGCTTTTTAGGCAAAACAATGAATGATGCAATCTGAAGCTGGCATTGCATCATACGTGATATGAATTGCATCATGTTATTCCTAGAAGTCATAGATGATGCAATCATAACAAAGCTTACATCACTCTGCTGTACAAATTGCCCCATATCAGCTCTAGAAATCATACAGTGTCGTGCTTTCTTATTTGTCAGTGTTTGATTTTGCAAAGGGACACATTTCTGTTTAGCCAAAGTGAGTAGAGATGCCTCGTACTTGTGTGAACAGTGCAGATAACTTCTGCTATGTTTGTGGTGAAGTGACTTTTGCATCACAAAAGCGCAGTATAACTACTATGGTTAAGAAAGCCTATCACCTTTATTTTGCCTGCAAAATTGGAGATCAGACAAGAGGCGGGCCCCACACATATGCTGCAACACTTGTGCAACAAATCTTCGCCAGTGGTTGAACAGGAAAAGGAAATCTATGCCTTTTGCAGTGCCAATGATTTGGAGAGAGCCAACAGATCAGACCAGCAATTGTTACTTCTGCATGGTGCCTCCAGTTGGGAAAGGTGTGTCAAAGAAGAAAAAGTGGACTGTGCATTATCCAACCATTCCATCAGCTAGACGCCCAATACCCCACGGAGAAGGACTGCTGGTTCCTGATGCACCAGAATCATTCTCACTTCAGTCAGACGAGGAAGAGGAAGAGGATGAAACTTCTGGTCCTGAACCATCAATGTCACAGGACCCACATTTTCTCCCATCCTCCTCCTCTGAACCACACCTCATAACACAAGCTGAACTGAATGACCTTGTCAGGAATTTGGAACTACCCAAGAGTAAGGCAGAGCTGTTGGGCTCCAGACTACAGCAGTGGAATCTCCTGGCAGGTGATGTTAGGGTTTCCATGTTCCGTGACCGTCAAAAGGATCTTGTCCCATTCTTCTTCATGGAAGGTGATCTTGTAGCCTGCAACAACATTGATGGTGTGATGGCAGCCCTCAACATCATTCACGATCCAGATGAGTGGAGACTCTTCACTGATTCATCCAAGACGAGTCTTAAAGCTGTTTTGCTACATAATGGCAATGTTTTGCCATCAATTCCACTTGGTCATGCAGTCCATATGAAGGAAACCTATGACAACATGAAACAACTTTTGAGTTGCATAAACTATGACCAACATCAGTGGCAGCTTTGTGGCGATTTGAAGGTTGTTGCTCTCTTGCTTGGTCTGCAGACTGGATACACAAAGTACTGCTGTTTTCTCTGCTAATGAGATAGTCGTGCAAGAGATTCCCACTACATCAAGAAAGATTGGCCACTCCGACAGTCATTGGAGTCTGGGAGGAAAAGTGTTCAGCATCCACCACTTGTTGAATCAAGGAAGATTTTGTTACCACCCTTACACATCAAGCTGGGTCTGATGAAGAACTTTGTCAAGGCCATTGACAAAACACAAGCAGCTTTCAAGTACCTCTGTGGAAAATTTCCAAGGTTAAGTGAAGCTAAGATAAAGGAAGGTGTCTTTGTTGGTCCTCAGATTCGTGAACTTCTTCGAGATGATGCATTTGACCATGCACTGCGTGGCAAGGAAAAGATGGCATGGAAAGCCTTCCAGTCAGTGGCAATACATTTTCTTGGAAACAACAAGGCAGACAACTACAGGTTGTTGGTGGAAAACCTCCTCAAGGCATACAAAAGCCTTGGTTGCAACGTGTCATTAAAGATACATTTTTTTCACTCTCATCTAGATTTTTTTCCACCAAGCTGCGGAGCAGTGAGCGACGAGCACGGCGAGCAATTTCACCAGGACATTGCAACAATGGAGAAACGCTATCAGGGCAAATGGAGCCCATCAATGCTTGCAGACTATTGCTGGACAGTGACAAGAGATGCTCCATTTAACGAATACAAGAGACAAGCCAAGAAGCACCGAGTAGACACTGAATAGGATTAAATTATATACATAATAGTTTTTTGCCTTTTGTTTCATAATACATTTTATTTATATAACCCTTTTGCTGATTTTTAAAGTGTTACATAAACAGGACAGGTGAAATATTATCATGTAAAGCAACCATAAACACATGAAAAGACCTAGGTTTACAATTTATGATTAAAACTCTACTATCTACACAATATATATAGACATAAAATGTAAAATCTTAAATATCTTAGAAACAGTAGCCTATCAGTTGTTTTAATTGTCATATTTGAATTCAGCACATCAAAATACATAATAAATATCACATTTTATTTCTGAAGCAGACGACTTCTAAAAAATTGTAGACCAGTGTATTCTCTTGTTACCTGTGACTATTTTCTCTTTCACGTGTAGCTGATTATTTTGTGCTGTCTCTGGCAAACTAACTAGTCACGGTATGTCAGTTTTGGAACAAAGGTTCATGTACATGGTTTCAAAATGTAGAAAGGGAAAGAGTTATCTGGACATTTTAGCTTTGTGGCCTACTGTATTTTCAGAAACAAGCTTTCCATCTAACAGGATGTTCAGCAGTGTTCAACCTGTATCTGCCTGATATCTCCCCTCTTTTCATAACCCAGTAATGAGGATTTTCTAGTTTTTCATCTGCTGCACAGAGCAACTAAGAATTTACACATGTTCATCTAGTCCAACCCCCTGCTCAAACAGGACCAATCCCCAACTAAGTCATCCCAGCCAGGGCTTTGTCAAGCCTGACCTTAAAAACTTCTAAGGAAGGAGATTCCACCACCTCCCTAGGTAACCCATTCCAATGCTTCACCACCCTCTTAGTGAAAAAGTTTTCCTAATATCCAACCTAAATCTCACCCATTGTAACTTGAGACAATTACTCCTTGTATCATCTGGGACCACTGAGAACAGCCTAGATCCATCCTCTTTGTAATCCGCTTTCAGGTAGTTGAAAGCAGCTATCAAATCCCTCCTCATTCTTCTCTGCCATTAAAGGACAACAAAATGTGAAAAGACAACCTGAATATCCAAGATTGCTCCTTACAATATTCCTGTTACAGATGCTAATCTCACAAGAAGGGAGCGGAGAAGGGAGAAAAAGAAAGAGAAAGAGAGGAATCCTTGCACAACTGAATGGCTAGGCTCCCAAACTAGAGGCTTATTCTGCCAAGCTAAAATTCACAAAGGGCCTGATTAAAGTCAACAGAAGCTGTGTCATTTACTTCAGTGGGAATAGTGTTAAGTCCAAAGTAGTCTTTGGTTCTGTTGTCCCATATGTGCATCATTCCTTCTGATTATTGCCTAGTTTGGTTGTCAGGCCTTCATTTCCTTTTTTTATTTTATGTCTTTTGAAAGTGAAGGTCTTTTTAAAATTTTTGAGTGGGGGTGGGTATACATTATTACAGGAAATGGAATTCTATTTAGCTGTGTTTTCTCCTCTTTCATGATTACTTTCTCAGAGTTTTCTGGCAAATGAGTTTTGTAGAAGGAATATTCACTGAAACAGTCACTTTTGGATAATATTTGCAAAAAACAAGTTTTGAACTCATGGAATGTGAGTGTTTGCACTGAAACCTTATACTCAGGCAGTCAGAGAACAGAATTATACCATGTGTCCACACAAAACTAAACCGGCCAGCTCAAATTTTCCATCTCTGATACTAAATACTGGCAATGAACTGTTCACACACAATTACTAGCTCAATAATTGTAGGCTGGAATTATTTGGTGAATAACACATTCAAGTAGTGCATGAACATAAGGAAGTTGTATGTTATTTGTGCATCAAAAAAACAGAAAAAAAGATGAATAAAGTGTTTGCTATGAATTACACTAATCATTAGTTATTTTTGGCACATGCCTAGAAACATGGAGACAAAGGTTCTAGGCTCCTCATCGTTTTTCTCCATAAAAGATGTGCATACACATATATTCCTGAATATGCTGAATGGTAACAACCTTAGATACACTTCAGAAAGATACACACACTTCACACTGTGCCCACTCTCTGACCTCCGAACACAAAAGCCATTTGATAGCAAGGAAAGTACCAGCAGCATTGTACTGTAGCTAATGGGAGTATTTTGAAGTTCATGATATATAGAATACCTGCCATCATTTGACACATTTAAACAATACAAATAGAACTTCCATATGTTTTTTTAACAGTTTGTAAAAGTAGAATTGGGTCAAAGAGCTGGGCAGTTCACAGACAGGATTTCTGTACATTGGTATATACTATATATGAATCAGGAGGGTTTTTAAAATTCTGTTTATGTTCACTCTTGAAAATTTAAGCATAGACAATGTCTTCTATCTGACTGCTTCCTTTTCATCCAACCTGTTAATAAAAATGGAAGAGGTGTCCAATGCATTTTTATCACAAAATCAGGCCAAGAGAAAAAAATTGTCCTATGGTAGCAGCTGTAGATGAGAGATGCCAATACCACCCTGCCTCTTCACAGCAGCAGTAGGATTCCGGAGATGAACGATAGCTGCTACTAGACTATCAGAGCTACCATTGCTCTGGATTCAGCAAAGTAATACTGAAAATTCTGTTGACATTTTCTGCAGTAATGGCTTCAGAGCTCTGGGAATGGTGATAAAGATTGAGGGTGGGATTAAGATAAACCCACAGAGGGCAGGTATGATGGGAAGAGTTGTATTTTCTCTTTTTATAACATCTCCTGTGCTCTCATATTATTAATGAGACCTTGAGAACCAGTGCACTTTACCACTATCAAAAACAAAGACTAGAATGGCACATGGCCAAGGACCCATGAGCAAAACAGGAAACCACAAATGTCTGCAGGGTTTCTAGTGGTGTGAGAATCAGGAAACCTGGGTTCTATACCAGACTGTTCCCTGACATACTGTGTGACCCTGAACAAGTCATTTACTGTTTCTGTGACTCAGTTTCCTCACCTGTAAAATAATGATACTTGTTCATCTCTGTAAATCACTTGGGGTTATATGCATCAAAAGCAATAAATTGTATGATCCAAATGCTGCTTACATTGGTATAAATGAGGAGTAAGTCAACAGAACCACTATAAATAAATAAATAAAAGTGGCAGAATCACCCTTTATGTGTTGAACTGTCTACATCTGTGGATTCTCCAGAATTAAGGTATTTTGTCATCCTTCCAGAAACAGTCTCCAGGACTGGTGCGATGATAGCAGCCTTCACAGTACAGCATCCATTCTGAATTGCTTCATTTGGAATAATTGAAAACAGTCTGGAGATTCTCAACCCATTTGTGAAAGCATTAGAGCTGAGTGAAAAGATGGAATTCTCACCACATGAGAAATTCCAATATTTCAGCATTCTTTTTCATCCTCAGTCAGGATGAAAAGTTGAAACATCAACATTTTTCACAGAACAAAATGTTCAGAAAAACAACTAAATGTTTTGTCATTTTTGACTGACATGTACCATTTTGATATTCCCAAATCAAAGTGATTTGTTCTGGTTTTCTGAACCTTTCCGAAACTTTTTGGTTTTAGTCACTTCACCATAGAATTGCATCTTCCGATGGTGTGACACTGCATCATGGGAATTGTAGTTTGGGTACTAGATGCTCTCCTCTGAGCCAGGCTCACTGGATAGACATCATCTCCTATGACGCACCCACAGTCATGTGACTTCCATGATACATCATGCAGCTCAGTTAGTCATGAGACTACTTTGTGTCATGGGAGATACGTCCAGCCAGGGAGGCTGAACCCCAGGAGACAATGCAGACAAGAGATTCTGAAACTACAACTCCCACGAAGCAATGCAGTCACATAGGGAAATAAAGTTTAATGTTGAACTGACTCAAAATGAAATGTTTCAGGTCATTGCTACAAACCCAAAACAAACTAGATGAAAAAGTGATCATATGAAAACAATAGGCCATTGATTCACAGTCATATGTGAGAGTGTAGACTGCAATTTATGGAGAATGTCACTGAAGCAATTAAAAAAAATGATCAGTCTTTGTGATAAGTCTCAGTGAGCTACCCCTGGGTCCTCTGTATCCCTTGCTATACTGTGGGCAGAACTCATGCTGTACTGTTTCTCTTGGTCACCAGCATAGTTGCTAATATTATCGGTTTTGCGTTTCTATAGCTGGCCTCTCCTTGTATCTTTCTCCATGCACACACAAAAATCCATTCAGTCAGCCAACTGGAGCCTTGTCCCTGTGGCAAACCAACAGGGACAGAAATACAGTCTCTAATTTTGTAGTTGCGTCTCATCTCCTCACTCAGGCCCTAATTTAGGAAAATATCCCTACTCAGGACAACAGGGATCAACATTCTTAACATTAATCATGTGCTTAACCTATGCCAAAGACATGAATTAAGACTTATCCGAAACATAGGTGCTGTCCTGAATTGGGGCTCCAGTCATTTGTGATCTTCTCTTGATCTTTATTGAGTTCTGTCGGTCTCAACAGGTATAATTATAGGAGCACATACACTGAATAATGTCCTTTCATGTAGATTGTAAGTGGATAACTTATTATTTTCCATTATGTATTCAGTGAGTCAGAAAACAAATTTTAAAGGACTCACTAAAAGGCAAATCTGTGTCTGTGCAAATTTCCCTCAATGTAGGTTGCAGCTGAGCGCCTGAGACAATAGAAAATTAAGACACCACAGAAATCAAATGTACAGGCCTAGAAATAATAAAGATAAACAAAGTGTCCCTAATGGGAAATAAATACAAAAATACAACATACAGACCAGCTAGCCAATTGCCTTAGATAATTAAATAGTATTACCTCAGTACTCACTATAGTAAATACACAGTAGGATATATAGGAAACATTGCAAACATTGAGGTGACCTAGGCTATTTACCTAAGCCAACCTTAGAATATTCTTAAGAGTGATTATGATAATAGATCAAACTCATTCCTGTGTCTAAAAGATACCAGATTCTTTCTGAGGAGAAACGATAGACGAGGATCCTTACTAGCTTACACCAGTTCTGAATTGGGTCCAACATTCTAAAATAATCAGCTTTTACAACAATGGAAAAGTCAATTCAGGCTACCGAATATCCCCTACTGGCCACATTTTGAGCATTTCTTATAATTGAGTGTAAGTAAAATGTTGTAATCAATTATTGATATCTTGTTGCCCATGCCTGTGGAATGTAAACATTTTTCATTCCATCACAGCCACTAATCTGCTGAGGGATTTGTGCGTGTTTGTTCAGAAAACCTATATCATGTAAAAGCCACTTATCACAGTGCAAAAAGGAAGGATATTAGTTATTGTCATTAATGGAAAGCCTCTCATTTTTATTCATAAATGCTCATGAGGTCTAATATCATGCTGAACCACCTGGAATTTTTAAAAACATTTGTTTGGAGGTGTCTGCATTTGTTAACTGAAGTTTCATTTGTTTGGTTCCAAATAATTTCATTCCTAAAGTCTGTATTCTAGATGTCTGAATGGTGTGTATGCAACTACTATACATAATAAAAGCATTAGATATTTTAATTTTTATTTTAAATAGCTGGAAATCTTTATTTTTCTCTCATAGTATTTAACTGAAATATTACTGAAGTGATCTAGAAACATATTAATACAACTTCATTTCTCCCTTAAAAGGCATTCTGTAGATCAGTTAGTTTGGCCCTAATTCAGCAAAGCACTTAAGCAAAGGCTTAATTTTAAACATGAGTAGTCTCACTAAAGTCAGTAAGGGTTTAACTTTAAGCAAATGTTTAAGCTCCATTCACTTCAATGGAACTGCTAAGAGACAAAGTTACTCCTGTGTTTACATGCTTTGCTGAATTAGGGCTGCACTGAAAAAGGAGTGTCTTATTCATATGCTTAAAGTTACTCATGTCGTTAAGGCTTTCCTGAATTGAGGACACTGGGAGGAATTTTCCAAAGCATTTAATGACTTAGAAGCACAAGTCCCACAAGCACTTTTGAAAATTCCACCTATAATATTTGTAGTCACTTTGAAAGGTTTACAGCACTACATGTGTACTTGATGTGTATTATGCTAATTTTATTATTGATAAAGATGATCTTTTAACTAATCTGGCTTCAGTGAAATTCCATACTTAAATTCCATAAACTCCTACTGTGGGAGACAGAGCACCACTTGACAAACGTTGCCAATACATTAAGTATTGATTGTAAAAAAATCCATGATGATATGATATGATAGCTCTCTAAACCTAATAGAGATATTGTTTCTCCTACAGTACTCGTTTGGACTTTCTTTCCTGCTGAATATAGGAATTATCAGACTTACACCAATGCTCTACCTAGTCCAGTATTCTGTTTCTGGCAGTGATCAGTACTAAACACATCAGAAACCCCCACAGAGAATTATTTTGGAATAGTTTGCCAACATCAATTAGTAGTTGGCTTTTTATCTTAAGTAAGAAGGTTTGCATCTTTTATTTTTAAAGGATCTCCTATTTCATTGGCCACAGAAATGGCTAATCCTTTTACAAAAATCATATTAAGTTATTGACCTCTGATGTACAAGGGCAGTGAGTTCTACTACTTAATTATGTAAAATTTCAAAAAAGCAAATTATTTCCTTTTGTTTCATCGATTCTTTTTTCTTGTACTATAAAAGAGGGTAAATAAAAATATCCAATTTACCTTGTCTATATCAATCATTATTTCTATGCTTTTATCATGTTCCCTCTTATTCATCTCTCTAAATTAAAAACCCCAGTCTTTTCAATCTCTCCCCATGCCTACGGTCAGAAACAAGAACTCACCATGGAGTGCTAGAGTGGAGTTTAAATTTGCCAAATCTCTGCTTGCATGAGTTAAAAGAAAGATTAAGAGAGAAGGAGATGTGGAAAGAGAGAGCATTATTAGTTAGACCCTTATGGATTACATCAATGCACTGTAGACCCTAAGAAATACACCAATAAGTTACATAATGATGTGTACACTACATATGCTCTGTAACTGACATAAAAGTAGACAAGTTGCTTTTCCTGAGTGCTTTAACTATAGTGAATGTAAGTATAGTTCATTTCTGTAGGTACCTGTATGGTACCAAACATTTTGGGGAAGCACCAAGTAATCCATTGTAGTAGCAAATGATTAATTTTTGGTTTTAGACATCCTCACCAAAACACTCCCTGGCAGCATTGTGCAGTCCAGAGTCACTCAGCCTCAGTTTTCCAACTGGTCTGCCACTGCTCCTCCCAGCCTCCAACACCTTCTGGGTTACAGTGACTTAGTCCGATAGTTAGGTCACTTCCCATTCTGTTCCTTTTAGGGCACTCAAAGTCCAAAACAAGTATGAAGCAACACAAACTTAAACTCTTCCCTTTCCTCCAGGAGATCCTTCTCTCCCACAGTGACAGTCTCATATCCACACTCTCTTTCCTCCAACTGACCAAGGCTCTTCTTTTTAACTCCCTTCCTAGAAACCTGCCTTTTGCTCAATTCAAGCTGATTGGTCTATCAACAGCCCATTACCTGGTTCTTTCTTTACATGGAGGCTTGTGTGTTCCATTTTGTTTGATTACATTTTTTTGTTGTAATACACTCACGTATCAATAAGAACAACTTCAGAGCCATTACAGTGTAACTATGGTGTTTGATATTATGCCTTACATGTATCAAAAATCCAAATTCCTTTTATCATTACTTTTTAACTACAGTCTATTCAATATTCCAGTAGTAAGGAGTGTACCCAATAATTTCTAATTAGATGGATTTCATGTAACTATTTCCATGTGCCACAGTATCACTCTACCAAACTGCTTAGAGTCTGATGGCAGGAAATGTTTATTGATTAAAAGACAGATTTTCAAAAGAGCTCATCACTCATTTGTTCCCATTTAAGGCTGGGTTTTCTAAAAGGTTCAGGTTCCACTTAGGCCTCTTAATGAAGTGCCAAGATTATCAGACTAAAGAAAGCCTATGAATGGCTCACCAACTACAAAAGCAGTTTCTCCTCCCTTGGTGTTCACACCTCCAGATCAACTGCTAGAAGAGAACCTCATCCTCCCTGATCGAACTAACCTCCTTATCTCTAGCCTGATTCCTGCCTGCATGTTTATACCTGCCTCTGGTCACTTCCACTGCATGCATCCGATGACGTGGGTATTCGCCCACGAAAGCTTATGCTCCAATACGTCTGTTAGTCTATGAGGTGCCGCAGGACTCTTTGCTGCTTTTGAAGATTTTCAGAAGGGCTCAGCACACATGATTTCTAGACTCTCGGTGGGAGCTGCTGAGTGCTGACCACTTTTCAAAAGTCTGGCCACATCACTTACATGGAAATCTTTTGAAAATCTTCCCTCAGATATGGAAGAAGAGGCCTTCAGAAAATCTGGCCCTAAGAATTAAATGTGTACACCAGGGATCGGCAACGTTGGCATGCGGGACCACAGGGTAAACACCCTTAGCGGGCCCCGCTGCTTTGTTTACCTGGCGGTTCACTGACCGCAGCTCCCACCAGCCGCGGTTCGCCATCCCGGTCCAATCGGGGCTGCAGGAAGTGGAGTGGTGCTGGCCGCTGCTTCCTGAAGCCCCCATTGGACTGGGACGGCGAACCGCAGCCAGTGGGAGCTGCAGTCAGCGAAACGCCTGGTAAATAAAGTGGCGGGGCCAGCTAAGGGTGCTTAACCTTGCGGTCCCACGTGCAACATTGCCGATCCCTGGTGTACACACTTTGGATACTGTGCACATAGCCTTTGAATATTGAAAACAGCAAAACAAATTACAGAACAAATCTGACAGCACACAGTGTTCAATATCTGATGCACAGTGTCCCTTCATCTTCTTCAGACCTTTATATTCAGAGTGTTTCAAAGCCAGGCTATGCAAGGATGCGCAATGGCCAGAATCATATCTGTGCTGGTATTGTCTGTCTGTGAAATAATTATTCCATTAATTAAGTTCAAGATGGTAGTAAATGTCAGAGATTGGTTGACTTAGTGGCATTTAGACCCTGATCCAGATGCCACCAGTGCTGGAATTCAGACTTCAGACTTTTATCCATAGTCCATTCTGAATCTAACAACAGAATTGAACTCAGATCCAGCCTCAGTTGGAAGGGTTGAAATTTCAGGAAGATGTGTGCTTGTCCTTAGTTTCCAGAATTTACACTTGTGCAATCCACTCATTCTTGTGGCCACCCCCTGATCACTGCCTCTCCCCAAAAGAGGCATTCATTTTCCATTGATGGCTTCTGGGTGAGGGAACTCAGACCTCCTCCTTACTTTGGTCTTTCCAGGGGGTGGTTTGCTGTCTGGTTCCCCACACAGCTCATTTTCGGGAGACTGCTCGCTCAAGCTTCACCTCCACAGACTAGTATGAATCTTCCCGCTAGGACTGGTTGAAATTGGATTTCATTGAAACAAAAGTTTTCATGGAAAGTGTCTGCTTTCTACAGAAAATTTTGACTTTTAATTTACAACAATTAAAAAACTTCTGTTTTTTGTTTTTATCTGAAGAAGGAAATTTCAGTCAAAAGATAAAAGCTTTAGCTGAAAACTAATATTTTTGATCTGGAAATGCCATTGTGGTGGTTCACTGGAGTGATACTTCAGATGCTTCATGCCGTCCCATTCTCCTCTATGGCATGGTTACCTGGCCACACAACACCACCCATAATACACCACAGATATGGGACTCTCATGAGCCTTTGTGCAAGAGGGGACACCAGAGTGCATCATGGAAAATATAGTACAGCAAGACAGTCCAGTCCATAGAGGAGAATGGGGTATGAGACATCTGAATTATGGTTTCCTGGAGGCATGTGGTGGCATTTCTGAATTTAAGTTTTCAATTTTCAGCCTAGACAATTTCAGCTTTTGATTTTTCAACAAAATGTCAAAAATTTCCGTGGAAAATACCTATGAAAAGGATTTTTTCTTCATTTTCATCAAAAATTTCCATGGGAAACCAAACACAAACATTACCTGACAAGCTCCATTTCCAAGGATAGTAGTTTGCTAAACTACATAGCCCTAATTAACTCCACGAAAATACCCTTCCAAAACAACAGCTCTGAAATTCTAGAATCAGGAGTCAATGCTGAGGGTGTGGACCTGACCCAGTCAGGTCCCCGCCCTCAGCATTTCCACTGCTCAATGTGTTTGTGTTTGCAAGTGTGCAGAATCTAGGCACTATTCTCAGAAGCACCACAGTGGAGTAGGTGGAAATGGAGCCTGAACTGGAAGCCCCCCAGACTCTCAAGAAACATCAAGGGGACACCAGGACACCAGTGATCCCTGATAAGCCAAGGAAGAAAATGGATGCCTGCAGAGTCCAAGAGAGGCTCCCGCAAAAATCTGAAGGTATCAGGCCCTGGACAGAGCTGGAGACAGGGCTTGGGTGGGTTCAAAAATAATATAATGTCAAACTGTGTGTGTTAATACTTTGTTTTCCATTCTAATCTTGCAGTGGTTGGGACACCCTAATTGATTAAAATTTCATCTCAGATTATAACTACATTTGTAACTGAGGAGAGGGACATAAAAACCAGGCCTTCTGTAGGATTAAAACATTCTGATAATTATTACAAATACTAAACAAATTATCTAGCAGAGTGGAATAATATCTAAGCACAGTCTAGATGAAATTACAGTTATGTCTTCCAAGAACCTTGGGCTATGAGGCTAACTCTAATCAAAACTGATGTCTTAGCAGAAACAGTAGTAGCCATGCTAAAGAAAAACACTTTATATAAACAAACAGGGAAACAAACCACAGGATATAATTGCTGAAGACCACTGATATCTATGTGGAACATTTTAGCAGTACATGTGTAAAATATATTTGCAGTATTCAAATATAAAATTAACAAGTTATTTTTGTATATATTATGATTTGAAATGTAGGGACCAAATCCTGGCCACCGCTATGGCCTCTTGGTACTTCTTTTGAAATCTCTATGAGAAGACCCCTTGCAGCCATGAGCATCTGGGTGCTACTTACAGCCAGCCTTAGGATCAAGGCCCTTAAAAACGGATCACTTTTTTTAGTGATCACTGATCACTAAAAACTTAGGATCACTGGCCCTTAAAAACTGGTTAGTGAAATCTCCAGGGCCATGTTTTCCCATTCTATGAGGTTCTATTTTAAAGACAGATTTACGGGACAGAGGAAACAAAGAAGTCCTGGGTTGCAGTTTATGGTTTTGGGGAAAAATCTGGACGTCTGGGTCGGTCTAAGGCTCAGAACCAGGACCCCAAAGTGTAGGTGGATCACAGCTCCCCATCACTCAGCCAGCCTCTCTCCAAGGAAATATAGCATCATGAACTGTGGGGATCTGTAAGTCACTACAGCAAGGCATATTGGGAGAGTGAGCAGGAAATAGGCAGCTTCCACAATAAACAGTACAAGGTGAATGCAACAGAGAATCTGGCCCACTGAATTTTTCAGCGGATGTGTACTGTAGAAAACGCCCTAAGCCTGAGAGCTAGGGTGAAACCACTAACTCAATTTCTGTGTAGCCTCTTGAGGCTATCTAATTATATCTATATATAATTAAAATATCCCAAATCTCTGAAAGTTAAAGCCAATGATAGCAGCAGGAGAAATAAAACCACAAGAAGCAGTTATTGGAATTGTCATAATTAAATTAGAGCCACTATGAGGGTAAGCGGAAACAAACCTGCTAATCATCCCAGTACCAACCACTAAAATATAAGGTTTCTGCCTAACTCATTAATTTCCCTGCATTCGTTTTGCGAATTACAATTAATTAGAAGGAATTATTAATCAGAAATTATTTTTCCATTATTGTATTGGAAAACAACATACTCTCTTCTAAAATAAAAATCTGCAACGACATTACAATACTTTTATGTGTTTTACAGTAATGGAAATCTAATGTGAATAATTACTAAAGATATACCCATATGACTAAGCAAACTACTTAATAATGTCATTTAACATGTCTCTATTATATGGCAATATTAGGGACAGTGTCAGCCTCTTCCTGGTGGGGAGGGGGGTTGAGGTGGGATAAACAGAAAATTGAAGGCCTGCACCCTGTAACCCAAGGCCTTGCCCCTCTCTATGGCCCTTTCCCTCTCAGATAAGTGCCAGCCCTGCCTCCTCCTCTCTCTGTCCACCTCCACCCCCGAGGCCCTGCCCTCTGGCCAGGTCAGAGTACAGAAGCTGGAGCTAGGCAGTGTGAGGAATCTATGTTGGCTGGTGCCACAGTGCAGGCAGCCACAGCGCTCCTCTGTCTTCTCCTACTGCAGCTGTTGGTGCCCAGGGCCCCGGGGCTGCAACTGATCCTCATGTCCCTGCCATCCTTTGCCTATTTGCAGATGGTAACAGCTGCCTAGGCAGGAGGACCTCGCTCCAGGGCTGGCAGAGCTGTCGGGGAGCAGCAACTGCAGGGTACAGAGCCCAGGAGCCCAGGCCAGAGCAAGTCAGTTTAGGCAACTGTGGGGAGCCCTGGAACCTCCACCTGTCCTGGGTAGCATTCCCTGGCTGATGGGAAAATGAGTCAGGGCTGCTCTCAGACCTCCTGGTCTGCTGCCCGGCCTTGCTCCTCTGCTACTGCTGATTTCAGAGCTGGTCACATGGTCAGAAGCTGCTGCTTGCTCCACTCTGCCTTCAGAGCTGGGTGGCCAGAGAGTGGTGGCTGCTACAGGGGAACTAAGGCAAATTTTGGGGTGTCTATATCTCCACAACCACCCCAGTACCTCCTCTGACCAATATTGTTGTTTAGGGGACTGATTTATATCATTAATAGAAAGTATTTGTAGTGAAACTAGTTGATGATTTGGTTAAACTTGATTTTACAAGTTTCATGTTTTTGTTTGAAAAGATTGGGATGGGATGGAAGAGATGGTTAGCTTTAATAACCGAGAGTAACCTGAGTAGTTGCTCAAAAACGCCAGAACAAGTGAAGCACAGGGAAGAACTCATGCATTGTGTATGAGTTAAAGATGGGTCTTAACAAAAAATCAAGGTCAGATTAAGGGGTATGTACTATAGGCCTGTGCCCAGCGCTCCAGCTCCTTGAGTCATCTGATTACATCAGAATCTCATGTTTTATTTTTTAACTAGCAGGTTTCTAGTCCCCTCAGTTATGCAGAAAAGCTTGAAAATATGACCCAGGTTAAGCAGTGCAGTGATGTCTGCCTGAGTTCCAAATGACTCAGGAACAACAGTTCTGAAAGGTGGGGACTGCCTCGTGCACTCCAGTAAGGTGTTAATGCCAAGTCCCACTGCTCTGAGGAGGGCTCTGCTATCACAGCTCCAGCTGAGGGCTCATCAGTTGGCAGCGACACAGGAGGAGAGAGTCCTGGGTGTGTGGGCTGATCACAGAATGACAACGATCCACAAATGTGATGCAGCTGCTTAAAAGACAAATGTGATTCTAGGGTGTTCCAGGCAAAGCGTTTCCAATAGAGATAGAGAAGTACTAATGACATTGCACAAGACATTGGTAAGACCTCATTTGGAATACTGTTCACAGTTCTGGTCATCCATATTTGAAAAATGGGGAGGAGGGATAGCTCAGTGGTTTAAGCATTGGCCTGCTTGAACCCAGCGTTGTGTGTTCAGTCCTTGAAGGGGCCTTTTAGGGATGTGGGGCAAAAATCTGTTAGATGATTAAATTGGGGATTAGTCCTGCTTTGAGCAGGAAAGTAGACTAGATGATCTCCTGAGGTCCCTTCCAACCCTGATATTCTATGAAAACTTAATTAAAACTGGAACAGAAGAAGAGCTCTAAGGAAGATCAGGGGAATTAAGAGCCTACTTTATGAGAGGAGGCTAAAAGCATTTGGCTTGTCTAGCAGAGCAAAATGAAGGCTGAGAGGGGATATGGTTGTTCTCCATAAATATTTCTGGGGAGTTGTGACCAGGCTTTCTGTGGGATTTAAACATTCTTATACTCTTTACAAATACTATATAAATTATCTAGCAGAGTGGAATAACATCTAACCACAGTCTATATGAAGTTACAGTTATGTTTCTCAGAGTCCCCCTGGGCTGTGAACCTAACTCCAATCAAAACTGGTGTTTGGCAAGAGAAGAGTGCAGGGGGCCTATTCACTCACATAAACAAATTCTCGTCAGTCACTGGGAAAATGTAATAGGGATGCACATAGGAGTATGCTCTCTTCCCTTTGCCACTTTGGGAAAAGGGAGAAAATGTGGCCCCATGCCTTTCTGAGACATGTGGAGGTTCCCTTATCACAGAGACATGGTACAGGAACAAGGCTGTAGAATGGAGTCATGGTGGTGCCATTTTATGTTGTGACTAGAAACCTGGGTTGCCAGATCTGACCCTGATGAAAATCCTGGATCTGGATACCCACAAATTTCATAAGAGTTTGGATCTTTATCTGAATTTTGTTCTTTGGGCTCATCTCTATTTAGAGCTGTCATTACAACAGTCTTTAGAGAAAAATCCTTATTAGCAAGGTGATTACTTGATGATATAATAAGCCTTTTCCATTTGTAATGTAGTCTATCTATATATTACTTTGATCAATCACCCCTCACGGAGGACATGCCGATCCCAACACATGAGTCATGTTGTTCTAGCCAGTCCTTGAGCACTCGCTGTGGCCAGGCTGTCAGTAGCATCAGACATTCGATCAGCATAGCACACCGCAGCCCAGAACCCTTGAGCAATTCACCAGTCTCAGTCTCCCAAGTAGCTGGGATTACAGGAGCGCACCACAACACCCAACACATATTACCACATAGTTCATAATTCCTAGAGGTTCAGAAAGGAAGTACAGTGTGAAAAAAGGAGGCGCTAGCTAGGAAAAGATCTGATTGGGGAATGATCTGCTGGGAAAACAAAATCACAACGAACAATGTTAGTAGTGGGATTATTATTGGCAGATGCATGTAACATAACTCAAGACAGTAGATCAGGGATCGGCAACGTTGGCACGCGGGACTGTAGGGTAAGCACCCTTAGTGGGCCTCGCCGGTTTGTTTACTTGCCGGTTTGCCAACTGCGGCTCCCACTGGCCTTGGTTCGCTGTCCCAGTCCAATGGGGGCTGCGGGAAGCAGCGGCCAGCACCACACCACTTCCCGCAGCCCCCATTGGACCGGGATGGCAAACTGGGGCCAGTAGGAGTCGCGGTCGGTAAACCAGCAAGTAAATAAACCGGTGGGGCCATTAAGGGTGCTTACCCTGGAGTGCCAAGGTTGCCAATCCCTGCACTAGATTATATGGAAACAGCTTGCTCAGAATGTTAGGATATTTTGTCTAATTTTCTACAAAAATAGGGAGAGGAGCTGTAGTTACTGAGTTTGTTTTCTTTTTTCAAGAGCAGACATTTTTATAAAATATTTAATATTACAGTCCTGACCACTGTTAAGCAGAACAAACAAGAGGCTGAGTATGGGAAACCACCGAGTTCTGGCAACAATAATGCATACTATGGATTCCAGACATTCATTAAATAAGGAATGAGAAATTCACATATTCTAGGGTTTACAAATTCTCAGCTCATTCAAACAATGTTAATACAAAAATAGAACAAACTGGAGATGAAACTGTGCTTCTTTGGAGGCTAGAGGCTTGCGAAACCTGTCAAAGGGTAAACTTCAAATGGTATCTAGTAGCATTTTTGGATTGTGAATATCACAAAATCAGGCTCCCTCATTAAATTTGCAGAACTAGCTTAGGCCAAGAAGTGCAGTGATCTACAGATAAAATTTTAAATTAACAAAACATTTTCTCAGGTTCAAAAACTTTTGTTTTGGTTGAGTTCTAATCTCATTCAAACTGGCTCATTTACTTCTATGTGAGATTGAAACTTTGCCCCATCTAGTCCAGTAAAGATTGTGAGAGATGCACAGTGTTAAGATGTCTCCTTACAACAAAGTATATATTTAATTTATATTTATATTTATTATACTGTATTTTAGTCTATTCATATACAAATACATCTTTAATATTTATATACCTGCTAAAAGAAAGGAAGATAATGATGGAGAATCTGTGACAGAGTTAAGGCCAATGATCAGCAAAGGAAAACAGGAAGCAAAGATATAAGAGGGCACAGGAGACATGCAAATATTTCTATGATTCTCTCTGTAACCATGGCAACTACACATAGTGAAAAACCTCACACAGGTTTTACATCACAGTAATTCCATTGGTTCAATGGAATTACTTCTGATTTATATCTAGTGAGTGAGAGAGGAAGTAAGCTTGCGATGGAAAGAAAGTATTTCAGGTGGTACAACCAAGCATAACTGGGAGGAACTGGAATGAAACACATAAAAGTCAAATGAAATAGATATATTAGGAAAACATTCCTAAGAAATCAGTAAGGCTATAGTAAAGATTTCCATGGAAATGGTGGAAGTGCCATTATTTGAGTAATTATGAGTAAAGTGAAAACTGGAAAAAGTACTTGGGAATATATGGTAGGAAGAATACTCCTGCAGTTTGCAGAAAAATGGTTCTGTCAGTGTTCAATGAGTCTGAAAAGATGCTCTCTTTTATGGATATGGAAATGGTTACAGAACATTTTGATGTTTTCAGTATGAAGTCTGAGCTTTGAGGGAAAACACCTAAAAATCAGGGTCCACTTTTGTCATCAAAGGCAATCATTTCTGTTTTTCCCACTATTCCATAAGGATTCTTTTAAAAAAATCTATTTCACATATCTGTAGAGTGTTTTCTAACTTTAAAAAAAACAGTTATTTCTTCCATCTATGGACCACAACAGTGCCTCAAAGAATTTAGCCAGACAAAATGAGACAGATGTGTTAACTAGGTGAGTGCCGAGGAAGTGGGTTGGTTTCCCAAACAATGAATGTGAAGGACAGAGGGGTAAGTGAACTGAGTCTTGGCTGGATTGATTAAGTTAGCAGAATCCATTCTTCTATTCTTCTATAAGGAAAAGCTGATAATTGTGAATTCTAGTTCTCATACATTAATGTATTGATTGGGGGCTAATTGACAATTTGCAAAGTCTGTGATTATATATTTATCACTCAGACCCCAGTTCAAAAGGATATTAAAAAAGATGTAGATTATGATGAGGGAAAAGTGGGATTCTGTTTTTATTTTAACCTTCTATTGTTTACATTTTCAAAAATAATTAGTAATTTTCAGTACCTCCAACTTGAAACACCTTAAGAGTACCTGATTTTCAGAGGGTGGGTGCTCACCACTTTCTGAAAACACAGGCCTCTAAGAGATTTCAAGTTGAGATGTCCCAAATCACTAGCCACTTTTGAGACTTCAGGCTTAAAAGCCTGAATATCATCTTTTTATACGTATTGGTAATGTGGTTACTTAGCTACCTAGGCTTAATGAAATGAGAGCATTCTCCCTTTAAATTTGTGTCACAACAAGCAGTGCCTAAAGCATATTTCTCATCCTTCATGTGTTAACCATGAGGTAAATGGTGCTGAAGCATGTCAAACTGAGACAGTTCAGTTATTTCATGGTAGCAGAATCCTTTCTGATGGGTCACAAATAAAGCAGTACAGTTCTAAAGAGGTGGACAGTTTATAGTATGAGTGTCCTTTTGTTTATGAAGATTTTCAGACTGAATCTAATTTAACTAATTTCTTGCCTTTGTTAACCCCCAAAAAGTTACCTCATGGGCAACAGTAAAATGTATCATCATGACAAATTATATACTGAAACAGCTACAGTAGCTATTTATGAAGCATGGTCATTTTCACTCTAGTAGAAGCTTAGAATTACGGCACACATAAACCCAATACTTTCCTTCCTATGGCTACAGTGAAGTTACATCAAGGAAGAATTTGATCTCATATTTCTAATCTTTGTTGATTTAAGGCCTTTTAAAAACATATAATCACAAAGCCACCCTTCCTCTGTATACTTGTAGTATCATGCCTAGATCTAGGGAATGCAGTATCTAGCCCTCAGCACCTAGGAAGACAAATTTCTGACTATTGACTACATGCAATAAGAATCTCAGTGAAATGAAAGAGGAAGATCATTTTTCTCACTGTCTTTCCCACTGCCCAGACCTGCCAGTCACTTACCATCTCTCTTGTACTTAAACTTCCCACCACATTTAGATACTGGAAAGTCATCTTAAAGAGGGACTTAAAGAGGGACAACCAAAATGAGACTGTGGCCTGTGAAGAGAGACTAATGCAGTATATCTAACATACTTGGACTTCAGTAAAGCATTTGATATGGTACACATAGGGAATTAGTTAAATTATGCAAGCTGGGGATTAACACAGGTACTGTAAGGTGGGTAAGGAAGTGGCTAACCTGAAGAAGACAATGGATTGTGCTGAAAGGTGAACTATCAAACTGGTTACTAGTGGAGTTCCTCCATACTCAGTCTTGAGACCAATCTTATTTAATATTTTTATTAATTACCTTGACATAAGAAGAAAGAGTGAGCTAATGAAATTTAGTGATTATATAAAGTTGGAACACTTCATCAGTACAGAGGAGGATCAGAACATTATATAGAAAGATCTGGATGACCTTGAAGACTGGAGTAACAGAAATGGGATGCAATTTAACAGTATAAAGTGATACACTTAGGGTCTTATTATAAGAATTTCTGCTGTACAGTGGGGGCTCATTAGTTCACAGTGAAAGAGGAGGAGGAGAGAGTCCTGGGTGTGGGGCTGACCACAGGATGACAATGAGCCACAAATGTGATGCAGTTTCTAAAAAGGCAAATGTGATTCTAGGGCAGGGGTAGGCAACCTATGGCACGGGTGCCAAAGGCGGCACGCGAGCTGATTTTCAGTGACACTCACACAGCCTGGGTACTGGCCACTGATCTGGGGAGCTCTGCATTTTAATTTAATTTTAATTTAATTTCAAATGAAGCTTCTTAAACATTTTATTTACTTTACATACAACAATAGTTTAGTTATATATTATAGACTTATAGAAAGAGACCTTCTAAAAACATTAAAATGTGTTACTGGCACGCAAAACCTTAAATTAGAATGAATAAATAAAGACTCGGCACACCACTTCTGAAAGGTTGCCAACCCCTGTTCTAGGGTATTTCAAGCAAAGCATTTCCAGTAGAGAAAGAGAAGTATTAATGCCATTGTACAAGGCACTGGTAAAACCTCATTTGAAATACTGTGCACAGTTCTAGTCACCTATGTTCAAGAAAGCTGAATTCAAACTGGAACAGGTGCAGAGAAGAGCTATTTGAAGGATCATGAGAATGAAGAGCCTATCGTATGAGAGAAGGCTAAAATAATTTGCAGAAGTGACAAAGAGTCCTGTGGCACCTTAAAGACTAACTAAAGTATTAGAGCATAAGCTTTTGTGGGCTA
>ML677348.1:37394960-37406521 GCA_007922305.1 Dermatemys mawii
AGAGTCCTGTGGCACCTTAAAGACTAACTAAAGTATTAGAGCATAAGCTTTTGTGGGCTAACACCCACTTCGTCGGATGGGGATAGCCCACAAAAGCTTATGCTCTAATACTTTAGTTAGTCTTTAAGGTGCCACAGGACTCTTTGTCACTTCTGCAGTTCCAGACTAACACGGCTACCCCTCTGATTCTAAAATAATTTGGTTTGCTTGGCTGAGCAAAATGAAGGCTGGGAGAGGATATGATTGTTCTCCATGAATAATCTGAGGCATTGCAACTGGGTCACCCCTGCAGCACCCCTTTGTGGTCCAGCAGGGCACCATTCGCTCAGCAGGTCTCCACTGGTAGGTCACCGTTTCTAGAAGATCCCAGGTAGTGATGTTTTAACCCTCCTGCCAAGGCACATTTCACCCTTACAGGTTGTTAAGGACCAAAGGAAATCAGGATAAAAAATAAACAACTCCCACAACTCAAAACAGGGACATTCAGTAGGAAACCACCTCTCCGCAACCCCACTTCTATTAAGTGCTTCTCACCAAGGCATTCATTCTGCTACCAATCACCCAGGGTCTGTTCATTTCTTCTAGCTGGAGCTCATTTGGCCAGCAAGCTAGCTCAGCCTCTGGGCTCCTTTTAACTTCCCTTTCCATGCCTGACATTTGCTGCAGGTGTAGAAGGGTCAATTGGGTCCACAGACTCCCATCAATCCTCATGGTGCCAGTGTGGGGTAAATCAGCCCCATCAGAGGGGTGCACACCAGGGTGAAGAGATGTTTAAATGTTAATGCTGGCACAAGAACAAATCAGTATGAACTGGCCATGAATAAATTTTGGGTGGAAATTATAAGAAGGTTTCTAACCATTAGAGGAATGAAGTTCTGGAACAACTACCCAATAGAAGATGCGGGGCGGGGAGGGGAACAGCTGAATTAATTTTTAAAGCGAGACAGCATGACAAATTTGTGAGCCCAACTTTATGATAGGGTTGCTTGTGCCAGATGAAGAGGAGTCAGCAGAGCTCAGCAGCCCATTGGTTTCTTTTCTGGTTTCCATCTTTGTTCCTAAAATGTCATACGTCATGGCTTCAGCCAGTCACCTGCAAGAGTCAGAAAAGGATCCCCCCAATATATTCTGGATTCTACATCCCTGAGGGAACTTTCTAGTTTATGTGTTTTGTACCTAAAATTTCATGCTTCAGCGCTTCAACTGGTCAGTTGCAGGAAGGGATTTCCTGCCTCCCTTCCCTGGCCAGTATATTCTGAACAGTGTATTTTTCTTTGTTTGTTTGTTTTGTCTTTTTTTCCTTTGGTTTTTTTTTTTTGGAGTGGGGGGGTCATCTTCCTCTGAAGTATCAGGGATGGCCACAGTGGGCAGGGTGGGCCAGTGCTTTGAGGTGGTACTGAGAATTTTCTCCCTCAAATGCTCAGCTGGCTGGTTCTTGCTCACATGCTCAGGGTCTATCTGATCACCGTATGCAGGGTAGGGAAGGAATTTTCCCCCAGGTCAGATTGGCAGTGATCTTGGGGGTTTTTCACCTTCCTCTGCGGTGTATGCAGCACAGGTCACTTGCCAGAATTATCAGGGTATATCTCACTTTAGTCATTTCCCTGCCATTGCCGGAGCCTGGGGCACTGGTGCATCTTAATTCCTCCTGTTCTCTGCCTGTGCTATACAATAGTTTAGTCTCCTGTGGTTTGTAATACTTTGATCTAATTTTGGTATTTGGGTTCCGCGTGTGGGTACTGGGTGGTATTGGTGGCCTGTGATACACAGGTTGTCAGGCTACATAATCTGATGGTCTATTCTGGCCATAAATTCTATTTTTCTAAATTATGAATTAAAGCTCCTGTGCTGCAGTCTTGAATAGACAAAGTTCCCATTTTCAGACAGACTCTTTAGCAGCCTCTCTTTTAAAAGTTAAGGTATGTTAGGGAGTGTATTTTTTTAATCTTACAGGATGAATGAAATGACCGTATATTAGAAGCCTGGACCTAAATGAGTTCTCTTCCTGGTCTGTTATCTGTATCTACGTAGGACAGACATTGCTGACTAATTCACTTAGTAACTAAAAGGAAATGGGTAATGTGGAAAGTGAAGGGACTGTGAAACAAACTATGCTGGAGTACTGAGTTACATGGGTAAAAGAAGGGATGTCCCTGCAATTTCTGGGAAAACTCTGAACTAGAACACTCAGCTGGGTGGATCCTCAGTTGGTGTAAATAGTGGGGCTCCATTAGCTCCAAGAGGGATGTGCCTTTCAGTTTTCAGGCTCTCTGCCCTCCTCCTTCCCACAGTGAATATATCAGAGTCTAAGGTATGCCTCTGGACTCATAAGTGACCAATAAGTGAAATGTCAGAAATCTAACTCACAGGGCCGGCACAAGCACTAGGCGACCTAGGCGGTCACCTAGGGCAGCACTGGTTTTTGAGGGCAGCATTTTGGCACTTTTGGCGGCATTTCGACGGCAGCTCTCACGGCTGGGCATGTCCACTGAAAGGCCGCCGGAGCGGACGGGGCCCTGCGAGCTGCCGCCAAAATGCCACCGCTACCTAGGGCGGCAAAAAAGCTTACGCCGGCCCTGCTGACTCATGAGCCATACATTTTACGTGACCAAAGGAGAACTAGACAGTTTGCATATGTTGGTTCTGTCTGAAAAGAACCCAGTTTGTCCTAGATTGGAGGAGCATAGATCATGTGACTTTTAGCAGTAGTCAGCCCATGGACAGAGTAGTTCAGCATAGTTGTCTGCAAACACTATGAGTCAGAGCCTAAAAATACCTGTTAACAAAGTGCATGAGTCTGAGAGATATCACCATTCTCTCTAAGCGCCGGTCTATGCTTAAAACACTGCACCACTGTAGAGCATTAATGAAGACACTGTACTGCGACAGAAGAACTCTCTCCCGTCGGCATTGTTAATCACCTCTGTGAGAGGCAGTAGCTATGTTGGTGAGAGACGCTCTCCTGCTGACATAGTACTGTCTACACCAGTGCTTAGGTTGGTATAACTACATTGCTCAGGGATGTGGATTTGGTATGATGTAGTTATATCAAAGTAATTCTGTAGCGTAAATGTACCCTAAACTTGCTCAAATGAATCAGTATGAAATTAACACTGTGATTCATCTTCTATATGAATCAAAATGTGTGATTCTCTAATCAAGATTAGGTTTGTTAATAGTAGAACTAAATGCACCTATGGAATCTTTATGCTCAAAGACCTTTAGTTCTCTAAGAGTATGTCTACACTGCAATTAAACACCCATGGCTGGCCTGTGTCAGCCGACTTGGGCTTAGAGGGCTCAGGCTGCATGACTATAAAATTGTGGTGTAGATATTCAGGTTTGGGCTGGAACCCCTTTTTCTGGAACCCTCCCCCACTCACAGCATCCCAGAGCTCGGTCTCCAGCCTGAGCCTGAGCATCTACACTGCAATTTTACAGCCTTGGAGTCCAAGTCCCGGATGCCCAAGTCACCTGACATGGGTCAGCTGCGGTATTTAATTGCAGCATAGACATACTCTAAGAAGAGTCATAAGTCAACATTTTCCAAGTTGGTTGCCTAAACTTAGTTCTTAAATCCATATTTAGGAGCCTACATAGGCCTGGACTGATTTTTAGAGGTGTTGAGCACCCACAAAGCTCACTAATTTCAGTAGGAATTGGGTGTGCTCCACAGAGCAATCCATTTATATTCAGGCAACTAAATGTTGAGTTGGGAGCCAATTTTAAGACATCCTTGTTTGAAACTTTGGAGTCAGTAGCCAAGTGAGGCTCACGGGATGCAGCACGTCCTGCTGGTCATCTTGGAAATTAGCTCTTTCAGCACTCGGAGCATCCTCTGCAGGCCAGTGTCTCCTGTGTCACCGGACCCCAGTGCTTCTTTACCTCAAGGTTCTGCCCCCAGCATTACCCCTTCACTCTGGGTCTCCCCTTCCAGGGGAACCCCCATCCCTCTATCCTCACCTTGTGTCATTGGCTACTGCTAGTCCTCATCTAGCTTCTGCTCAATGGGGCAGACTGCAGTCTGTAATGGCCACTCATCATTGGCAAGGGTTAGGACCAACTGCCTTTGCCTATTCCCAAGCTACACTTCTCTAGCCCCAGTACCTTTCTGGGCCTTTGACAAGGCCTGCAGGATGGGGTTTTACCAAGCTGGAGCTCCCCAGAAACCTTGCCCTATTCCCCAGCACTGCTCCAGTTCAGGTACCTTCCTTTCAGGCAGCTAGCCCTTCCCACTCCAGGGCTAGAGTGAGACTCCTCCAGCTCCTAGCCTCCAGACATCTTATAAGGGCCAGCTCGGCCCTGATTAAGCTGGCCATAGCTGTGATCAGCTATTTCCTCACCCTAGCTTGGCTGCTTTTAACCCTTGTAATCCAGGAATGGGGCAGCTGCCCCACTACAGAACCTATATCCTGAGGCTGATTTTCCTACAAGTTAGTATTATTTAAAATGAATTATTGATTTCTTATAGAATTTTTGAACACAATTGAAAGCAGATTCAAAAAAGTCTATTAAGTTGACAAGAAAACTTTTAGAAAAAAGTAATTTAAATAAAATACAGTAGTGCAGTTATTTAACTTATCAATGTAGTAGCAATCATTTTATTACCATTATCTTCACATATAGAAAAATAAATCAGAGAATTAATTTGATTTGTTTATGTTCAAATTGATGGAAATAAAAGGTGTAGAAAAAATTCCACCTCAAATCTTTCTTAAATTGTTTAAGGTCTATCCAAACTAAGACAGTGTCTGTCATTTTTAGCTTGCAGAAGCTCCAGAAGCATTTTGGAGGCTGCTCACTATTGGGGAGATGTACATTTCCCTGGTAGAACCTCAGGGGATGAGGTCTGCTTCTTTCCCTGGGAGGAAGTAATCAAGCTGGTAGGAAAAAATGACCATGACCTTACTTAGTGTATTCCTTGAAGTTGTAACAAAAGATACAGGTTTCCTCCTGACTGGTAAGAGCCAGTAGTCCCCAAAACATTTTCTATGCCTAAGAGCTCTGAAAGGCAGATCATCCAGGGACAAGAGCAGGACTCTCTCTCATCATTGAGGATTCCATCTTAGAAGGATAATCAGGGAAAAGAGACCTCTGACAACACTGATTGAGTCTGCAGCACTTCTAGTCTGTGAGGATGCAAGAGCCAGTTTCCCCCGACTTAACAACTAAAGGAATACTTTACTTACACCAGACTCGGAAAGGCATTTATCTGTATTATCTTCCATACTGGTTTGTGCACTCAGATTATGCCAAGTCTTGGGCTGTAGTAACTCATGTCGACTATACGGAACAGTGGACAGAAGAGGGGGACAGGGATGGATATAGCAGTAGGAGCTGGGAAGTGCAATAGGCAGGTGAATTCATATGAACTTTCTTCTCAAACTCCACTTCCTCAGTCTACCACAGAGATTGTTTTTTGACACTTCAGCGTTGCAAACCAAACCAACCACTGCTTGAAATTAATATATGTAAGACTGCATTCTGCAAAATCAGTAAACACTGCTTTAGGGGATTTGTGTACATATATATTTTCAGTTGGAAGGTGGTTTAAAACTTAAGATATTTATTAAAATATTGATGGGCTTCATTGTCTTCTGCCTACCTACCCAGATCTATCCTTATAGAAATCCCTGTCCTACAGTACAGATATGGAGACAACTAATAGTTACTCTTAGTCCCATAGTACGTTGCAAGCTTTGAAATAAATGGGCACAAAAAGCACAATTTCATTTCAAAATAACAGGGCTTAAGAGGATCTAACAACACAAGCTCTCCCCCCACATCCAGCACCCCCTATCCTACTAAGCACAAACATTCTGATTTAGAGTTTGAGCTCCATATTTAATTCATTCTAAGCTTCTATGAGCACGTATTGCATCATCTGCTGCATAGTGTATAAAATCTTACAGTGTTTGGGAACCCCTGCAATATCTGGGCAGGCTGCAGGAGGGAGTTTTACCTTTGACTCTTTAATTTTCAGGCATTTGTCAGTTCCAAGATAGATCCCCTGGAGGTAAATTTTCAGACTGCTGCACTGGGAATTACTGTATGCATGCACACAATTATAACTCATTAACAATAATGAGAGTCACTTGCCTGCCTCCTTTCTCATGCATCATGATGAAATATGACCTCTTCATGTTATTTTAATAGTGCTAAAGCATTAAGGATTTTTTTGCCAATCATCCATATAGGTGTATGACTATATTTATCCATAGCTTCATCATAACACTCAGGAACTATGGAATGAGCTTGGTGTAAGAACTTATATAGAATAGAACATTAAAATAAACCTTCTATGGGGTTCCTGATGCTTTACATCTGTAAACGAATATTTTATACATTCAGATTAAAATCTACTTTGCAACTGCTCTGTCTCTCTTGTCTATGGTCCCTTGATAAAATTTATAGTTTATCTCACCACGAGTGCACAAAGAAAACACTGGACACTTGCAGACTTGATTTCATATTGCAGAAACCCTGGGTTTTTATGAACACTGGCTTCTCCTGCATCTGTCACTTCCTATTCAAATTTAGTAAGCTGAACACAGATGCTATACTATGGGAAAGAATGGGAGGCAGAGAGAGGGAGAAAGAAAGCCAGCCTGGGTATGTATTTGCTGTGTTGCCTAGCCAATGTATCCAGGATTTTAATTCCTTTTCCTGAGGCTCTGATCAGTCTGATAAACCTGGGATGCTGCAGAGAGTCAGGTGTAACTGCTGTAGATGCAGAAAACTACATAAGAAGAATAGATTTCAGTACTATATTATACCAAGGGCAAACAGCACTCAGAACCTTCAAATACAAATTACATTTTTTAAAATTGCCCTACACACAGAGTATATATTAATGTTAATATATGAAATCAGAATCTTTAACAATGCATATTATATATTTTACTTTAGATAGAAAAATATGCAAGGATTTATAGTCAATTGGTCTAAGATTTATTGTGGTCACCACAGCATTGTAGCAGAAGTATTTGAGTAGACATTTGTTTCAGTTACGCAGAATAGATTTGATATTCTCACCAAAGCCTATCAACTTTCCTTCTGTATTCAAATAAAATATATATCTATAATCTCTTGCATTCAAGTAAAATATATCTGAATGCAAATGGTATCAGCACTTATGGATATAGATATGAAGAACTATATCCATTCTAACATACATACAGAAAACAGAAGGCAAGGTGATTTTGTGCTCTGGTGAGAACAGCTAGCTTCTCAATCTCTTTCTTTATATTATATATATGTATCCAAAGACAATGATCCATCTGAGATCAGATATGGTCTAGATTTTGCAAGAACAGCATACTTTAAGAAGTGTACAAAACCTATGGAGACATTATGTTTTACTGACTTGTTCTACATTTTCTGGTGGTTCTGGAAAAGGTCACATTCCTTACATTTAAAATAATTTAGAATATTTGACATTTTCAAAATAGGTATAGCAGATTTAGAAACAAAAAGGCTGATTGTGGATCTATTGGTGATCAGCTACTTGTGAAAGTAAGGACTCACCACCAGCATAAATGAAGGTTCCCCAAGGGCAGCATCAAGCATCAGGTTGTCTTTCTGGAATTCCATGCAGAAAAGCAAAAGGGTCGTAAAATATTCAGGGCACACTTCACAAAGGAAGTAGAAAGCTTAGAAGTGGAGAACTTATTACTGATACCTTAGGAGTTTTTGCTGTCATTAAATCGCAACTTAACAATTACTGAATGAAGAACTGGATGTCTTTTTATAACCAGAAAAAGCACACAACACATTTGCTAGGAAACACACTTCCCTCTCCCCATAATTTTTCCATATTCATAGTACAAATTTTGTTCCTTCTCAGTGAAATTTGGTTGTGTGGGAACTTCATGGGACCAAAGGACTATATGTTTCTACCATTTGGTAGAACTCTGTTCTAGTGATGTTTAGTGACAAAAGGCTATATTAACAGAGAACTCATTGTAGTTAAGATGAACTTTTCTGGAGACAAATCTCATTCATAATACTGGTACCTCTAGATGTCACTCTGCTTCTAGACCATATGCTACCATAAGAGCATGCATTTCTTTACCAAATTTGGTAGACTTACTCCATCGCTGCTTTTTCTTTTCTCTCTAATCTAGCAATCGTTCATTAGAGCATTCTCTTCAAGCTTAAAGACCTAATTCTGATCACCTTATTCAAGTAGCGAGTAAGGATAGCCGCATTTGGCTTCAGATGTATTCAAAATGCTGTCATGGGATTCCTGACTTAAAGTGTTGTGAACTTCCACATGAAACTTGCTCAATAGATAAGTAAAAAAATTGTCTGTCTCTCAGAGCCACAGACTCCACCAGTGCTCTGACATTAAAGCTGGCTTCTATCTTTTTTGTTCATCATTTGTAGTAATACAATTCCGCAATCTATCCAAAAAATTCTGCCCTCCTCCTCCTTCGAGTCAACTTATTCCTTAGCAATTTTTAAACTATCTTATTACATTCATTAGCACTATTGTAATCCAAGCTGTGTCAGTCTTTCCAACATAAATTTGTATTTTCATGGCTGTATGACTCTGCCATAAATATTGGCTCCGGGCTGAAAGTTCTCAGCGTGGGAACACATTTTAATAAAATTTGATAAATCTATTATGTCATTTACAATTGATTGTGAGATGCTCTTGCTTGCATTCCTGTAATTTAAAACCCACTTTCTTTTTTAAATATGGAAACTATAGTTCATAACATGGTTATTTTAACAGATTTTTTTTTACAGCATGTAAAAGTCACTGATACAACTGACCACAAGGTTTTGTTAACCCACCTGCCAACCCTAACTAGGGAAGATTACTCTTGAGTCTTTCCGCTCAAGAGGTTGTTTGTGGACAATAACTCATCTGCCCAGTCAGGATTGTTGTTCTGATCAATAAGTTTTAGATCAATTTTATGGAACTGGGAGTGATGGCTTGATGACTTGGGCTGTAAGGGAGAGATGGCAGTCAGTTTGCACTCTCTTTTTTCAGTCATTGTACCAAGTAAAGCCCAAATATCTTACTAGTCATCACAATGGGACACCTCAATGGTTTGAGTATTAGCCTGTTAAACTCAGGGTTGTGAGTTCAATCCTTGATGGGCTCATTTTAGGGATATGAAGCAAAAATAGGGATTTGTCCTGCTTTGAGCAGTGCATTGAACTAGATGATCTCCTGAGGTACCTTCCAACTCTGTGATTCATTGAATGCTAAAGCAAGGAAGAAAACTAAATGGGGTAACTTGTTTCTCATCAAATTACTTCCAATACTTTATTTTTCAATCCTGAAAATTGACTGTAATTCAAATTAAATGGATTACATTTGGCCATTTTACAGTGTTTTCTGTTAGTTAGACACACAAAATTTTAGATAATTCAGAATTTTCCTTTGTTTCCTCTCACAAAATGACTATGATGTTCTCCGGTCACTTTGATACCATGTTATATGAACCGCTATCAAGATTTTCCCTGAGATCACAATGATGCTGTTGTCTAATTTACCTAGTACCAGATCCAACTCCCATGAAAAACAGCAGCCCACACTCTGTGCCAGGTCAATTTTCTGCTCCGTGCAGCAGAGTGTGAAGGCTATTGGGGAACTGGTTATAGATCCTTGATTTTCAGGGCTGATCTCTGTTGCCTGAGCTTCTCAAAGTTGCTAGAACAAAACAGAAAAGCTGTTCTGGAGTCTTTCTACTGATTTAATGGAAATCAGGTTGACCCTCTGGTCCTTGTTCCCTCCCATTATATTAATTTTATATTTGCCTTGAATAAGAATGGAGCATTTATTGCAGATAGCAAGAGTCCTCAACTCCCATTGAAATCCATGGGAAGTGATGGAATTCAGACACTTCAAGAGGTGTTCAGAATATTGCAGCATAAACCCTTTGAGCACAATATTTTTCCCATTGGTTCTTTAAAGAGCATAAGAACAAAAGAACGACCATACTGGGTCAGACCAAAGTTCCATCTAACCCAGTATCCTGTCTTCCAGCAATGGCCAGTGCTAGGTGCCCCAGAGGGAATGAGCAGAATAGGTAATCATCAGATGATTCATCCCTTGTCGCCCATTCCCAGCTTCTGGACAACAGAGGCCAGGGACACCATCCCTGCTCATCCTGGCTCATAGGCAATGGTGAACCTATGAAGTAAGTGCAGCAGACTGATAATATCCCAAACATACCTTATGGAATTAAGATAAACTTTATTGAATTAAATTAAAATATTGAATTATGGTTAATATCTTTGGGGTCCATTGTATTAAAAAGCAATTGTGTATGTGTTACTGTATGCACCTTCAGTAGTGAGGGGGATGCTAATGTATTTCTTCAGTTATGAACCTTTTGAAGCCATGCCTTGGAAAGGTATGCATATACTAGTTCAAAGTGCATTCTACGGGGGCCAACAGAAAATAAGATGGGTGTAGCTAAGCTATTTATCCAAAAACTGGCACAGGGCCTTCTTTCTGATCCAGAAAATAGATGAGACCCCTGGTCCATGGATAGCCCCAATCCTTTAGGAAAGGTTGGCAGGACTGGGCCTACTGGGGCCTCATAAGACTGAATGCTCGTACTTAGGTGAAGTTGTGATGACCTTCTTACCACAAGGAATCCCCTTTGGTGGGATGTTGAAGGACTGGTCCTGCCAGAATCCATGTTAGGGTGTTGTTTGGTAAGCTTATTAGGATGCCTGTAGGTTCTTTTATTGTTTTAACATGTTTTCTCTATAGTGCTTTTACTGTAACAAAGGTAAGGCTTGCATAGGAAGTGCTGTGTGGTATCTTATAACTGAAGCAATTATACCCGTTAACTGTTATAAAGAAAAAGCAAGCAGGTTCTGTTTGGACAGCCAGTCTGTGCTGATGATAATATAGTGTAAACAAGGAACTGTGCAGCTTGTAAATACTGTATGCTGGTTGGAAGGGAGAGGGATGCATTTCTCTACCCAAGACAGGCAACAGCTAGGGAGCAGGCAGCCTGGGAGTGGAAGCTCTTGCTAGGCCATTGAGGAGAAATACAGGTGCAGTTAATCTGAACTGTGACAGAGAGTTGATACTGTGAATTTTTGCTGTTTGAGCTACATCCAAAGTAAGCCACTTGTACAATATGAAGGCTTTGTTCCCAGATATTCTTTCAAACTCAGGCAAATTTAGAGGAATTTAGAAACCACAGCAACTGGTGAGGCAAAAGAACTTAAACAGCGTTGAATTTTTGACTTCATGCTGCAATGTTAAAAATTTCAATCAATATTTTAAAAATAAACATGAGGGAAGGAAAGAAAGAAACTTCTCTGTATAAAGTCCTTACCTTCACAAAAATGTATGCACTGGCAGTCTTGCAATAATAAAGAGAAATCTGAGGGTTAGGATTCGAATCATGAGATATTCTGCTTCTGTAGTTCATTTCCAAACAGAAAAAGCCAGTATAAACCTTGTGGAGTTTATCATCCAACACCACGAAATCCTGTTTATGAATTACAGATGCTGCTAGAACACTTAGAAGTGCAGGGCCAGATCCTCACACTTGAGCAACATCAGCATAGCTGCATTAAAA